>CM067377.1:96647823-97247823 GCA_034510155.1 Eucriotettix oculatus
CACTATACATCAGACTCTTAAAATTTCAATCATTGTTCCTTGAAGTTTAAATTACTGGTTCTTATTTGTTATTATTGAATTTTAAATAGTCACTCACAATATATTAGGATATTTATATTTTAAAAATTACGTTCTCAAGTATTCTTCACATGGACTATTCTGAATTACGGACAGGAAAACGGAAAGATTAATCATGTACGGACAGTCCATACGTACTGCATGGTAAGCATAGATTTACACAATAAAGTGTCGGACGCCAGGACAAATAATGCGGTTCACGTCATATCAAATGCAATGTTTATAAACCAAAGTGTCAAGGAATTGCTTACAAAGAAGAAACGAAACAACGTAAATAAAAGTGAAATTAAATCAAAACCAAACTTGTGGTGGTTCATATGTAAACGCGCTGGGCTTTTAAAAGGTGTCTGTTGGTATAATGAAAAGAACAAAACGCGGTCAGGTGAAAATTCGATAGAAAGTGGAAATGTATGTCTTCAAAGATATTGGCTGGACAGTGGCGCCACAACGCACCTGTATCACAGTTTGAATGAATTTCGCGGCTCCGCTTCAGAGAATACAATACATTAAAAAAGGCCAAGAATTCATCTACTACTATCAACGGTAAAAATAATGTGCCAGGCAACGAGAAAAATGTAAACAGAGGTGAACAAGTTGTGCTACATGCTGATCGAATTGATACTCTTTATTGTGCATCTCGGTTTGAAGATGCTTGTGTTGTTTCATTTAATTTGAAAGCGATTAAAATTTCACTCAAAATTTTGCACAAGAAACTAGGTCATGCGAGCATGAAAGACATTTTGGATACTGTAAACAGTAAAGCTGTTACAGTTGTGTAAATTGAAAAGATATTCAAGTTTGAAGGGGAAGATGTCACGAACAGCCTTTCCTAAGAAGTCTAATCGACACACTTATTGGACTTGATTCACTCATATGTTGGTGGACCGATGAAATCACAATCTCTCGGTTGGGCCAAATATTACGTTGAATTTATCGACGACGTATAAAGATGGTGCGAGGTCAAATTCCTGAAATCCACATCCGATGTCTTCAGCGTAACCGTAGAGTTCATCAAAAAAGTGGAAAATAAAAAAGGAATAACTATGAAATAGTGAGTATGTAAATCACGAGTTCGACAAATTCCTGAAGAAGAAACGAATTACGGGAAGGCTTACTCCTCCCTATAATCCTTAAAAGAATGGTATAGCCGAACAACGTAAACCTACTCTTTTGACACGACGGGATCCTTGTACCTGATTCCAAGCTGATAAAATATTTGCTATTTGCGAAATAGTTTACCCTTCAAAAGTTTGAACGGATCGGCTACATTTGGACTCGGCTGGACCGCGCTAAATTATTCAAATGGTCTCGCCAGTTACTGCCGAATGAAAATTGTTTTAGTTTGAATTTTTGCGTAACGTAGAGCTTTGCTTACACAAGTAATAATTCTTTATTGAACGTGGACCATTTCAACACTATGGGTTTACGCGTGATAAAATACCCCATCACGTTTTACTTTACACGCACCGTTGGAGAAGCCATAACACCTAAGCTACGTGAGCTTATTTGAGTAATGAAACTACTGTGGATCTGCGAATAAATTACTATTTCTCGTTTATAGTGAAAATGCCAAAATGTTATTTAAGGCGTCGGCAATGCCACTTTGCGGTATTTGATAGAGAGTACTCCTCTCAGGAGAGTTGTTAGAGCAATGGAATGAGACTGGGCAAGTTCAAAATTCCTTATTTTATATTTTTATTCATACAATAATATTGAGAAAGTAATGTATTGTATAGACACGAAGAATCTGGAAACACCATGGTTATATAATTTCATTTATGGCGAACAGTCTACGTTTATAAACAAGCTTTTCCTCACAAGGCTCGTTTTACGAATTTTGAATTCCAAATTTATTTGCAAAATTTTATGATCCTTTGGAATATTTTCCCGTAAGACAAGAATGCTAAGACGCCGTTTATACTGCAGTACGTCATTATCATGTTAAAAATACTTGGCGCACGGAAAAGGTATGAGCCGCTGTATTAGGTACGAAATACTTCAGATGTATACGTACTATGATATGCGACTGAACTCATCCAGTCTCTCAACGAAAGTGACATTTCTATTGAATTGATAAAGAACTGTCCTTTCTCTATGCCCTCGAACGACGACCATATCACAACATGTCACACAAAGAAAAGTTTTTTTATAATCAAAATTAAATTTTCCGTCTGCTCTTTTGAGCAGTGATTAAATGTATTAAGCGAAACGCAAAGATAGGAAAGCCAAACTTATTGTTATACTTACAAGTTGTAAGTAGCCTCATTTCGGAAGAATTTTTTACTTTTTTCGATAGAATGTCGGCTAGAAAAGGTTTTTGTTGTGTCTAAATTGCTTTGTCTACATAGTGTTGTGACTCATGACCCCTACATTGAAGCGGTAAAGCAAAAATAATTTAGTTTTTTGAATTCGCTACAGAAGGACGAAAAGCGAGGATGGTTTTGTCAAGGCCGAGTAGGCGTGAAACGTCGCCGTTTACATAATTATTGACTGGAGTGCATTGTGTTTGGACAATTGGTCCCGGGAGATGTCCTGAGAAAGACGGGATGAGAGAGCAGTAGCTGAGGGAACAACACGCGTACAAGTTCAATTCGGCATGTTTTGAGAAAGAAGATTCATTTGATGGGAGTACGGAAAACAAAAGGATAACATTTGATGGAGATTTAATCTGAAGAAGAGGCGTTAGAGGAGGCGTGTCCAGCGAAGGAACCTCCGGCAACGGCAAACCAAGAACATCGTGATCACGCAGAACATCTGGTAACGGCATTTTTAACCGGTTTTTCACTTAAACTATTCTCGTTGATTCGCGATTGTTTTTTTTTTCATTTATATCGTTCGTCACCCGTGTAACCCGGGAGCAGCCGTTTAGAAGCTGCATAGATCTTTTTGCATTACCGACTGAGCCAATTTGATAATACATTTTATTCGTAAATTTATGTTTTTACTAAATCTTAATTTGAGTTACTTTCTTTCGTAAATTTTATATTGTATTGCCACGATTTAGATCTTTATTATCATCATAATTAAATGCAATATATTCAAATTAAATATACTGTTTTTATTATTTAACAGTTCCTTGTTATAATAATATTTTTGTGGTGTAAACAAAGAATAAACACAACAATAGAGGAAAATAATTTTCTTTTAATGATAAATTTTTTGGTTTGCAGGCTTGGTCTTCAGTAAGTTGAATGCTCTATTCCTTTTCCACGTGAGACTCCATGACTGCCCCCTTGGAGCGATGGGATAGAAACTCTTTTCCACTTTCTTCACGCTTACTTGAAGCATTTCATTAGCCTTGTTATTTTTTTTAAGAAAGGTTGTAACGGAAAAATCTTTATTTTAATTTTTTATTCCTTTTTTGGTGAGTTCTATGTTTAAGACTATCATTTTTATTTTTATGCAGTCAATTTTTATTTTGAAGATAACCGTAGCCTCCGGATCAACCCAATTCTAGTTCAACGGAGCCAATTTGCTTTTGGGACTTCCATCAAACGTTTGTTAGAGGCGTCTTTGGACAATTTGAGCCTCGTTTGTGTTTCATCATCTGCAGTCTATTGTATTGAGCAATCCATGTGACGTTTTGTACTAAATTTATATTAAAGTTTTAATGTAAACACTTAGACATTACGTTACCCAAGAAATTTTCACATACAGCTTTTAATGAAATTCAAGCTGCCTGCCGGATCTGAGAACCAATGAAAATTCATTCGTAATCTCTAGCGCCTCTTTTTCAGCTTAAATCTCTATCAAAATGTCTCTTATTGTTTTCCTTACTACAAAACAAAATCTTCTTTCTCCAAACAATGGCGAAATTAACTTTTCTGCTTATTGTTTCCTTCACTGCTCTCCCTCTCTCGCCCCGACCTTCTCAGGAAAGCTCCCCGGACGTTTCCAGCCTATCGGCCCCACCAAACCACTCTCGCCTTCCGTCTTGTGTACGTAAATAACAAAAACTAAATTATTTTTGCTTTACCCGATGAATGTAAGGGTCATGAATCACCACACATCTTTGAAGTGATGGGAACAGCACACTGCCTTTGCCATTTTAGTCTTTTCTAGCCGTAGTATAACACAAACAAAAGAAAGAGCATTATTTTCTCTAACCAGCCTGCATTCCCAAGAGAAGTTCCAGAACTTTGAGACCTCCATTAGGGAATCTAATAGGCTGTATACTTCAGGAGTATCTTTATGTTCTCGTAGTTTTCCTTTAAATGAACGGAATGGGCTAATCGTATCAAAGGTTCTCGTTTCAGTTATGTAAGAGAGCATCTTAGAGACTACTCTATTAATGGGCGTCATTCATCCGGATTGTGAATCTTCCCATGTTTTGTAAGAAGTCCATTTACGTCATTGAGGAAAATTTGGAAAGAATAAACTGTCGTATACGTAATGTAATACAACTGTTTGAATGTTGTTTCGCTTACCTTAGGCACTCAGCTAGCTTTTCTTTTGGAGAATTTCTTTCTCTAAATAATGTGTTGGGATTTCTACTTCCATTTTCAATTTTTGTAAACAATTGATTACACTGGAATGATGTCATACGAAAATACTGGAGAAACTTTTCTTCATAATCGACTAATTGCCTATAACGTACAATATTCGCCCTCAGTTTTTCGTTTTGTTAGATTCGTGAATCCAATAGCGTCTCACATAAATTTTATCGTTTTCCTCTTCCTCGCTAAAAATAATGGCAATCATTGCCAATTCTCGTAACGCTTATTGTATAGTATAATTTAGTAAATTTACAACACTACGTTGTTTACACGTTGTAACTACCTCATAGACTCCTCTGAAAAATATGACGATTCATCGACCGGAGCCGAACGACCACTAAACGGATATGGGTATGGTATTAATACGCGTTGTATACGGGTATAGAACGTTGTTGATTCGTTGCACTGGGAATAGTAATGACCAGAACGATAATATGGTATGAACTAGTGGGGAGAGGCCCTTTTAGTCGAAAGCTCGCCATAGACGTAACAGAAACGATTTGGTGAATTAACACACCTTGTCGACATCGCCGAGTATAAGAAACACGTGAACAGGGAAAAACAATATTCTTCACGCCAACCTCAATGGTCTAGTGCCTAGCGTCACTGCATCGTACTACAGATTCGATTCCTGGCAAGGGCTTGGGTGTTTCGGTCCGCCTTTGTGATCCCAAATTGAGTAACCCTTACAAGTAGGATGATACCCTTAAAATGATAAAGTAGTCGTTAATTATCTTAGATGTTGGCACGACTTAAATAATAATAATAAAATTTTCTTCGTGTTAGCGGATTCAACTGCAACTTCCATTTACCTACCCCAAATGGCTATCTCCCCCTCTCCTCTATCGTGCTGCCAAAAGGCAATAATATTCCTTAAAAAGTAAAGTAATAACGGTCTCTTCAATATAAATAAATCGATAAATGCCATGAATGTATTCCTGTTTTATCTGATCCTGTCTTCTAAAATTAGACGCAGTTAATATTGCTTCTCTTGTCCCTACAATATATCTAAATCCAAACTGATCTTCTAATTCGCATTCTATTTGACGTTCAGTCCTCTTATATATAATTTTCGTTATTATTTTCCACGTATCAGATACTAAACTAATTGTCCTGTGCTGTTCAGCCTCAGTCTTCTTCGGTATAGGGATAATTCGGTTGTTCCTAAAATCTTCTGGGATTCTTCCTGTTGTGTAGATTTCGCAAACTATACTGAACAGTCAAGATATTCTGCGTCCCTCGATGATCCTATCAACTCCACTGGAATGTTGTCAATTCCTGGTGTTGTACCGTTGCGCAGATCTGACAGCGCCCTGTCAAACTGCAACCTTAAAATTTTGTACCTAAACTCTTCATCATCCATCTCCCATCTCCATCTGGCTGATCCAAATTCCACCGTGATACGGCTATTCCATATATTTCTTCTATCTTTTCGTCTTTTCTTCTTTATCTATAATTGGCTTCCCATCTGCTTCCCTGATGTTCTTGCTAGTATATTTTTTCTCCGATTGTACCTTTTATTTTTCTATAAGCTGCGTCGCGGTGCGGAGAAGTGAATGTTGCGACTGCAGAGTCCTCTCCAGTCATTCGGAAGGGCATAAGACAAGTGCCCAAAAGCAGGAATTACCTGATGCAGGTTATCTAGTGTTTTCTCTGCATATATTCCTGCTGAATACCGAGCAGGCCATGAATGAAGAGTCCTCGTTTTCGATGGTTGGTACCGCCATCTACTTCAGGTTATCATACGTCTATACCCGGATGGAATCCCTATAACTCTTCATTCGAAAGTAAACTGTCCTAATGCATCCTCAGAGCACCGGCACCAAAAATTAACAGCACCCTCTCCTCTAATATTTATTGCCCAAGTGATTCACTATGACTGAGAGGATTCATTTCTACCATTCTGGGAGTAGTACACCCACTCACGTTTTCTTGCCGGGCTAAAGTTAAAAATATTGGAGCCAACAATTACCAATCATAATGTTTACTGTTTGTTCATAGTATACGATTTTTCTTAGATGAAATACGTAGTGGTAAACACAGAAAATATAATTAGTTAATGAGATGTTTGAACTATGTTCCCATGAAAAGTCCTAAAAAATTCTCAAGATAAAGACTTCTTATTCTTGCACATAAATGTTACCTTGAATTTGTGTGCTACACAGCTATCATCGGCTAAAACAGAAATCAGTTCAGAGTGAGTTACAATTTCAGTCCAAATTTAATGTATTAACATGCAAGAATAAAATAATGGTTTTTCTTTTGAATTTTTGAGGACTTTTTGTGATAACCTACGTCAGACGTCTCCATAAAATAAAGTGTAATTGAATAGTTATAATTAGTTAAATACAGTTCATATGATAAATTCGGTGATGAAACAGAAACATTACATAAAATGTGGTCACTGACAAATTTTTATATATTTGTGAATTATGTATGACAATTTATTGTTCTCTTATAGTGGAACCAAGTAAGACTATGTTACATTACAATCATTTGATTAAATTGCTTGTCATTTATTCTCATTATTATATTTTTTTGCAAATAATTACAGAGATACGTATAGAGGAAGTTATAATATTGTCACCGTCGTAGTAGTAGAGATTCACCCAAATATACCACGAAATGATGACTTGGTTACCGTTGTCGTGTTGATAGTCTTTGTGTAGTCACTCTGTAGAGATTTGGTAGCTTGTGGGGATGGCGTACATTATGAGAAAAGAGGAGAGTGGATCAAGATTCACTTCCGGAAAGAAGAGTTGTCTAGGACTGACGATAGGTTAGGAGATAGGATAGATTTCTTCGTGTATTGAGTTCGGATTGGAGCTAAGTCCAATCTGCAGAACAGCGAGGAGTGTAGGCTGGAGGGAGACGGACTAGACTTCCAATGTGGTAAAAAGGAAGGTTTATTATTATTGTTCAGTCTTATTATAACAATAATAGAAAAACAAAGATTGAGTAAATGAATAGATCAGCCTGATGTTTCTAAAGGCTGAGTGGAATTCAAGAACTGCCTCTATGGGCTCATTGCCGACGTTTTATATCGTCGCTTAACCTACAACTAAGGTCACGGAAAGGAGTTATGCAATGTTGGATAATAATCGTGTCCGTGTTCTACTCAGCTGCAGACGTAATAGTTGCGTTTTAGCTGACGTAAGTGTGCACTTTTCCTTGTCCCCGTCATATCAACAATTTTTTTTTACAAAGTTATGGTATCACACCTATGCCTAATAACACTAAATACAAAAGTTTTTGCTTTGCTTATTTGACGCTATGAATAAAGGGAAGAATTAATAATTTCAGAGTTTCATGTTACAAATTTATGTTCTTTGTTCTAGATGAAACTTTGGAAAGCACTGGTTTCACGAAATGGTGGGCAAGTAACGAGCCCAATAACTATGTAAGTGCCAATTTCGTCGTAGGCGAAGACTGCGGGGCAATGCACGTGAACGGCGGACTGGAAGACGTTTGTTGTCATTTAAGATACGCCTTCATCTGCGAACAACCTCTCCTGCAGTAAACCAACCTGCTCATTGAGCTGTATTATAGAAAAAAAATATTCATTGATTATATGAATTAAACAAGTAGTGTGAAATATGTAAAAAATACAATAAACATGTTACCTAAATTGTCAAACGTCCCTTGTGCTTGATTCTGTGAAGAAGGAAACTATGAAGAGAACTGTGAAAGGAAGACGGCATCTTATCCATACTCAATCCATTAATTACCTCAACCACAATATTCTCCTAAAAGTTTTATAAGCACGAACGAGGAGGTAAACTATCTGTTGTGGTATCTTCTATATAATTTTGTCCTATCCCATCTTCAGTCCGGAGAAATTACAATATATGTAATATATATGGCACTGAGAATCCTATATGAACTGACAATCACGCTTTTAAATATCAAGGGAAAGTTTATAGTTAAGTCCACGGAAACTATTATTAAAAATATATTCAGTAACTGGCTTGATAAAAAAGAATTCTTGATAAATAAATTCACATATAGACAAACTTTAAACAAAATCATGACACACATATTCAGATGAAATGTAATAAATTTATTTCTGACTTTTACGAATTATTTAACAGACAGAAACAACGCCTCACGTTAGAGATCGAAAATGCACAAATTATAATTGAACAATTATGAAAAACTCATTGTTACCCTCCCTGAAAGATTGACTGAGAAACAATTGAGCTACTAAGAACCAATACAAAATTAACCTTAGGGAAGATTTAATTATTTGTGTATAATAAACGACATTCATGAATTAAACTCCTCCTAAACATTTTTAGAAATAAATTGGGAAGTATTATAAGGGTTCGTAACCGATGACTTCAAAAATGAAACATTAAAATTTAACATATTTAACCCCGAAGTAGCAGAAATACATTTAAATTCAGACATATTCAGTGTGCAAAACAATGCAGACTAAAACAAATATACGGCTCATAGCGCAGACGAAATTGAAATTTCGATGACTTCAAAAATGAAACATTAAAATTTAACATATTTAACCCCGAAGCAGCAGAAATACATTTAAATTCAGACATATTCAGTGTGCAAACAATGCAGACTAAAACAAATATACGGCTCATAGCGCAGACGAAATTGAAATTAACGGAAATTGACGAAATGTCGATCAAAATATTAACTTCGGCCAGAATATATATATTTTTTTCTCTTTGGCTCTACAGCCTATTGAGGGCCTGGGTCTACCTAGTCGACTGCGGACTGTCATGTTGTCATGTTGATCAAATACTGTTTGAAACACACTCCGGATTAAAAAAAATAGACACCAAAAAGAATTTTGGAACAAAAACACGAATACGCGTTAAAATTAATAAATTCAAATTGCGAAACGAAATAATAAATTTCTTGAAGAACCGCGTCTCGACCAATTTTAATATCACTGTTTATTTAAGACTGAACTACTACAGAACCAAATAGATCAACTCCTAAGAGATAAATTTGTAAAACCAAGTATAAAATTTGTTAAGTGTAAAGGGCTTGTTGAAGACATTGAAAACGAGGAAGATAAATTAGTAGTAGTCAAAGACTACAACTTAGGCAACTTAATAAACTTGAGGGAAAATATTTTTGGACAAATTTACACCAATACGTTCAGAAGTTTGTGAACTATTATGAATTTTGGCAAATTGTCAAATACGATAGAAAGCCTTTTGGGAAAAGAATAATTGAATCCCAACACCAACCCAACATTTTGAAAAATTAAATATTGATACTCTTAGTCTGAACAAAGAAAAATTCATAAACATTATATGTCAGTTCTCCAAGTTTGCTAGAGTATATCCATTGAATACAATAAATGCGACAGAAATAACGTACAAAGTTCCAAGTAACGTACTGGCCGATTCTGGGACCAAATTTCATAACTACCTTATAAAAGTCACATGAGTACTCACGTAATTAAATGACATAACTAGTGTAAACAATTCCAAATCAAATGTCGAACGTTTTCATTCAATCTTAATAGAACATTTACGACTAATGAATCTTAATAATGTGTATAGTAAAGATTCAATAAGTGAAAAGTTTAAGTATGCAACGATAGCAAATATTAATTCTAAGCACTCAGTAAATATACTTACACCAACACAAGTAATATTTGGACAAAAGAAGGACAATTTATTCCCAGTAAAACATCCGACACATGACATTTTAAAGGAACACTTTTCCAAACTAAAAGAAATAAATAATAACGTTAAGAAAAATTTAGAAATTACCGAAATAGATTCTTGTTAAGGAAGACCCCTGAAGGATAGATTAAAAAATCTTTACAACAGTGAGCATAAAAATGTATGATACAGGTTAGGGTAATACATAAATCTAAAATTAGAAACAGAATCACGAATATATACAAAAATACATATTTTACCAACTTATCACACTATCCACCAACCTAATCCTCAACTTGGATCAAATAGAAACGAATTCATCAATTTTCGGTAACCTTAAAAATTCATAGCAGTATCATATCAGAAGAAATTCTACAGAAAATAGTAAATGAAACGTATGAAAAGTTTCGAGATATTACTAAACAGATTACTGCCAATTGCAGAGTGGAAGATGCAACAATATACTTTAAGTTAGAAATGCCAATGTATAACAAAAATTTGTACAAATTATGAAATTTACTCCTATTCCAAAATACTTCAAAAATAAAATTATTCTATTCTCAGAAACTGATATATTAGTAGGTTAACTCAATAGTGAATAATGACGAAAGAATGTTGAAAACTTTCGAACTATTATTGTAAACCAAATTTTTCTTCCATAAACAATATATTAGGCAAGAAAATTATTGACGATTTGAATTCCACAGTTTTAACATGGATAGTAAGATGGAACAAATAGAAACTTCTAATATATTGATATATAATAATAAAGAAATCTTGCGAATTAAATGTAAAACAAAATAAACTATTTCAGAAATCAAAGGTATATTTATACAACATGAAAAAGGATTGTCAGATAGAAGGACTAAAATTACGAAATTCCAGTTCAAACAGGAAAACTTTATTACGAAAATCTAAAGGGGCCCTTACGCGACCATTCTGACGGTCAGTATTAGCAAGAAACTGCTAGCATTATTGTGTGTGAATGGTGGAATGAACCCATGAAACACGGATATCTATATTTATTGTCGTAGCGACAATCTTAGGGGTAGTTAGCCCCACCCAGACCCGGATCCAAAGTGGTGGGGCCAGGACAAATAATTTATACCTGCTACCAAGGGTTTGCCGTTGATGAGTGGTTAATGACCCTATAGTGGCCTAGAACAAGAAGTTTTCTTAATAGCAGCAAAAGTTTATTCAATTCTTTTTCAGTCTTCTCACAAAGCGGATCCCACAAATAAACAGATTAGGACAAATTGTTCAAAAAGTGATTAATATCCGACACATGCCACGTCACGTGCTAACGATTCATTGTCGTCAATTTACTCTGCATTCAGGGAAAAGGCACGTGTGGTTGAACCGTATTTATTTGAATTAATATTGCTGCAATGCTTGGAGTTTAAAAGAAATGTAGGATAAACGCTACAATAATATCCGATAGGCAAAACGAATGCCAGTTACAATAAAACGAGAAAATTTTCATGACCAGATTATTTATGAAAAGGCGTTTAATTAAAATTATTAGCGGCCGTAATCTTATGTAGTAGGAACTTATTCATATTTTATATTGAATAGTTAAAATACCCGTAATAAATGTTAATAATTGCCTGCTTATTGCTGCCCTTAAGATTAAGTATTTAGCTGGAATTTATATCCAAACTAAGACATACAATAGGCGAAGTAATAATTTAGAACATCTATCGGCCTATTTATTACATTAATCAACTTCCACCCCATTTACGGATCTCTCCAAATAATTGCAGAATCATATACACCTATTTGGCTCTTTTCAATATGGACCCATTATTTTATTCTACTATCCTTTTTTCTACACAGATGCATTTCAACCATTCGAGAAATTTATTGAATCCCTGCTTGTTACGAACTGTATTTGTCGCTGAAATTTACACAGTAAATAAATTACGTATACTTGTCGCGAGTTTTAATGATTCTTTCACGCAACGTCAATGCTCCTCTGTTCTTTTAGTGACAATTGCCATTATTATAATAATATATACCATTATAGGCATAATATAAATTTTTCGATTGTTTCAAATTTTTTCACTTTACTTTGTAAGAGCCATTTAGAGTAAGACACAAAGTCAACTTTGAAACGTCGCCATATCTAAATTTTGTTTACACCTCAATTTAGATCATTGTTCATGTTGTCTTTTCACTGTTTTTAACTCCGCTGCATTACAATGCAATCAGATTTTTTTACAATATGCATTGTCGAAACAATAAGATGAGCAGGATGCAGACCTTATATATCTGACGCAATTGTTGCGTAATATTGATTAGGTCCAGCTGTGTTTCAACAGCGGTGCCAAACTATCTAAATCATAACAGAATTACATCTTTTAAAAACATAAATAAATTCAGGTATCACTTTTACAGACGACAGTCATCTACAATTTTCCTCACACCTTTTCTACTGTTCAAAATAAGCATTTTTACTTACGTCATTATAGAGCGCAGCACTGAAGTACGTTTGACACCATTTACCCCTTCCCTTGATTATTTTACTGAGCTCATTAGAAAGACAAAATTCGTAGACTTCGTTCGAGTGACTTGATGTGAACAGACGTACATATTGGTGTTCTGGATAAAATTGGGACTCAGAGAAAATTTCTCTGCAGATGTACTGGTAGCCAGTGCCAGTACGCCAGAAACATCGACATTTAGGCCCGAAGTCTTCTACATTACAACGGGACGGCCACTAATCTGTATTTGGGTGTGCATCCATCCATTCCGTGAAGTGCGGACCGACAGCTAGTTTATTCTGCTTGCCGCGACAGCGACGTCTTCAGGGCCATCCCATGATTCGAACCTGGCCAGCGGATCCACCGGGGATATTACGGTTAACAACGCGATCTCCTGCCACTGCGCTGCGCTTCTGACACCGAAGACCAGAGCTGCCGTCTCGCCGACTTCGGACACACGTGCATAAACAAGGTGAAGTTCTGCCTATGTTATTGTATCATTATTTAAACACTAGAATACTGTGAAATAAAATTCTAAATCGTTGCTCTAATTGAACTGAATTCGATTCTAACACACACCTGAAATGGCAGAGTAAAGACTCTCATGATAAAACAATGTTTTATTTGTATGTACGCACCTATTTTAAGCGCGTTTAATGATTTCCTATTTGGAGACCACACTAAATGTAAATATATTGTCCCTGTAAATACGTGTTCAAACAAAGTGGCAAAACGAAGGAGAATTTATGATACATTATTGATAACCTTTCTGTGAATTAAACTCAAACCAGTGTTTTCAGATTAACAAACTTTTGTCTTATATGCAACGGATGAGAAATCGGACCCAGAGTGGAAACCCCACCCGCCTATGTATTTAATCCTCAGAAAATTTGGTCAACTTGTTTAAATTAGTGGACAAAGGAATTTTATTTATGTATTGTTCGTCATTTGTAAATTGTATATTCATATATTTGTAATGTTAGGGCTTAAATTACGCTTCGTAAATATTGTATAATTGATGGTTATTGTATTCCTTATATTGCCTTTCCCAAGATCGAAGCTCCTTCCATAGTAAAATTCGACCGTTAAGAATCTCGAAACCAGAAGTGCTCTACCGACTGAACGAACCGAAAAATTTACAATTTGTTAATTATCTCTCTTTATTTTATAAGGTTTGTCTATTAATATAAGGTCGTATCTATTTTTATTTGTTCCACAGACGTTAATTATTACATTATTGTCATTATTATAGCCAAACCGGTTGATCTCTTCTAAATGGACAACTGCTCCCGCTGGCTTACGCTAGGCAACTGAAGACTGTCCGTCTGGTTCACCGTGTAGGGTACTACCTGATTCAACCCTGGGCGGTCATACTGCTTCATAGTTCCGACTCACAGTCTTGATTGGCCGTGTAAAGGCCCCTTAAGTGTTTTATAATTAAGAGAAAACTGTAATAAATGTTTGAAAACCTTATACCTATTAACCTGGAAAATCCTATCCTAGAGGAAATAAATACTAAGAAATATGTTTATCATAATTACATAAATTATGTATTAACTGTCTCAATAATAATAATTGTAGTATTATAAGAAAGAAATTACTTGTTATATATTTAAACAAAAATCCAAACAACAATAAATCCATGGTAAAATACAATTTGAAATGTGAAACGGTAGATGGTCTTCTCTGAGCGGGGAGATATATATTGATAATATATTTTAGTATTTAAACCAGACTCTTCTAGCGGTACGTTAGCGGTCACACTGCCAGGCCTACGTGACCGACCGACTTTTAACTTTGTGTCTACCCTCTGTATATCTGTTGGTAGTTATTATCTTGTAAACAAAATAAGAGAGGCTGTTGCTCTGTCCGTTTATTTTCTGTATTTATAAATAAATTTGTTACCAAAATCTTGGTCTACATTTTTTAGATATACGTAAGCGGTCGCAAGAGATGGAATTAAGTGGTGACGAAGGACAGTACAGTGTGGGCAAGATACGATAATAGATGTTTATGAGTGGAGGCGAGAAACTGTGGGCGGAGTGAATTAAATTGTAGCAGAGACGGTTAACAAGGACGGAATCGGTCAGCCGCGCGCATAGCTCCTTTTTCAGACTCGCCGTGCAGAAATAATTTCACTTGCCATTTAAATGGCTCTTGAAACTAGCCTGCTCAATTCAGGAAACCAGAGCGAGCTTTCAAATTAGGTTTACATCCTGCTACAGACAGCATGGGCAGTGCTGTTAGATGCTTATGGTCAGGTGGTTTCATCGTCGGATAACTAGAAGTGTGAGGGCCAGCATAACCCGAAGGCCCCAAACACCAATGCGGGCGAGAGTCGGAACCACCGATGATATCCCAGCCCCCACACTTCCGATACCTTAGTCACAAATGACTCGCTGACCGGCTTGAGTCAACCTCAGCTGCTGTCACCGGCAGGACGGGAAACCTGCTTCTCATATTGACCTCATGGAGAATCACACTACCTCCTTTCATCGTACCACAAGAATACTCCCACCACCCTTAAGTGATTTAACAAGGGTGCCGCGAAAAGGCATTCCCCTGATCTTGAAGGAGCAGAGGCCATAACATCGCTTGCATCCTCCCTAACTCCTAACCCAGCCCCCGGGGGGCAAACCCCATTGGTTCAGCATAGGTGTTCCCGTAGACCCCAAAAGGATAGTTACTAAATCACAGAAGCATCCAGACTCCGGGACATGACCCCCGAACACGGAAAGCCATAATCAGTGGCCAATGTTTACCCGCAGCAAGTCTTACAGTACCTCACCATTTGGAGTTGGGTTTCCTTCCTGCTGTCTTGGTTGTAGACCCACTGGTTTGGTTTACTGCAATGGCCGTCTCCGAGATCAGGAATCGATGCCAGTCAACTTAATGGCTGCTAGCATTGAAATTTCGGCTGTCTTCTTCTCGATGAATATCGCCAAAAGCGTAAAGACTGCATGAGTCATAAAATGCACATCTGCATGAAAATATGACTGAATAGTACAAGGTTTATTCTGGACTGCATAGCAAGATGATATTTGGTTTCGTTCACGAAGCTCCGCCACTGTAAATAATCAGTGCATACCTGAAGTAGGCGTGATTTCCCTTCCTTTTTTGTGAAGAGGGAAGGATGATGCGAATCTTTTTCTATGGCTTTCAGCGGAAGTATGGAGTCGTCTCTCAGCAGTGTATTTTCTCGCGTAAGGTAACGGACTACCAACGTTACTAATATTTCGTTACCCTCCCCTTCGGAAGCACATAACACATGTCTGCTATGTTCAGACTTCCGGACATGCAGGGATGAAGTGTCCGCTTCTGCATTTCTTAACCAAGACTCTGTCTTGAAGTTAGCATGCTTCATTGCAACTATGCTTTTCAAGTCTGGACAATTGCATTCGAGACTGAAAGGATAGATGTTAAGTTGTTCATTTCTGTCGTCTTCCGTCGCCGAAAGTTCTCGTCTATTTAGCCACGCCAAATGATACAACGCTCAAACATTCATGTTCCCCTTCTCATCAAGAAGATGACTCATAATTCGTCATTATTATTAACCAATCGCGAGAATTCATGTCCCCGACTCCGTCAAGCATGCATCTATTCTTACACACATGTTATTCATAACTATCAATATTGTTTAAAAATACATTAGGTTACGATCTCATACGCAATCGCGTACCACACTTTATACCACGTAAAAGTTTTCTTTGTGACCACCATAGATTACAAACGTATGCTTACCCGTTTCGTTGTAAAAAAAATCGTAATTAAAATGAATCAATAAGAACATTTCTTATTTTGTGTTTAATAAAAAAAGCAATATAGGCATATTCATTAGTAGCACTCACGAATTTATACATTTGTGCTATAAACACATTCTTATGAACAATTCATGAAAAATAAATTTCAGGATCTTTCGGCTCTACGGCCATCAACTTCTGCATATTTCATTCGCGTTCACACAATTCAAGTCGTTACAACAAACGACCTTCGTTAATTTTTTTATTTTCTGATAGGTACATTACTCACGCCCCCTTGTTAATTTTTAAAGTGTTATTTGTTTTGAATTGTCGTAAATCTGAGATGTTATGAGTGAGTGAGAAGTTTATCTTATATATCGAACCAAGAGGTAAAATGAAATTAGAATAAAAGAACGTTGACTGAAACAGGAACTTGTAAGTTTCAGGGTATCTATTACGAATGTGTGAGTGAAAACGAGAGAAATGAAATAAGTAGAAAAATTTAAATTTGGATTTGAAAACTGCTAGATGTATAACTTTTAATGCTCACTGAAGGAATAAATTGATGAATTAGAATAAAACAAAAATATTGGGGCATTTAAAGACGAAAAACCGTGTCAGAGGTCTCGATGTTTGCTTGGATGATTAATAACTACTCTTTTTGGATAATAACTACACATCAGGAAACAAATGTTTATAATTAGTTTTCAGCTGAAAAAAGTTGTGTATTTATGTGAGAATACGTTCGTTTTTGATGAAAGCCCAAAGAGTACATATATTAACAAATGTCATAATACTGATGGCTTAAAATTACATAATTACAAAGATATGTAGTTTATTACATCGTCTGCATTGGGGGAAGTACTATTCCTAAAAACCAAATTTTATTCTTCGTTTGATTACCTCTCTGTTTTATTCTCAAAATACTCTTCAGTACAACCAGTCAACCAGTATCATTAAAATTTGTTGAAATTCTGAGTTGTTGTGATTGCCCTTGAGGATAGATGTCATTTGGAGATAAATGTGGAATGTTTTCACTGAACGAGCTTAACGACTCTTCACGTGATTAAAATGGAGTGTAAGGGAGTGTGGATTTCCCTGAACAATTGAGTATATAAACTCCAGACTACTTCAGAACGAATCATAACCATGAAGTTCTGGAAGATTTTGTTATTGCTGGCGGCAATCGTGGCTTTAGGTGAGCATATCGTTATTATATCTTAGCACTCTTTCTCTTTCCCTGTGAGCAGAATATATTTTCAGTGTGTACGTTTATGATTAACGATAACTTCTCACATTTCTAGACATAAACGTAAAGAGAGGTAATCGGAAACAAAATATAAGCCAATATTATTTCTTTGATCTGTCATATGACTTAACAATATCTGATGGTCTTTCCATGAGTATTCCTGCTTATTCATTGTCTATTCGTATATATCGATAATAAGTAATAGCAAAAAACTTAATTTATCTAATTTCATATATATACTCTACAAGAATAGGAGCAAAATATTGGCACAATAATGCGTAATCTTTAAAAACAATAGGAAACGATTGTTTCTGGGACGTGATAACAAGAAATTTAAAATTGCCCCCCCCCCCATTTCAGTATATGTATATATATATAAACTTCCAGTGTGCATGTGTATGTGTAGGCAGATTTTGAGTATTTTTTATTTTTGTATTTATGGAGTCAACCAGATGGTTGTTAGCTATAGTGTGGCGCCGACTGTTGTCCAAATCTTTTTTTTTTAGTTTTCCGATCAAAATATTTCTTAATAATCTTCTCACGTGGAAGGGTATATAATCCCAAATTTTTATCCTGACAGTTTGAAAAACCGGTGACATTTGACTTACGCATCAACATATTCGTAAGCTCATTTCTATGACACTTCATTTCGGATTTCTGAGTTATGATATATTTCGAGTAGTGTACTGAATTATATATCTTTTCATTCGACACTGAACAAATGATGTTTTTTTTAAATAATATTTTTGTCAAATGTGAAATGTACATTGTTTGAATTACGATTTATACATCCGTTCATTCCCCTGCATTCCTTCTGACCTAAATAAACAAATTATTTTCAGCGTTCATTCGTGCGATTTAGATGTAAATTTTCAAAACTGTGACGATCTATCTGATTGATACACATGTGTTGTCAAAGAGAGTACTGCCAAATTAAATACTGCAACGGTCCAATACAAGTGAATTACGGGCAGCGCCGGACGCCCAGATAGTCTTCACATATAATAAAGTATTTTCATAAATAGATACATAAATTAATGAAATGGTGAAACTTTTACTAGACTTTACCCGATAATGGGAATGAGTAAACATATTTATGTTAGCATTGACAAGAATGTCATCCATTTGGTTACTTCTCCCTTTTAAATCATAAGAGGGATATAATTATAATGTTAAAGGTTAGCCAGGACCTCATAAGTATAATTTAAGATTGCTATCCGATATTTACCCAAATGTGATTCAGAGAAAATCCTAGAGAATCCTACACCGGGTATGTAGGTGCTTGACACACGCCTTTCCAATCACAGAATTTACAGTTTGTTAAGGAAAGTATGCATTTCCTTCTCCAAGCCTAGATCCAGATTTGAAGACAGCATACCGACTATTCCAATGGAAAGAGGGACAACTGTTGCAGTGTGCCCAACTGATCTAGATGTACCGACCTACTTGAACCTTAATAACAAAGCAGGAAGCTTCCCTCTACCTTCTTTCCTAGCCAAGTTGTGATTTAGTAACGAGTAAACTAAATGTATTTTTCCAGCCGCGGGAGGAAGAACAGTCGTTTCTCCTGATGTGACTGACCAACGTGTGAAGAGAACTCTGGGCTTCGGCTTAAACGAACAAGCAGCTGGTGGCTTACAGTTGGGACCTGTCAAATTCGGGGCAGGGTACCGCAAATCTGTTGGCGCACAAGTGGATTGATTTTCATTGGTCATGGTTGTGATACACTGCTGCCCAATAAAGAATAAAATCTTCAAACAGTAAATGAATTGTAGCATTTCTTTCCTTCCCATTTCTGAAAACACTGAAATTACATACAAATTACATAATTGAGTCCTGACGCAAAGTCTTTCCTGTATTGGCATACTTGTTGCTATTTTTACTAACAAAATTTTGGTTCTAACTTAACTGTGTTGTGATGGGGGGATTATATATTTATATTTAACTTGGAGCTTTATTAAGGAATTGTTCCATATTTAAATTAATAATTTATTTTGATTTTAATGGGATTTATTTGGTAAGAAAATAAATTAAATACTATTTACATAATTAACTAATACTAATGTTAAGAAATTTACAGTTACTATATATATATATATATATATATACTAGCAAAATAAAGGGGTTACCCTAGCCGTGGAATCTCAGGTTGCCCGTGAGTTTAATTAATTTCGAAACTGACGATTATACAATTGGCCTGGGTAGGAAGGATGTGATAATTACCATTATTGTTTTCTGAGAGGCTGGTTGTAGCGGCGGTACGAATAATTGACGGATCATCTTAGAGCCACTGGTATTAATTACGGCGAGATGAGTTCGTCGGCCATGCGATGTCACCTGCTGAAACCGACCTCCTAAGGACTTCACCAATAGAACGTACGAGTCATGAACCTTCCTGGTAGATATTGATAACGATGCTTCTCAGCTCATATCTAGACTCCTAGTGACTCCTTGGCTTGCTGTGGCTAGCCTACAGTCCCTAGGAGTATCGTAATTCCGGGATTGTCCTAGGGCCATAAATCTACCCTTGTCAACAACGCTCAGGCGGTCAGTGCGGAAATCGCAATCCTTCGTACTCAAACGACTTCAAAAATTATTTTACCCAACGCAATCACCTTGATTTTGCTAATGTTATGTTAAATTGACTTTAACATAAAATACTAATTTAATCTAGCATATTACATAAGTGATCATTACATTTATTCCCCTCTGTTTACATCAAAAATTTTATTCGATTAACAATAGGAATGAAAGTTTTCATCAAATCATTACTCATCTTTGTCTGCCTCTTACAAGGTCCATTTTTTTCAACTTGGGGTTTCCTTGCAATCTCCAAAAAAAATATTATTATTTTCCAAAAATTAAAAGGAACTATTCGAAATGTTTATATTAAAACTATGAAAATATCACTATAATAAAATATGTACATAATGGAAAGATCAGAATATTAAAATGTTGACATAAAACTTACGAAAATTAAGAATACTGAAAATATTTACATTAAAATTATGAAAATATCAGTATACCAAAATGTCCACATTAAAATCATCAAAATTATCAGAACTCTAAAACTATTACATTAAAATCGCTTAAATGTCAGAATAGTAAAAATGTTTACATTAAAATGATGAAAATATCAGAACATTAAAAGTCTGTATTTTCACTCTCCTAAAAGTGTTGTTAATTTGCAAAGTATTATTTACTTTATTGGAAACATTATTTTCCCAGATTATCATTCATTTTGTCTGATTATCTGCTTAACATTTTGTGGACACTTGCACAGCTTAAACACTGGTTTAAACACCCACACACACTGTAGATCATTGCAATGGAACGTCGTATCCTCGTCAACCTGCGTTCCATCCGTGATTACACTCCTCCAACCCGTTTACAGATTTTAATCAATCATTATAATTTGCACATGCTTTCCACTCATTCAAAATTTAAGAAACTACTTACATACATTCTGGACATGGGAAGATGTTGTTAGGTATGATATTTTCAGGTTGGTTTGTAGCAATATATTTATGCCCACAGAGAATTATTACATAACGTAACACTCTTAATCTTTACTTTCCTTCCGAATATGTAAGCCTCTCTAAATTTTGGACATCCCGGTTTGTTTTTCTTTGTAAACTATTTGTCTAGAAAATTTATAAATAATTTAAGATGCATTGCACCGTGTTCAGGAAAATGACGATTACACTTTTTAGGAAATTTGACTGCGAATAGCTTGAAATTTCATGACAGCCAATCACAGGGGTGTATCACACAGGATATAATAATTCATATTGAGCGAATGAGTGAGCTCATTGCCAGAGTGATAGCGACGAATTTGTACGGATGCTTCCATGATGAAGTTTCTACCGGAACTCTGCCGTCCACGCTCTTCTTTATAGTGCACTGAATAATTTTCTATGCATTTGGGGAAATAAATACTTTATATGGTCTGAATATAGATCTAATTATGAATTAATTTTAATGAGTTATCATTAGAACTTAATCTTGGTGTGGATAGAATTATAAAATATTTGTGATTGAAAAATTAAAAAAAATATTCATTGAAATAAATAAAAAGACGGCCAATAAAACACCATATAATATTTTTATTATTTAATTAATATAAATGTGACGTTTCGTTTCCCTGTCGAGACTTCATCAGGCATAAATATAGCAATTCATGCCCTTCACTCCTTGACTCATCGTTCAAAAAGATTATTAAATGTATTGAAGTATTTTCATGAGAGGAATTTGGTGTCGTGGACTACCTCCCGCGACGGTCACGGCCATTGTTTAAAATTTTCATTTGTTTATTACTATAAATAAAAGTATAATTCCGAATAAATAACATCACTATACAACATTATGAAATAAAATAATCATTAAAAATTACAGTCTTTATGATCTCAGAAACATTGTCTATGCCAGACAATATCTAAATGAAATATCTTTATGAAAAAATCTTGACCGGCTCTTAAAATTCACCACGTATTCAATTTTAACTTTTCATATTATAATCAAACCTCCAGTAGTTCTCGAGAAGTGAAAATTTTTTCCGTATATTGTGAAGTGAACAATTTTATTTTCCTCGTTACTTCTAATAACATTATTTTCCTTTCAATTAAACAGTTGTCATTGCAATGTTAAAAGTACGCGAAGTGAAGACTTACGCTCTACGAAGTATTCTTGGCATGTGTGGTCTCGCTTTTTTGGCTGAATAGAAGAAAATGATCCTTTCACAAAAATGGGTAATCTATTGCTAATTAGGAAGGGTTTGCCTCCGAAAATCTGAAGTTGCGTGAATAATTTGGAATTTCTACCGGCAACGGAATAATATGAAACATATGCGATGTTTACGCCCTGCAGCTGAAATTTTCCCAATGGCTGCAATTGTTGAAATGCAATTCAATTGTTGCTATCGGGAATGGCAGCCGATCGGTCGCTGGAATTAAGTAGGATGGCATTAAAGCTCGTACAGAGGGGACGTGGGAAGTGGTTTTGAGGTGGAGAGACAGTAGAGAGAATTTGATAGCAGCAGTTGAGAGCGGTGTCGATACCTTAGGAGACGCAGACTTCTTGGTAGGGTCTTCGGTAACTTTTACACAAGACGATACAGCGAGATCGTAGCCCCGATACAGGCAACGTGGTACCGGTGATACCGATGACCTGCTCTTATTTCCCTCTTTGCTGACTGGCAATGCGATTCGCAGGCAGGGGATTGGAATATTCGAGAAACAAGAGCTATGTCGACACACAATGGACGTAAACAAAAATATTTTGTACAGATGAATTTTGTAAGTCATGGAAAACAGTTTTGCAGATGAGGTGACGGACGCATGGATAGCGTTTGCGCCAGCCCGCAGTTACCATCTAGGCCGTACGAGACTATTCTTTCGAACCTTGTGAATCTGGTCTTGCCGCGTGGCGTCGCCACAAAATCTGTTGACGTCCTGGGCGTCGCCGAAATAGCAAAGCCGTCATTTATCATAAATTTAGTCTCCATTCCGGGGTCTAATAATGTAATTTGCATTCATTTTTCTATGCTAATGATGTTCCAGATATTACAGGATGTTTTCCTGTGTATCTAGTCAATAACATATCTCCTTCACTAATCTGTCTGTGGAATCTGCCGCCGACTGACGTTTGCCGATTTCCAGACGCCTTGGTCTCTGGAGAAATAACAATGAATCAGTCTGAGTTTAAAGAATATTTTATTAAAATTTACTTATCTCCATTACATACAAATGTAATGTATTAAAAATTACTTCTGAAACTTTCAAATAATTAATAAAATGTTATTGATGTCTTACGTTTATTAATTGTAGTAATAATTGAAGATATTCAAATAATGGGTTTTTAGGAGGAAAAATTAATTACAAATTTATTTTGAAATAGCTTATGAGCAGGGATTTAAGCATAGGAAACGTTGTGATCAACTCAAGTTAAAATAGGACAGTAACCTTAGACCCATTAATAATTCTAATCTAAACTTGCAATTTCCGGGACTCAGAGTTTCGTTGCTTACGGTATATACCGGTGAGTTGCAGGTTTGTCATTTGACGTGAAATATATCAAGTTATGCCTTAAATTGAATTTAGGAATTGAACACGTTTATACCATCGTGAGAATTGATAGATAAATATGATCTTTAATATTGAGCAATAGAAGCGGCGACGTCATTGAACTCACCGAGGTAAGGTGAGTTTAGTAACACCATGTTACATCATGGACACTGCAGCTATCATTGAGTAAGACATCGTTACTACATGAAAGGTCCGATGTAGATGGGAGTGACTCACAACGTACGTGTCTGCGACTTCCGACTTCACATACTGAGACGGAACTAGCATTCCAAATGTTCTTCTAGTGATTATTGAGAATGAAACCTGATAATTTCTATTCAGTTTATAAATACTGCATTACTAAGTTACAACAATTGAAATATTATAAGAAAAGTACGTATTTTGTAGCATTCATTCACACTCTAAGCAAGGAAAACGAAATAAAACCTGCACGTTTCTCAGGTATTGTTTTTATTTCAGATGAAGATGAAAATTTAACCTATATGCGAAAAACTTAACAGATTTGTACAGTATTCCGAGTTAAATTTGTGGCGAGCTCACAGAGCATCGCACACCAGCCTCTCATTGATTGCACTAATCGTTTTCACCGTGGCCCAAGGCCTGGAACTCCGAAAACATCAACAGCTGAAGGAATGGTTAAACTTGTGAAACCTCGAGGATTTTAAGTAAATAAACCTGCTACAACTAGGACATTGTTGTATAATCATATTGATGAAACGTGGGTTATATACATAACCCTTTGACGTCTATTTTCGGTAGAGTGCTATCGCGATTTCGTCTAAAAACTGCCAAGGACAGTCGACTACAGTTGCTCCAAACTGGGCCAATCATTCTTTATGACAATACTTTCCTTACATATGTCAAATATTAAAAACAAAATAAAAATCTGTTTTCAGTAGATCGTTTATAGTCTTTGTAATAGCTTTCTGGCCACGTTACTCAAGACTTCACTCTCACATAAGGAAGGGTCACTGGAATCAGGATTGTAAAGTGATTTTGTAGAAGTAATAAATAAATCAATTAAATGAAAAGTAAAAAATGAACAGCATTTATTAGATGCCCCTTGCATATGATTGAATTATAAAGAAAACTATTTTATTTCTGTTTACGATTTTAATCAATAGTCCCGCATTGTGGGGAGCCAAATTGTAATATACAATTATTTAACCGTATATTATATTTGATGTTTTCATAATTTTGGAACAGTAATATTATTATAAAAACCGTCAGCATCTCACATCACTTAATTTTGTGCTGCTTACTTCACTTCATTTAATCCTTTCCGTCTCAGAAACATTCAGCATTAAAGTAGGTAACAAAAATTAACTTAAGCAACATGAAAGATTAACACATACTTCAATTAGTTTTTTGCACTATAATAACATAAATTATTGTAAAATAGGATTGAAATTATTCGTAGAATTCATTTACTGTTTCATACTTTTATTTTATCGTAAAATAGAATTACACTAAAAGAGTGTTTTGTTTGTAATTTCCTTGATTGCATATTAATTACATTGGCTGCTTCAAGACTCAAATTATTTTATTGGAAAATATTGGGTCACCAAGAAAAATTAATCTGCTTGTGCGCCGACTGTTTCGTGGTATGAACTTCGCACGATCCAGCTTATCGTAAACAGAGGCATGTTAGACGAAGCCTAAATAGCGAAGTCCATCACTGGAACAGAAAGAAGTACAAGATCTAGAATTAATAGCTGCCACTTCTACAAATTTTAAGACAATTCTTGGTGGGCGTCTTCAAAGGTTTCTTTGGAGTGGTTCCAGGAAATTTATTTCATAGAATTTACTTCTCAAATAAATTTACAGAAATTAAAAAAATCTTAATATTTTATTTAAAACTTTTATTTAAAGAAAACTCATATTTAAACTATTTAAGAATTTGTTGATATAAATGGTAAAATATTTAAAATTAGTTCAAGATCAAAAGGAAAGTTTTCCATCACAGCGGAGCGCAAAAGCCTGTATCTTGAATTGAGACACTCGGGCACTTTTCATCTGAACTAACTTGGTCAACTCCTAGTCAAGCGTTTCCTTTCTCCGTTTGTCTATAGGCCTGTCCACCAGTTCACCGAAAGTTTATTGAATCGCATTCTTTGCAACCTTATTTTAGGGCTTCAACGAAGAATGGATATTAGTTAGAAAAATAGGTAGCCAAATAACTGAAGGAGTCAGTAAATGGGAATGGAACGTTTTGTTTTATAATAATTTGATTTTGGATCAACTTTCTGACTTTCGGCTACTTTATTGCAATATAATTGTTATCGCGATTAATTAAGATGCACGAATTCCCCATAATATTTGCCTGTTTTACAAGCAAATCAAAACGTTTACTTATTAGTGTGCTTATTCCCAACAAATTTTTATTTTCTAATAAATTTTTTAGTTTCCTATTTTTCACAAATTTATTACTTTTAACCTTTTGCTTTATCGTTGTACAAAGTTTCAGTCATTATGTGGAAAAGGGAAAGTAAACCCTGATATAAAAGAAAAAATACAGAAAATTCCCCTTTTTACCACAATTGCCAGCAACATCAAAATATCCCAGTACTCCATGACTACTGAAGTAGAAAGGAAGCAAAGGCTCTTATAGTTCAGACCCAGTACGTTAAATATCATTAAGTGTCATTAGCAACGCAGGAGAAAAACACACAGCATTATCTTTCAGCTCCATCAAAATATAAGGAACACTTATTCCTCTAAATAGGTTTCGTCATTTGCAGGAAATTAGGAAAACTTAAATGTTAGAGAAAGTATCTTCCGTTAATAAGAACCTTTTTGAAACACAGCAATGGCAATATGTTACACGAACCTATGTAACGTTTCAACCCGACATGTACGTCTTTATCAAACAATGGTTGAGATCGTACTGAAACTAGAGAAATTTGAAGTTCTAAGATTACACGTGTCAAGGCTTATGTAAGAGACAGCCGTCGATACTGTTCAGATATCAGTATATTATTTTAAATACAATTTTCAGGTTTCAACCCGGGTCAAAGTTTGCTGTCGAAACGTTGTGTAAGCAAACTTTGACCCAGGTTAATACGCGAGACTTGTAATTTGAAACTATCTAGTATCTTATTTGATGTAATTACATAAAGTTTGATTTTTATGTAAAATTTCAGAAATTGTTTTGGGTTCATTGGCCAAACTTTATGTACAAGGGACATCCAATAATTAAAGGTACAAATCGATCTATAAAAACTGTATATTTATACAAAATGAGACATTTACTACTTCTCTGTTACAACACATTTGCCCTAACGATGAATTACTCATTTATACCTGATACAGAGAAATCTCTATCTTGTCGTTTCTGCCAATTTCCCACATATTCTTTGACTTCTTCGTTACTGATCCACTTTTTTCCCCATAATTCCTAATTGAATGGACCAATAAAATGTTATGAACTGGGCCAACACTTCCTGCGTCCTTTTGTGTTATTTCTTCAACAGTAATGCGACGGTCTTCATAAATGATGTCGTCAATTCGTATTTCAAGCGAAGGAGTTAACACTTCAACTGTCCGAACAGGACAATGCGTGTCAGAACAAGAGGTTCGCCATTTTCGAACTATTCTACCCAGTTATCAAGTTTCCGCTATTCCTTTAACTTTCATCATACTGTAAAATAATTCAAAAAATATTTCAGCCAGTTTATCACCTTTAGAAATCAAAACTCGGATCACTCAACTATTCAACTAATGTGTAAACTTCCATCGGACACGCCAGCGTTAAATGTAATTTTGAGATTATAAACACAATGTTTGTTCTCAGATCCTCCCAGGAATATGTTAGGAATGTTGGTACTACGTGGTTGGACGAGGGTAATTGCCAACAGTGGGCCGAAATTATCAGGGAAAAACACACGCAGCATTATTTATTACTGCTATCAAGCGCGTACTCAACCATGAAGAAGCTCTAAATAACTCACGGGAAAATGAGCAATACTTTCCAGACAAAGCTGTAATAGAAACAACTACTTCCCACGAAAACTGCAATCAACCTAAACCAATAATTTGTGTACAACTGAGATTGCTTGAAAATTTCCCACAAGAGGATGTTATTTTGTGTTTGATGAGACAGATATATAAAGACACAGAGCAAATCCGAATCATAAGCGTGTTTCTGTCTTTGCAAGTTCCACAATGATCTTTCTTCTAATGATGATCACCGTAGTACGTGGCCAAATTGAAATAAGCCAATTAGTTACGGACTTCATTAAATCTGACACATCAACACCACCAAGAGGTGTTCACTTTTCATTTTGCAAAACTGAAGGTAAAGTATTTGTTTGTAGCCAAGAGTTATATTACGATCAAATAAAATTTTAATTAACAACTAAGTTACGTTGAATCTAAACTTAACAGTTTCGATTGAATAATCATGAGCACCCAAAATCAATTAGAGAATTTGGTTAAGTACGAACAAAAGAACTAGAATTACTAATATAAAATTTATTTTTTTATTACAAATGTAGATTGTTTTATGTTTAGAATGTATACAAAAATAAAAAAATACACACAAACAAGAAAATTAAGTAAAAAAGGGAAAAAATATTTACAATACATCTACAAAACTTATCGGGATGGGACCATTCGGCGCGGCCGATTCGGCGCAGCCACTTCGGCGCGGCCCATTCGGCGCAGCCGTTTCGGCGCAAGCCGTTTCGGCGCAAGCCAGTTCGGCGCGAAACTCGCATAACATTATTAGACGTAAAGCAGCCGTTTCGGCGCGAAACTCACTTAACATTACAAGACATATAATTTCATATTTAGCAAAATTTTTAAATATATTCCTAAATACTTAATCAGTTGCAATATCTGAGAGTTGTAAAACATTAATAGTAAAACAAGCTATAAGTATGAATTCCACAAATATGGACTAAGCGTCGTAGGTTAATTTAATTAAATATTAAGCTACGTTTTTATGACAAATTATCTGGACTTTTCATTAATATTTGAAGATGCCAAATTATTTATTCATTTAACAATTTGTAACAATAACTCATGAGACTTTTGTGTTCAGAATAAAAATCGAAATATTTATCTTTCAATGAAACATAAATTTTATAAAAGTAGCGATTTAAATTTATTTAAATTACTTGTCTTTTAATAATAATAATAGCCGAATTGGTCTGATGTGATGCGTCTCACCCATGAGTCTAAAATAAATATTATATTTTACATCTGAAATTATAATATTTTTCTAATAAATCTTATGGTTGTTTCAATATGTATTCTTCCACAAAACTGAATAATTTTTCACATTGAATTTTATATTTTTCCAAGTCCCATAAATGCGGATATTAAATGTGGGCATAGTTTGGCCAATATAACTGTAATTACAATATAAACAGATACCGAAATTATTAATTTTATTTTTAATATTTTAACATAGCTTAAATTATTGCAAGATTTTAAGATAATTTGGATATCATAATTCATTAAATCATGTCATAAGTTTGTATTATTTCTTACTGCGTAATTTTACGGGTAAATTATTAATTTCATATTAATCTTAGTCAACCCAATTTTAATGTATTTTTAAGCGAAATGCAAAGGATAAATATTAAGAAGAACACAATATTTATTTTTCCCAGATTAAATTTATGATAGCGCTGACGTTATAATTTGACGTCCATATTTACTGAATTATAAAGCATAGTATCTTATGGAATAATGGCTGATTTGACATGTAATTAAGAATTATTCCTGAGTAAGTAGATATTTTTATAGCAATTGGTAACTATCTTATTGACAGAAACAATAACCAAAACATCAAGAAAATTGACAGAGTGATCTTTTTCAATTCAATTTTAAAGTTTCTTTCAGTGTTGTAATTATTAAAAGTATTGAGCAAATGGTTTATGTGGAATCTGAGAATGATACTAAAAAGTCATCATTCTTGAAATATCTCAGTGGTTTTAAATCTAAAGATGTAATACATAAGGCTTCCAAATCTCTCATAATTTGCGCGAATAACGACAAAGAAAAATTCCCAAGGTAGAACCAATGATTTCGTGATAGTAAATGTTCTTGAACGAAAATAAGTGGAATTAATAATTACATTTATTAAGATAAGAATTTTTGATAGAATAATTTTTGTCAATTTCGAAAAGTAGTTATCCCATCTATTTTTAAAACTTGGGGTAAAAATTAAATAAGAACTCTTCATCTAATGATAAGAAAACATGATCATTAGTGACGTTTAAATGGTCCAAAAACTTAAAAGACGTTTTGACTGTAAAATTATTTTCCTTATTAAGAGAATTATATAAAAATATAGAAATGTTATGAAGAGGGCTGCTAGTAGAAGAAACGATAATTCTGAAAGATAAATTATATGCTAGAGCATAGGCTCTGGCACTATTATCAGAAGTTAAAAACTAGGAGTTAAAAAGTGCTACTATCCACAAGTCTTTTCAAGTTAATTTCTAATTGATCAATAACTAAAGTAATGGATTTAATTTTTATTGCAAGTTCTATGTATTTATTTGTCTGGTAATAACGTTTCAACTTTATAAAACTATTTAGTCAAATTCCTTTGGCAGATTCACTAAAGATAACATTAGGATTATTAGAAATGTACATTTTGGTGTTTTGCACAACTTATGATAATTTTCTATACAGAATTAACTCATTGTTAAAGTTTTCCATTGTAATTATGGAACTAACAATACGCTTATGAGTTATTCTTTGTAACAGTTATTTTAGCCTCGTTGCTTGCACAACAAAAGTTTTATCCATTTCAATTTCTTGTTAATAATTTTTCATTTTATAACATAATTGTATTATACATATATATTGTAAATATTCATTTTTATTATAATCGTAAAAGATGAGGTTTTAAAATTTAGGAACGGAACGTCGTAAGCGAACTACTGCTAATAAAGTTTATATCACTTTTTTCTGATATATAGGCTGTTTTTCATTTTATTAATATTAATATAAGATGTGTATTTGTATAAAATAACTTATTTGAAACAAATGTCCACGATATTGTCGTTTATCGCCACGTAATGTCCCCGCGCCCAACCTTGCGCCGAACTGGCTTGCGCCGAAACGGCCGCGCCGAATAATTCTTGCGCCGAAGTGGCTGCGCCGAATCGGCCGCGCCGAACTGGCCGCGCCGAATCGTCCTAGACCCAAAACTTATTACTTCTGTAACGATAAAATACATCTACTCGGAATTTGGTGGTAAGGAAACAAAAGCAAACTACGTGACGGTAATAAAATCCAGACACAACGGCGCTACTTAAGTTTTACCCACGGGTAGTAAGGAGGTTTGTGTTTCCCCAAAATCGTCGGTGAGGGAGGGATGGGGGGGGGGGCAATGCTCCTTCCAGAGCGGACAGACAATAATTTTGATTGGATAATATAGACCCCCACCACTGACGGAATACAAATAAGACAGTGGGGAAAATTATTAAAAACTCCAGCAGAAACGAATTTTGGACATTAAGGGGATGAAAGTTGAACAATAAGGACGTGGAAGTGTTTATACTTTGAACATCAAGGAGATGAGGAGTAGGACATTAAGGAGATGATGGTTTGATGATTAAAGACGTGAAGGCTATGATTGGACAGCTTGAACAGCTAAAGATTGGAAATTGTCCTGTCCACGGACATTAAAAACGACAGTAAGGCGTGATCCAGACCAGAGAAACGAGGAAGTGGCTGCTGGAAACTCCAGGCAAGCTGAGAAGGCACGTTAAATACCACTAACCTTTTACCGATATCCTGGTACTGCCAGTTCCGAGTAGGATTATTGTGTTAGTTATTCTGCTGTGTGAGAAGGCCCTTTTTAAACGACCCTTAGTGTAGCGGTCTTGGATTAAGTAAGAAGAAAATTTACTTTGTATAATTATTGGAAATATTTCTAGTGTTTTTAAAAAAATTTCGCTTATAACTTCAAATTGTAGCATATATGTAAATTTGATAAATATAGAGTAAATTGTTTTTTCATTATAAATAAACATCTTATGTTAACATTTCATTATAAAATAATCTTCCCCCATTCATTTCACTTCCTAATAATAACAATTAACTGCTCATAAAACTCTGTGTGGTATTGCACAGTCCTCTGAACTTTTCTTTACTTCACTCCTATGCTTGTAATTTTAAGGTATAAATATTATTATATTTCTAATTCACTCTTTTGTATTAATACAAAAGCTATAATTTTTACAATAAAAGCCTATCATGAGTCGTTAATCTTCTTTTAAATAGTTTTAAACCTGGGCTATTTAAATCCCGAATTGTTCTACTTAAGTATGTCTAATCTTGCTGGAATCATCTCTTTTGGATAAGTAAGTAGGAGGTGTATTATTAAATTTTTATCTGTCTAATCGGCTGATTGCTTATTTCTTCATTTCCAAACAAAGATATGGTACAGTTCGGAAGTTTTACCGGTAGCTAGTCATGTATCAACGCGATGCGCAGTGGACAACTCCGTCCGTATTGCAGTGGGGGTAGGCAGGAGCTTATAACTACAAGTTTTGTTAACGCAACTTGGTAGTGTAAAGCAATTCTGAAACATGGCACTAAGAAATATATTGCTTTCAGTTCACGATATGTTGTAGGTCAAGACTCAACTGTTAAATTTAATACATCATAAGTATAAGGTCTGTTAAGAAAACGACGGCGCAGTTCCCATTTCCTGTTCGTAAGAATGAAATTAATGGTTTTAATAATGACAGCAGCGCTCCCCCAGTCCGCTTGATGGGGAAGTTCCTCCTTAAGAGACAATACTCCTCTTCGCCTATCTCTACTGCTATATATATAGTAGAGAAAACGTTGTTCCTACGGTAGCTCAGCTCTACGACGTTTAAAATTTGTTCCTCAGAAAGGAAAACGTTACAACAAATAGATTCATCGACCCAAATTTCAATAAGTCACTCCTACTATCCGCACTTATACTCCGGTCTAACACCACTTGGTTTTGTGGCTGGTTTGTTAACCGTATATAATTCACGTGGTTGCGTGTAAATAAGCCACAACACTTCCTTCTCCTAACGTATTGCGCCGACGACTACTAAATCACGTCAGATCCTGGCATACGCCATCTTGCTAAAGTATGCCACCTGACCACAACAATCAATCAAGTACATTCGATTTCCCGCTATAGGTAACCCATTTGCAGCGTCAGATCACGTGAACGTTGTATGATCAGACAGTCTTCCCGCGTACACTTACGCTAGAAATCGACGTCACTCACCCAAGAATTGATTCTGGTCGCATATACCGACAATTGGCTGGGGTAGTAACTTACACACCCGCACACAGTATTATGACTTTGAAAATAAAAAAAAACTAATAAATTGTTCATAAAAGTTAGCAGAAAGAAGAAGATAAAATATTCGAAGTTATGAATCAATATTAACGTAGCTTATTTACTTTGCAACATTAAAGGTAAAACAATTTTTAATTATTTACTGTTTGAATAGAAACTTCTCAGAAAATCCTTAATTATTAAATAATATAGTTATTAAATAATCTTGTAGTAGTGTTTATTAAATTCTTTTCTTAAACCTAAGTTAACAATTAATTTTATTTTCTGCTGAAGATATTTATCAAATTTGGTAGTGAAATTTAGAGCAATTGTTTGACATTAACAGATTCGTTTGCACTGATGAACCACATGTCAAAGAATTCTATATTCAGCTCTGAAGTCCTTGAGATGAACTTGGAAACAATTATGCTGACCAATGGGAAAATATATCCCCTGTTATTTATTATTGACTTAAAATGTGTTAAATCCATCAACATACTAGAGAAAGTGAGTAAATTTGTTAAGGGAAACTTGGCATTAGTGTCACTGATTAAATAACTATTGCAGAGAAGCTTTAAAAATACAAACATTTGCCATTTATTTATTATTTATTCCACTATGTCTCAGTTCAAATTTACATAAATAAGAAAATAACACATAAATTAGATTACCATAAAAAATAAAAATATAATATTTACAATCCATTAAGAATTATGCCACAAAATAACTAAGATAAAACAGAAAATCCTACTTAACATTACTAACAGTAAAATTAAATTTTTCCAGATTATTATTAAACAATTCCTAAATATAATTAAAAACACTCACTGTATAGTATTATTATTTATATACCTGTCAGAAATCAATAAGTATTGAACTACATAATATGGAAGATAGTACAGAATAACTCAAAACATGACACACACTAAGAAGCACTTGTACAAATAGATACGTCAAATCTTGAAGCTAAACCTCAAGTAATCTGTTCTATAAGTATTCAGAAAAAATAAATTATTTGCAATACAGACTGATACAAATTTGTCAACTGTATATGATTACAATGAAGAATAGGTAAAAATAACTAATTATAATATTTACATGTATTTAACTGTAGCTTTTTTCTGTATAATGATTCTAGGCAAATGAAAAAGGATATTATGGCCCACCTCACAAATGGCTGTTAATAGATGGCATAGGCACATATTCAGCTGCTGAAATGGATCTTATTGATGAAGAAAGCAATAAACGTTTTAAACGTCAAGATAATTCAATGGTATCACAAAATAAATTCATAATTTTTGGCAGTGATATGATCACTCATAAGTCTGAATTTAATTGGCATTTACATAGAAATATTAGTTTATATTCTGAAGACAGTAATACCCATTTAAGAAAATGCAAGTATTTAAATAAAATGCATTATGAGACGGTTCTCACCGAAAAAGAAATCAAAGATAATATAAGAAAGCCTCAGATGAAATCACAAACAGCCTACATGCATAATAAAAATAATCGAACAAAGAGAGGCTATAACCAATTGACAGTTCATTATAAACATTTAAATTCAGGTAACAAAATTATTATACCATTTGAGGAATCATTTGAAGAAATGGATATTTTTATTGATAGTCAAATATTCATTATTTCAATGCAAAATAGTAGTGTTCTTGCAATTGAAATTTATCGAAGAGGAAAAATGGGAAAAGTGACCTCAGAAGTTGTAGCGCAATGGAGTAAGGCAAGAGGATTTACTTGGAAAACTAAGCTGTCTAGATCAGTAAAGAGAATGAATCTTCATAAAACAGAAATAAAAGCTGCAATGGTGGTATGATTATTTCTATAAGCTATCAATACTGTAAATAATAATTATTAATTTCTTCTAATATTCCCTGGCATGTTTCTTTTAATAATAGTATTTTAAGAGTGTGAATATCTACTTCAAATTAGCAGAATTTAAACTACTTGTCATCTAGTGCTCTTCCTCTACATCTGCACTCAATTCATTCTATACCTGGGATAACAAATGTTGTTGCACAGAATGCCGCTTCAGTCTCATAGCTGTGCTGTAGGCTGGTGATGATGCACCAAAAACAAAAATTCGAATCATTTAGGAATTATAGATCTTATTTTAATATAGTTCATATTAAAATCAGTATACATCTATTTTGTATAGTTTTTAAGATAAATCACAGTTGAAGGTTATTATAACAGTAGAAAACATTTATTATCATACTGCTGAATTCTGCATAAATTACTTTAATTATTTGTGGCTTATTCATCAAATTTAATGTGTTTAAAATAACTTGGTTTTAAAATTGTCTGCTTTTAAAAATTAGGCATTACTACATGTAGATGAATTAGAAATTTAGTATATTACAAGTCACAGAGTATTGATCAGAGCGTCATTCTCATAGTATTAGTCAAATCTTATGAATTATCCTTGTAAAAATTATTGTAAGGGATAATGTAGCACATAACTCAAAAAATTCATTAACTACCACTGGATGTATTTCATACAAGATAGAAGAAATTTGTCAGAAGCTGTAGATGATAAGGTAGTTCATATCTGTTAATTCCCCAAATTCTTATAAAAGGTAATCATTATTTCATTTCAATAAAAATGTCAATAAATTTAGTTGATATTGTGATAATAAGTTTTGTTTGTTAAAAGTCAATTGCTATTTTGTGGAAGAGGGAAGAATTTTACTAATAAATGTATTACGTTGTCTACTCATTTACTTCAACTGTTTTTCTAACTGCTGCCTAAGGCTAAGAAAGACCTTAATGACAATAAATTTAAAATTAATAGTAAATTTGTTAAGATGCTGTATATAAATGTACTTTTTCTTTTTTATCTTGTATTTTGTTTCATTGGATTCCAGTCAAAATAATGATATTCATATATTGGATATGTTGTTGACACAATAATCAAAAGATAGACATAAATAAATGTAATTTTATCAATGGCCAAAACATTATAATATGTAACAGTTTATCTTTTTCAGGTCACAGATCCAAACACACTTAAACACTTAACAGATCTCTATAATAAGCATATAGATACCATAACAAAAGTGAACTATGGTCTTTTTATGCATGCAATTGAAGCACTGAATGCTAGGTAAGCATAACATGTTAAACAGTCTTGTCATCCTAAGCCATTAATTATGTCAAAATTTATAAGACATAACATACCAACTACTTTTTATAGATCTTAAATATCAAATATCTGAAAACTGGTTTAAGTGTGCAGTGCAATAATTTACAGCACAATATTATTTATTTGGCCTGAGAATATTATTTGTGGCCCTAACAACCATTTCATTTATTAATAATGTTATGCACTATAATAATATGAATAAATAATTTACTGATAATTACTATTTCACTGTGATAAGTCAAAATAAACAATTTTATTTTATTGCATGGAAAATTCCGTCTCTCGGGGGATCTGGAACTAGTAGCATAGACATATATTGTATTAATTTTGAGAATAAAAATATACTATAGTCAGAAAGTTGATTTTTCTCACTGGTGTTGACTGGAAGATACAGGCTGGACTCTGTTGCGTGTCCTGGTTTCTGTGGTTACTCTTGATTATATATTGTTATTTAATTTATTTTTGCCTTTAATATAATTCAACTTTTATAACTCTTAAATGTCCACTCAGCTCCATCACTGTACACCAGTGCCCCGAGCTAAGAAAATGTTGTCCCCATCTTGATCTTAACCATAATATAATGCTGGCTCACATCATCTTGGAAAGTATGCACTACTTGACCATGTGTGGAATCTTAGTAATTTAAATCAATTTTATTAATGAATATTTCTTCAACTACAATAACTTAAAATTTAATTTTTTTGCTGTATCCAATACTATAGTTAAATTTAGTAGCACATGTCATAACTATTTTTAAATAATTAATTTTCAGTGTTGAGTTTTTTATTGTTGATTCTTGGGGATATTCTAAAAATGGCTCCTGGAATGGAATGGTTGGATATTTACAAAGGCAAGAGGCAGATGTTGGAGCTACAGCATTATTTTTTACTTCTGACCGTACAGCAGTACTTGATTACATTGCTATGACAACTCCAACACGGTACATATAACTTAAGTCATTTGTATTTCAAGAAATAGTGGTCAGAATTATTTTAAAAATCTAATTAAAATGTATCGATTCACTCAATATGCTATGCATATTTTCGTTGAATACAATTTGATGTATTTTTAATATTTTTCAAGTTGTGATCATTAGATTAATACATATTTTAAAAGGATGTTTAGCATGTTACATCAGAAGTTGTTTATTGAGGTGAATAGATTTACTCTGAAGGATTTTGATTCATGACATCAAACATTTGATGTTCTCACATTACAGTGAAGAGATCAAATCCCAACAAAAGTTTATATTTTTCAATTCAACACTGTTTTATAAATTTTTACCTCACTGTTTAAATAACAATGAAAAATAAAACTAACCAAAAATGTTGTTTAGAAATAATTAAGCAAAAATTATTAAAAATAACTCAGCATTTTAGTTCTATACAATCATCAACTTACATTCTTCATTATTACACAGGGCAGCATTTTACTTTCGCCAACCTCCACTTTCTCTAGTTAGTAATTTGTTCACATTACCATTTAGCCATACAGTATGGTTAGCAAGTGCAGGACTGGTACTTCTTTCATGTGGCTTTCTTTTTATGACAAATCGCTGGGAGAAAAAGACTTCAGTTACTGTGTATGGTCCAACTGCAATTTTGAATGATTCATGGAGCGATGTAGCACTTCTAGCTGTAGGAGCAATTTGTCAACAAGGTACATTATAATATATGAAATAAACATTTTTAATTTTTTTAATTTTTATCAAACATAATAAACTTTGCTAACTTATCTGGCCAAAATTGTATATTCTATTAATTTGTTTAAACTATTCAAATAGATTATTTTTCTGACCCATGAGATTCATCAAAATTTTCAAAATACGTAATTTGTTCATCTGTTGAAAAATGATAACATATAACCATTTCTTTCTTTTATGGTGACAACTATTTTATGGTGATCCAAAAAATAGTAACTCCATTTTATATGGAAGTATATAACTTTATATTATGATGCATTTCCAAAGTGGTTCGCAAGATCATTTGGGTTGGCCACCTCTGAGTTTAGATAATATGAATTAATAGAGTAAAATGCCTCTACATTTAACAACAATACTTGTCTTCATAATCTATTTTAAAAAATGCTTGCAATAAATTTTAGGACATTCATTGAAAAATTATTTAAATTATGAAAAAAGTAGTTTCAAATTTTTAGTTGATATTAAGTTTAGTACTGTCTGAAAAATTCATGTAATTTTCAGAACATTTTTAACAATTACTAAATTTAAACAATAAATAAATAAAAATATTCTTAATATAAATACAATCAGGGCATTTAAAGTATAGTTATCATTCATATTATTCCACAAAGCATTTAATTGAATATAAATTGAAAATATATTTGTAGTAGAAAATGGACATTTTGCAAGAAACTGTTATACAGAGTTTATCGATAAAATTCACCAAAATTTTGTTTTGATACAGGTTCCACGGTTGTTTCACAAGGCATACCAGGACGAATAATTACTTTCCTACTTTTTGTGACAGTAATGTTCCTTTACACTTCATATTCAGCAAATATTGTGGCATTATTGCAGTCTTCAACTTCATCTATCCAAACATTGGAAGATTTATTAAAAAGTCCACTTAAAGTTGGAGTTCATGATATTGTGTACAACAGGCACTATTTTCAGGTTAATAAGTTATCTGCTTTAATGTATACAAATTTTAAATTATTTTATACTGCTTACTTTATACACTTCAAAGGTTGCGAATGATCCAATACGCCGTGCTCTTTATCAAGAAAAGGTTTCACCTTCTGGTAAACCATCTCAATTCATGACTCTTGAAGAGGGAGTGCAAAGAGTTCAGAAGGGATTGTTTGCTTTCCATTCAGAACTAAGCTCTGGTTGGCAGATTGTACAACAAACATTTCAAGAAGAAGAAAAGTGTGGGTTACAAACCATACCATTTTTACAAGTTATAGATCCTTACCTTGCAGTTCAGAAAAACAGCCCATACAAAGAAGTATTTAAAGTAATGTAAGTTAAGTGGTCTCATACTTACATTAGTATTATAGAACATTGCACAAGGCAATACAGCTCAGTAAATTTAATTTTATCCTGTTTTTAAAATATATTTTCATGAGAAAAATAATTCAACTATTTCTAGAAATAATATTTTTGATGAGAATTGTCTATAAAACAGCAATTAGTTAAGCTAATATATACAAGCCATCGGCTAGCCGATCACTGGAAATGTCTTCCTAACTTTCTGATGAAGGGGGCGCTGCCTCTGAAAATTTAAAGAACTTCAAACCTTACATAGTGCCTGCCATCTGTGAACCTCAGGAAAGTCACCAACTTTCTATCTCTCTTTCCTGTCCTTATTAATCATATTATATATGACAATTAACAAGGACAGGAAAGAGAGATAGAAAGTTGGTGACTTTCCTGAGGTTCACAGATGGCAGGCACCATGTAGGATTTGAAGTTTTAAATTTTTGGAGGCACTACCCCCTTCATCAGAATGTTAGGAAGACATTTCCAGTGTTCGGCTAGCTGATGACTGGTGTTAATTCATCCTTTGCTCTTTTATTATTATTTCATTTCTGGAGCATTTCATTTTTATATGTTTGATATAATAATGCAAAATTTATATTAATTATATAAATGCTGCAATTTAGACATTATATAAATAGTAAAAATGTGGCTTCTGTGTTTCTGCAGATATAGACGAATGTGGGAGTGTGGACTACAAGGGAGGCATGTTAAACGTCTATACACTCGTAAGCCATTGTGTAATGGAGGACAAAGATCTAGCTTTGTATCTGTTGGAATAGCTGACTGTTACCCTGCTATGCTTGTGCTTTTATATGGGATTCTTTTTTCAATAGTCATTGCTGTTGTTGAATGCATAACACATCACTGGTACATTCATATTTTGATATTATGAACCAGATAAATTATTTTAGAAACTACTTAATTTAATAAATTTTAAAAACCAACTGTCCCTATAAAAACTGTTAATTTAAGTAATATCAATTAATAACTACTGGCTCACTATTTACTTCAAATACATACTAATAATAGTGTAGTTTTTAAGTGTGATTTAATTAAAATGTCACATACATATTTTAACTCATACTTTTTCTGATTTTCTATCCACTTACTTGTCATTGTTGATTTATCTAGATGAAGAGAGAATATTTTGATGGAACAGACATTAAAATTTTCGTCTAGCTGAAGAAAAAATAGTGCTTATACATATTTTATCAATTTAAATAATACAGTACATGATGTTTAACTATAATAAATTTATTTTAATTATTATAAACCTAGTATTAACTTTGCATTATATTTACAGGAAGTAAGGAAGAAAACCGTATGAATTCTGCATGAAGATAATTGTTTTTCAATACATTTTTGGGTTTGCACAATGAAATGTTACATTTTATTTGAGTTAGTAGTTATGGATAAAATCATAATTTTATAAATAAATGTGATGTCAATTGAACCATAACATAAAAGAGATTTAACTCAAAAAGTGTCTTTAATAAAATATTAACTTTACTTTTGTGACAAGTAATTTCCAGTATTTAAATATTCATAAATTTTTGTTAAGATTTAATGTTATATGTTTTCAGGAATGTATTATTATTAGTGATCATTTGAATACACATGTGTGATTTATCATAAGAAAACAAAAGTAAACATTATTTCAATTCAAATGTATATAGTCTACATGTAATACTTTTCTTTACATCAAATAACAAGATTTTGTTAAATGTGATTGCGCATATGGACATGGACCAATTCTTGTTATATAAACAATATTATTGTACAATATTTATATATATTTGTTTTTGTTTCAATCACTATCTTGACTTGGCCTAGGTATATACCCTTTGATAAGGCAAGCTATCTTGAGTTCACTCAAGTTGTACACTGTATATCTTCCAAAGGTGAAGCTAAATTTGCAAGCATATTTGTTGTGTTATGAGCAGCCATGAAGTAGAAGACTATGTTAACTTCATTATATGACTTGCAGCATGTAAATGATGGAGGGATATTAATTATTTAATGAATTTAATAATTAAGGTTTAATATATACATTTATTAAATGAAAACAATAATTTTAAAATGGGCCCGGCGAGAATATAACATGTACAAATATAAAGTTATTAAAAGGGAATGATTCTCAAGTTCTCAGGTGTAATTATTGTTTGGGTGACCACGTGCAGCAGAATATTCCGTTTGTTGACGAACCTGTGTTGTTTTCATATGCGTCTTGATGCAGATGCCACTGGAACTTCCTTGTTGTTGAACTCTGAAGCGGCCTGTAGACAATAGCACAAACAACTGTTTTTCTCTCCTTCTTCCCTCGTTGTTAATGCCTTCTCTCTCCGCTGCCTCCTCGACTGATCAGTCCGTAATTTACACCGGCGCTGCAACTGCACTCCTATATCGTTCACTGCACAATCCCTAGCCACCAATCTGTCACCATCAATCTCTACATCATTCAATTTCACTCTCTACCACCAATCTCCTGCCAATCTGTCTAATTCATTCTCCACCACCAATCTGCTCTGGCCACCAACTGCTCCCAAAATGTCTCCACCTGCCTCTTTTAAATCTTCGTCCCCACTTATGCGACCCCTATCACCAAGGTGGCAGGGATGGATATTCTCCAGTAATATCCTTTGTTACATTTGGGGAACTCACGCCACCCGGTCGCCAAATTCTCAGACAGATTAAGAAATTCCGATACCGGCGACGAGGTATCTGTCTGAGTTTTATAGCCCAAGTGTCAACCGCTGTCTCTTTGTTTTGAATCCGCGCCGCCAAGTCGGCGCCGGGAAAAACCCCTTCTTTCTAGCCAGCGACATGCTCATGCCGAAATATTTCTGTAATTTAAAATTTCATAAATAGGAAAAATATTGGACCGGGTTCTACTGCGCTAGATATAGCCTCCTATTGTTGGTCATAATGACGAAACGCAGATGCGGCACTCAACAATATCAGCGCAATATGTCTTCTGCTATCTCCTGATCGAACGTTCTTTCTCTGCTAATTCACTGTGATCACCCTAACTTTACAGTACGTCAATATGTACAAAAGGGATGACTTTGCATACTTAAACAATACTATCAAAGGAAGCTAAACAAATTTATAAATATGGGAACATAAAATTACTATACGCTAAAAGGAGAACCTATGCAAAACAAAATATGAAAATATAAATATGTGGACAAAATGAAATTACTAGATGTACGCGAGGACCCATTAGCATAACATACACTTACAACAATAAATACATACATACAATTTCTAAATATACATAGCCTGAAAAAATACACAAAAATAAATATATATAATCAAAAAATAAATACACAGGATGGGATAAAGATATCTGACTCTACCTGTTTACAATCCCCCTTTTTTACAATAGTTTCAAATCTCCTTTTTTACAATTATTTTAAGTCTTTTATTTGATTCACACGTGTGCGTGTGCGAGATTCCAGCATTTGTTTCCTGTAATAAAGAAAACGCTTCACCATCCTTTAATTACGTATTATCACTAGTTGTTTTTACTACTTTGTTCTCAGTCCAGAAACACTTGCACTCACACGTAAAAAATTGTTAGTTTTCTGTGTGGCGTTGAAACGCTTCACTTGCACAGTGTCAACGACAGTTAGTTACGTCTGTGGAATGGCACGGGGTGAACATACGTACGCCCCCTTTGGTCTGAGGTATGGATAAATACTTCGCCTTATCAGAATTTAAATGGTCGCTTACTATGCGTATCCATGCTTCCTCAGTAAACGAGTTTCTGAATCGTTTAATACTATGAACTAATTCAAGATTGTACTGCGACATATTAAGCGGGTTTCCGATATAGTACTCTCCGTGATACAATTTTCTAATCATGTCGCTTTGTTTGGTCGAGAACCTATTTAGAAACGCGGCTTTTTCTCTGTCATAGATGTCGTCTTCGAATGTCATGTCCATCCACTTCGCGATCTTACTGTTTAACATACTTTTAAAATTAACAATGCGGGGTTTCAGGGCAACTCTTCCTACCTGAACCTTCTTTACAAACGCGCAAGAATTCTTGCTCGTCAAACTGTTTGAATTTCGACTCTCCGATTTCGATTTTCGTACTTGCTTCGGATGCCGAAGTACTCTCTGCACATTCCGTGTTCATTACTTTTTCTTGAACATCACGCAGTTGGATGTTCACGGACTCTAATTCTGTATTCGGGTCTAAATTTGGATCAATATCTTCTCGAAAGTCTGGATGATTCAAATCTAACAAATTACAATTTTCGCGGAGTTTGGTTTCCTGGTTCGCATCTATTCCTGAAAACTTTTCCGATACTTGTATTTGTTCAGTTTCTATTTGCTGAACAGTTTCCTCCTTCAATCTCGGTTCTTACTTCCGTTACATCAGGGTAAATATTACCATCTACTTCCTGCTGAAACTTTCTGACAATATCACTAACAATTTCGTTGGCTCTCGTCTAAAATTCTCTAATTTTTCTATCTGATTGTATAAATTTCCGATTATGTTGCTCCAAATTTTCTTTCATTTCCCGATTACTTTCCTACAATACCCGGCTTGCATTGTTTTTGTCTGGGACTGTAACTTTACATGAAAAATAATGATGGTTAAACTCAGGGTATTTATTTGCATGAGACTGAAATCAACTATCAGGGTTATATCTGTGAGCTGGAAAACAATCATGTTTTATTCCAAGGTCAGCGACTCAAAACCTTGAGTGCGTACCAAAGGACTTCTAAAATGTTGGTTCGGCTCGCTCAGCATATGGTAGGTACAGGTCATGGCAAATTTCTTCCTCCTTCATGGGTAGGTGTAATATTAGCAGATGAAAGACAGTGAATTTGAACTGTCAGAAGTCAAGGAAAAATAGTTGTCCGTCTTCACGAATATGTTTATGTCTCAAAAGAGAATTTTAACAAATATAGTAAGTTGCCAGCCGGCTTGTGTTTTGCTAAAAGTGTCTTCTGTTCTCTCTGACGTTCTCATTTTTACTAACAATGAATTGAACAATGCTCTTTTAAATCTCCTTTCTCCTTCTCTCTCAGACGTCCTTCTTCCTCTATATAATGTAGCGACTTTTTCTATCAGTACATTTCCCTTCTCTCTTCTCATTTTTCTTTCCTAGGCGAGTAATGAGTTGTTCTTCTCGTCTTCTTGCGACTTCCCAGCTAATATCTCTGTGAGCCCCACTACGAGGTACAACAGCACTTCACGTTACATGTCTATGCCAATCATATTGAATTTTCCAAGATCGCGGCAACCGCAATTTCGATGGAAGGGGTGACCCTGGAAATTTTTCCTCAGGTCGTTGTCCTCGGGTGACTGACAAGCTTTAATCCTCCAGCTATGTCTGTATGCACGAACTTGGGATATGAAACGGGATACTACAGCGCCAGAAGAAGACGAGAAATTCTACAGCCCCGCCGCTAATCTCTTGCTGCATCTCAATATAATTTCCTCTAATGTTGAATTCCTAGAATCTATGTTGTGAATAAAGTGATTATTGAATCGTAGGTGAGCCTATCTTAGGTTACAGGACTGGAGGGATATCGAATCGGTCCTTAGGAAATTGAGTCGGACTAGCTCAGTAGTAGTGTATTTGCCCAGAAAGCGAGAGGTCCTGGGTTCGGTCGACATTTTTGACTTCTAAATTTGGTATAACACTATTTAATATATTTGAATTTATTTTTTTGCTTTTTGAGAGAATTGAGGTTTTATTTATTTTTTATAGAAATACGTGATTAACTATAAGTAATTTAATTTGACTCTTTTGTCAAATCGTTAAAAATATACAAACAACTTTATTCTTTGTATTAGATTTTATTTGGAATTCTAATGGCGCGCGGTTTGGATCATACGTGGTTTTTAGGTTATGGATAAGCCTTGAATTTATTCTGAAATGTTAATATCTTAAAGGAAGTTTAACTGAAATATATTTGTATTCCTTAATTATCCAGAATTGCTTCGGTATTTTAACATACAGAAATTTGTTTTGTTGTGAAATAAAGCATATAGCAGACGAAGTACACCGCATATTTCTTTTACTAATGATAATCACGGGTTTTCACAAGCACCGTAATGCTAGGAAGTCATTCCAGAAGTAATAAATCTATTTTTATTTTTGTGTAGTTGTTAATGTAAAAAAATACACTTGATTATTTGAACTATTTTCATTTTGTTTTGTAATATATATATATGCAAAGTGAATGAAATGTGAATATACAAGATATTGGTGGTAAGTGGGGAAGAAGATGTAAAATTGATGATAGAAGGAATACAAATAAATCAGTGGAGAGATTTTAGGGTCCGGACATCAAGACAAGAGGAGAGCAAAGCAGGCTAATAAGTATATATCCTTGGATCATAGAAATATCAAACTCTGTAATCAAAGCAATCGTGGATTGAAGATGCAATCTATAGGTGTAGCAGAAAAATAAATGTGTTAGAGAACTGAAGAAAGAAGGGCAAACCTAAGTAGGAATAAAGAGGAGGGCAGCTGAGAGACTTTGTGGTAGCTTCTGTAGAATCTACTGGACGGACAGAATATATTATTTAACTTTTCTGCTGACAAATTGGCTGTATTTTTTATTTATTTAGTACACCAGATTTACCCAAGTTTACTAGGAATCAATGTTTACCAAATACTTTGACTTGAATGACAAAATGGTTCTGAAAATTATATACAATAGATATTAAACTGTATTACTTATTATGACAGAATAATTTTTCATGTCTAATCTGCTAAACCCATTTTAAATATCTAACCACAGATTCAATTATTATACAAATATATGAACCCTTCCTCCAATCTCTTTGATGGTGATTGTAGTTTACGTAATATTATTTTTATTAACATGAAAGCTGCACAAATGGTTAGTATAGTTTGACCTGAAATTGCCTATTTTTAACATACAATAATGCTTTTAAAACACACTCTTAAATAGACCTAATTGGTAGGTTTTTTTTGAAGTACTTGGACTTAAATGCTCAGGTCTACTTTACCCTTTCTCCATGCAGATGAACATTTTTGCTGTTTGCAATAATAATAATAATCATATTCCGTAGATCCTGTAAAGAAGCTAAGCTTCAAGGATGTGGAATGGGTCAGGGTGTACATTTATTACATTATTTTATTGTATAAAAGAAAAATATACTTATAACAAATTTTTGTATTATAAACTATTATAAATTACTCTTCTCCGATTCTTCTATAAATTCCTTTATTGAATAGAAGGAGTGGCTAAGCAAAAATGAGCGTAATTCGGTGTTAAATTTACCTTGATTATCGGACAACTGTTTAATTCTGTGCGGCAGTCTGTTGAAGATGGATATCCCTGAATAATGCACACCTTTCTGTGCAATTGACAATGTTTCACATTTTTTATACAGATTATTTTTGTTCCTTGTATTGAAGGGATGAATATAAGTGCCTATTTGTGATTAAAAATAACATCAATGAATAAATGTATTGGCACGTCAAAGTGAAAATACCTAACTTTTTGAACAATGTTGATTTTATCTCCCTTCTGTCACAATTTCATCTATTGTAGACACTGGAATACCAAGTAATGTGTGGGTAGGAAGTTATTGGAAAGAAAATGTATTAACACAGGTTTATTCATTAGGTCTGCAAAATTATTTAGGTATCATACGTATCTATTTTTTCCTATTAAATGTATTATTTTTGTAATGATGTTGGTATCAAAATAAGAAACATTCTTGAAATTGCTGAAGTAAGAGCACTTGTTCATAAGCATTTGGTCTACTAGAGTTTAAATTTCTGTTTAAATTCTGTAATTTTTTTTATGTTAAATTGAGTGGAATGAATTGCAGGTGTTGTATCAAGAAAACATATTCACAAATGGCTAACAACAAAGCTGCAGCACAAACAGTTTTCTCAGAAGCATAGTTTGAAACAAGATCATGAAACAGAAGAATCACTTATTCGGAACATTGGAATACTAGCTCATATTGATGCCGGTTTGACAACTTTTTAACTAGAGTTTATAATTTTCAGTTGATAAAAAATTTGATGATAACACAGAATTAGTGTCATTTCAAGATATAGAATATTTTATGAAATTTGTGTATTTTATATGACCCTTTTTGTTGTGATTTACAAACAAATTATTTGAATAATTTACTAATTTTCTTTATAAAGATTTCATTCATAGAAAATGATTTTACTGGTGATAAACTACAAATGGCATACTAGCAATTTGAATGGAACATATTTCAGTCTGACATATTAATTATTAGAATAGAAAAATGCTTTTTCATGAAGCAAGCCAAAAAGGCAAATAATCTTCACTGAACCCAGATTTTATTATAGGCCACTTGAGATTTTCCATCTTTAATCTTCTACATTAATTATGGCTCAAAAATGTTGTGTAATAACTTCATTTGTACTTTATTCTGATAATTGTTACATGAATACTAAGGTGTTTTAACATTCAAGGTGATTTGCAGTATTATTTGTTTCGTTTTAGGAAAGACGACGACAACTGAGAGGATGTTGTTTTATTCTGGAACAATTAGAATAATGGGTGAAGTTCACCATGGGAATACTGTTACTGATTACATGGAAGAAGAAAGAAACAGAGGTTACTTGTATTTCACAGGTTTAGATTAAGTATCTATTAAAGCACACATGTGAAATGATTTATATACTTAAATTATTATTTATAGGGATTACAATAACTTCAGCAGCAGTCACATTGAATTGGAATAACTACAAATTCAATTTAATTGACACACCAGGACATATAGATTTTACTATTGAAGTGGAAAGAACACTGAATGTTCTAGATGGTGCAGTTGTAATTCTTGATGGATCAGCAGGTTACAGTTGATGTATTGATTACATACAATTCGTCTTGTCATTATTGAGTGAAATTATTTTATAGAAAGAAATTTATTTTTGTTTATAATATATTTGATTTTAAATGCTTTGTTTTAGTGTTAAAGAGTTATACAACAAAGATGCATGATGTGCTTCATTTTTACTTTTTTCAATATCAGCATGTAGTACATTATATAAGTTTGATCAGTTATTGAATATGCAACACTTTGTTTAATCAGTTTCTTCATGAAACTTTTTCAGGAGTTGAAGCACAGACCACAACAGTCTGGCGGCAGGCAGACAGATATGGAGTACCACGTATAGTCTATGTTAACAAAATGGATCGTTCAGATGCCAGCTTAACCATATCAGTGAAGTCTCTGAAAACGAAATTAAATGTTGTTCCTTTGGTTGTGCAATTACCTGCCCGAAATAGCTCTGGAAAATTTGATGGGATTGTAGATTTGAATACTTTGACTAAACTGAGCTGGAACCCAACTGACCATGGAAAGTCATTTACTGAAGTACCTCTTTCATCTAAAGAACATGGTTCTTTGTGGGAAGAATCTATTGTGGCTAGGCAGAGCTTGATTGAAGATCTATCTGATATAGATGATAAATTAGCAGAAACTGTAATACAACATGACAGCTTGGATGCTGTATCAGCTGAAGATTTAATTGCAGCTCTCAGAAGAGCAACTCTGTCCCATGTGAGTACAACATATAATTCTGTTTTTATTTTTACCGAGTGTTTCACCTAAAAGAGGTGCATAGGTAGGTTGGGCTATTAGGTACTATTCTCACACCTTTCCAAATGGTGGGAGATGAGTTTGTTGTAGGTTCTCTGTATTTCCTTCCCCGTATCTATACCAGTTTTAGGAGGCAATTGGCTGACTGATCCAATGGGATCAGCGGACAACTCTTCCTTTATGCTCAAGGTCTCGATCTCGGTACATATACCTCCCAAAATAGGTGAAGGTATCTTAGCATGTGAGAACTTTGAAAAGACCCCAGAGAGAGTACGAGGCATTCACAACATAGATCAGGTGAGCCCCGCAGTCACTCTGGGGGTAAATGTCTGTGAGAGAAAACTCCCAATCAGAGTTGAAATGATTTATTTTTACAACTTCACTGCTGGAAATGTTGTAGTATAATTGCAATGTGGACACTGTTCTCTCTTAATACTTTTGCTTTTCTGTATCAGTTATATAAATTATTTCCTGTTATTTACCTCCAATTTTTTTATCTCAAATACAGACAATAAACAATATTTATGTTAAATTGTTGTTCACAATCATATCTGTATTGTAATTTATGATTATGAAAAGTCTTGTAACATTGTGCATAAAATAATCTGTACTACTTTGGACTTCACTGCTTGTCCTGGATACTGTTACATTTATACATCTTCCTCTGATCCTCATTTTTGGTATTAATTTTTTCAACATCATTAAAATCCAGAATTATGCACTAAAAAGAATTTGAATTAGGGATACAAACTAGTTTTAAATAAACTTGTAAGCATTCAGAACTAGATAGAAACTTGTTATTTTTTTATAGCATTAAAGAAGTTTATTTTGAACGCTTAAGTGAAATTATTATATTATTATGGAGACCATGTCTGCTTCTTATTAATTATTTTAATGTTTGTATAGAAAGGTGCTCCAGTACTATGTGGAAGTTCTTACAAAAATGTAGGTGTGCAACCGTTGATGGATGCTGTGATTAAATATCTCCCATCACCATTATTGAAAAGTAAGGAATTTGCTAATGCATTTGGAGCCTCATTGTGTGCTAGAGCATTTAAAATTATACATGATGATCAGAGGAAACCAATAACATTTTTTCGCATCTACAACGGAAAACTTACAAAGGTACTTTCTGCAAGCACTTCTTCTTTGATTATCAAAGATATTTGATGTGAAATGATAAGTTAAAAAAAATATGCTTTGCCAAAACCTGGAAAGGAAAGATAGAAAGTGAGTGGCTTACTTGAAATTGAAATTTGGCTTTGCCATTCAGAACAGGAGAAAGTTCTTCAAATTGTACAAGGCATTAAACCTCTTTCTCAGAAGAAACACATAATGTGTGGCTACTGTCAAGTATCAATTTGCATACCTGCTCTTGTATTAGTTTTTACAACTGAAATTCAACATATTCATTACTGCCTAGTGGTGTTTCAACTATCAATTAAGGACACTCAGTTGCCCTCTATCTTTCTTTTCCGTTGGACATTTATTAAATAAAAGCAGTAGTTTGTGTCTCCATGATATAGTGTCATAGAGTCTATTTGTCAATACAGGACAAAGGGACTAAAAATAAATAGGAAATAATATATCGCCATGTATTCATGATGACTGAAATAAATAAGTTCAGTAATTTTTACTAGGGTCAGAAGATTTATAATGTAAATCAAAGTTGTACTGAACAAATTGGACAGCTAATGGTAATATATGCTGATGAAACTAAGGAAGTTTCAGAAGTAACTTGTGGAAATATTGGAGCCATTTGTAATTTAAAGGTAAATGATATTGTACATGTGACTTTTCACATATTTGTTATATAATTATTGATAGTTTGAAAGTTGAATTAGAAATGATTTACTTTAAATAGGGTGTAGCTACAGGTGATTTCATCACATCTAATGCTAGTGCAGCAGCAAATGCTAAGAAAAAAATAGCAGAAAATAATGAAGGCAAGACACTTGGACTTGAAACTACTATTCCAGATCCAGTATTTTTCTGCTCTATTGAACCAGAGTCACAAGTAAGACAAAATGGTCAAGCCTTTTTTTGTGCTAATTATTAAATTAATTTTTTATTTTCACTGTAATGTTCCTTCATGTAATCAAAATATATACATTCTTTTAACTTCATCATACTGCTAATTTTGGTAATTAGCTCCATGTTAGTTTACATATTTAAAACATTTTTTATATTATATCTAAAGAAATAATGAGTAAGTAATATGATCTACTATTTTATTCTAATAAATTCTGTCTGTTGAGAGCAATAAAATTCACACATGAATTATGTGTATTGAGATGCTTTGTAGTAAGATTTATTCTTCAAATTATCATATTCCCAAGTTATTGAACTACTATTCTGTTTTGTCTTACTGAAAGGGGCTTGAGACGATACTTTTTGTGTGGCATTTTTACTGGCATGCCAGTCTCTTTTTGTGAGAGTGATTGGCATCTATAAGAACATTGTATGAACCATATTTACAACATTTATGATTACTATTTTCTAATATCTTTGTCCAGATGATTATACCACGTATTAAAATTTCAACAGTTACCATTTAAAATTAACAAATTGTCATAAGGATTTCACATTTTAGGTGTCGAAAGGTTTTAGCTGTTACTTTTGTATTATGTCTCTGGGATTAAGTGTAACATAAAAATAAAGAGAGGAAGAAACATGTTCTTGAATTAGACTGTTAGATGACAGTTTCTGTCATATCCATCCCTTAATACCAAATGTAATAAAGATTTATATTGGTGACCATTGTATATAGAGATAATATGTTCATGTTTAAATGACATGTGAGCTGACAAGACTATACAATCAACACACACACATTTTTTGACATCTAATGAATTCTTAATGTTCTAATAATAATGTGTCTTAAGTTAAATAGAATAAATAATAAAAATATTATTATGGAAGATTGAAGATTTTCCTGGTTTATATTCTGGATAAACAGTTCTTGGGTTTCCACCTAGGTTAAATAAAGTGTAAGCCATGACATTTCAATGGTGTACTCTGCTATCTTTCTCAAGTGAGAAATTCAGAATACACAGTGGGAATTTAGTGAGAAAGATGGCAGAGTATGCAATCAAAATGTTGTGGCTTAAGCTTCATTTAACACCAGCAGAAACCCAAGAACTGTTTAACCATATTTATATGGAATCGAAACATCATTTCTGACATTAAATTAAATTTTTAAATGGATGAACTATTTACATTATGATTCATTTGGTGTGACGGACTTACTCCTGCAAGGGTTATTAGTCAAAAATAAATTTATTTATTATTATTATTGAATGTTTTCAAAATCTTAAAAGGTTTTTGTTGAAGCTAGAGTAACTTTTTCAAGACTTTGAAGAACTTTAATAATAATTCCTCATAGCACAAGTGATAATTCAGTATTGGACTTATAGAAGTATGGCAATTAAATAAAGTTAGTGATGCATTAAAATATTATTTGTTTATGTTGGTGTAGGGGGTTGGTAAATTGCTTATATATTTAATTTCAGGCTTACCAAAAAGTGCTTGATAGGGCACTACTAGAACTTCAGAAAGAGGATCCTAGTTTAACAGTTACAACCAACAATGAAACTGGTCAAACTGTTCTTGGAGGTGTGTGATATTAATATAAGTGAATAAATCTCTAATATTTTTTCAAAATGAACTTAAAATTTAATTTGAATACAGTTGATGACTGTGCCATTAAAAATAATAATTATAAAATAAAATAGAAACTAGCAATATAAACAATGTACTCTTAATATTTCAAGATTTCAGTAAATATTTGAAAAATAAATCAACAAGTAAAGTTAAGTCACTGTAAAAATCAAAATGGTTTTATGACTGACAATAATAATAATGTTTTTATTTCCATTTATGAGTAACATCAGGGTTTTAAAATAATTACGTGCTACAATAGTAGATAAACAACTTTTTATATCATGCGCAACTGGAAATGATAGAAATACAATTTAACATTGGTCACAGTAATACATACTTGCTTATGTTGTTATACAAACATAGAATGATTAATTTATGTCTCACTTATTTACCCTCTAGTTAAATTTTGTGATGATGCAGTTATTTTTTAATAATTTATTTATTAATTCATATTTGTAATTAACATGTTAAATTTTTATAAATAAAACATTTTATCATAGGAATGGGTGAGCTGCATTTGGACATAGTAAAGAGCAGGCTAAATTCACATTACAAGCTTAATGTGGAAGTTGGACCCTTAATAATAGCCTACAGAGAAACATTAGCTAGCAAAGCGAAAGAAACACATGTAGTAAATCATCATATAGGTAATGAAACTTTCCAATTGTTTTAACATTTTTGTGATAACACTGCTTTTCATAAGTTATCTAACATAACTCTGCTTTTAAATAGTTTATATGTTCTAAGTCGATAACAAGAACAGTAAAACAATATGTCTGAATATCTATATTCTTCACAAGATTTGCAACTGATTCACCTTCATAGTACCTGGATAAAAACTTGAGAAGTTTTTCTAAAATAATTCTCTAAGAAGACCTTTAATAGAATCTTCTTGCCAGAATTGTACTGTTGAATTCACTGTGTGGTTATCAATCATGAGGAATATATTTGTATTGAAATAATAGTTTTCGGTGTTGTTGACATGAATAGGAATGCTCCTAATGTTGATTATGTTACTTGTTCACCTCCTACCAGCATGTGCAACATGAGATGGAGTTTTCTTGGGTTTTCCCTGCATCTCTTTAGGTGAAACACCGGGTAGGATCCTTAAACCATAGCCCGGGGGCCCTAGTTAACCCTTGGCTACCTTGCTCTATCATCCACATCCCCCCTTTTCAATTCCCTTCCTATGCTATTAAAGGGGAGTTGCCTGTTTCAGGATCACCCTCATGTAGCCTGTTAACCCCCCCCCCCCCCCCCAAAAAAAAGCAATTGGGTAGTAGTTTATAAATTCAGTAAGATTTTATGTATGTGGTGCCTTTGATAAAAAATATTTCAGTATGATCTATGATTAGCAATAAGACACTGTCGCCCTTTTTCACCCCTATGAGACCAATATTCTACAAAAAAAAATATTTCTTGAGTGAATTTTTTTGTGTGTTCTAGGTAATACACACCATTCTGTCACAGTAACTCTGTCAGTAATTCCTGGTTATCACAAGACAGGTAACATTCTGGTACTCGACCGAAGTCCAGATAATTCTGCTAATATTGATTCAATTCATCCGAGGTATATGCAACCTTTGAAGCAAGGTGTTGAATCAGCATTTTGTAGGGGGCCTAAGCTGAGTTGTCCTGTAAGCAATTGTTACCCTTTCTGAAATTTATGAATTAAATCTTAGATTTATTTAAATTAAAGTGAATATATGTTTCTCCATGCCTTTGATGTGTATTGTATCATTGTGATATTGAATATGATCAATTAAAAACTATTTTCTCAATGAAAACATTTCTACTAAGTCATCTTCATTCTATTTAGCTAGTATACAAGTTTAAATTTGCTGTTTTTTTAGTCGTAAAACAAATGTATTTCATAGGAAGCAAATAAATAAGTACTGGCCCTCACTAGTTACACATTTTTACCATCTCTTGGGAAATTTGTGGATACAACACACATAAAATACTTCTCTTTTGAGGCAAACACTCATCAATCCATTTTCTTTCCGAGCATGCTGAAATTTGTTCAGTTGTTGGTGATAGTGGTGAGCATTGACAGTTTCACCAGGTTTCAACAGTTCATAGCTGATCTCACCAAATGCATAGCATCATCTTCTGTCATAGCGATTTGGTGTTGCAAATGTTGATGTTTGGCCTGGATCAACCCACTATTTCTCAATATATATCAATTTTTTGTCACCAGTCCCAAACCAATGCAGGAATGACATTCTTTTTTTGTCTGGCGAGCAAAATTTTGCATATATATTTTAATATTTAACACTCATATCAAAATATTCCCTGTTGCTGCTGCATTTCAGTCCCAGACATTGCTGCAGCAACAGCAATTCAAATTAAATTCTTTTATTTATGAATTTTGGCCATTCTTTGTATATTGTTTATTTTTATATTAACATGTCCATTCAATAAAATATTTTAAATCATCAGGTGATTAATGTGTATGCAGTACTCCATTGGCTTGAAATTGGTAAAGGAACATCAGAGACAGTCGTTACAGCTGCTGTGGGCCAATGTGTAAAAAAGGTTTGTTATAATTAGAATTTCCCTACTATTGTTTGTGATAATTAATGTTCTGCTCTGCCTTATATATAATGTGTGTGTGTCAGGAAATGACATTGTCAGGTTAATTCAAACAAGGACAGGAAAGAGAGCAGAAAATTAGTGTATTAATAGAAGGTCCCATGTAGGGTTTTGATTATTGAATTTTCAGAGGCACTGTCCCATCTTAAGAAGATGAGAAACATTCAGAGTTATGGCCAGCCGTTGATTGCTTATGGAAAGTGGTCAGAGTGTATGTAAGGTGGGGGGTGGGGGTTGATGGTTATGGCTAGTAGGGGAAAGAAAAAACATACATAGGAGGATGGGAAAAAAGTATATAAAGTAAAGATATGCTTTTGTCCTAAGACTGGGCTGAATCAACCTCATGCTAATTGATCTTGCACAAGCCTTTTCATGTCCACATAACTATAATATTCCACATCCTCCACAATCTACTTTGTGTATTCCATCCTTAGCCTCCCTCTTTTGTTCTTATCTCTAATGCTAATTTTACAAGACCCTCATGTCTAAAAACATGTCCTATTAATTTATCACTCATCTTGATCAACATCCTCCATATTGTTGGCTGTTTTCTCTATTCTGTAAGTAAAAATATAGAGGAGAAAATTTAAATAGAAATACATAAAAATATGTGTAGGGAAGAGTAAGAGCTAATGTGTGAAGTGAGACAAGGAGTGTTGTTTCAGAGTGTGTGTGGAGTATAATGGGCAACTGTGGGAGACAAAGTTATGAATAAACAAGGAGCAGTAGTCGGGATTCGAGTTAGAAGTTACCTATGAAGTGATTATGTTTAATTCAATACTCTGTCTGATGAATGGGCTTAGGCTTTTGAGGTTTCACACATTAGCACATATCTGCCAGCCAATGTCTACTATAATTGAAGGTAAATCAACAGCTGTCTTCTGTATCTCTTTCCTATCCAAATCAATTTATTATTTTGACTATGTTTTCTTATGTTCATATATGCATGTTCTAATATTTGAGAACATATCCTGAAATGTCAAATTATTCAAACTGCTGATGGTTTGTTACAAACTATTCAGCTCAATAAAATCAGGATAAGTTAGTTTGCCATATGAAATAACATTTTAAGATTAATAGATGTAATATATTATAATATTTAATTTAATAAATTTACAACCAAATTACAAGTTTTTATTTAATTAAACTGATGCTATGTCTTGAAACTTGGAACGTACGTAGGTAATTTGAACAAATTTTACTACAAAAATTGTACCAAAATATACATTAAAAACTATTAAAGTTTCAGAATCTTAATAACATTAGTATTAAAACTTACAATTTTGGACAAATAGGAGTCAAAATGTTTAAAAAAACTAACAGGACTGCTACAATCAATTTCTTTTTATAACAATCAATACTTAAGTTATCAATAATAGAAGGTTTATAAATAATACTCGGTTTTAAGTTATTATTATGAGAATTTAGTAAGTTAACAGTATACTATGTTAAGTAAATTTTGTTCAAAATCTACAACTTTAACAATATCCAAATTGATTTTTTTTGCATAAATTTTAGAATTTACATTAAATTTAATTATCGTATGATTGGCTAATGTAATATTTGAGAGGTTGCTCAGTTTTTGTAGTAACATTTGAAGAAATTACCAGAGAAAGTCCCAAACATGGGTTTAATGAAATAAAAACTTTTGTAATTAGGTTGTAAATTTATTCAATTTAAAAACTGTGTAAAACACACATTGATTAAATAATATTAAAATATCTTCCATATCCATGAATTTTATTGTTTCAGGTTGAATTAGACTTTCATTTCTTACATCATTAATTTTGTGCTTCTAGATACTAACTTCCAGTGCAACATATCTTTTAGAACCTATGATGATGTTAGAAATAGTAACATGCAGCAATTACCTGTCCATTGTTCTTGCTGATCTATCACGAAGAAGATCATCCGTGCAAGAATTAAATGATAGGGGAAATAACAGGGTAAATTTTTGAAATAAATTTTTTTATTAAAAAGTGGCAATATTTTAATATGTTAATGGTATCAGCTTATGCATTTGTTTGTACATACTGACTGGTTTTCCTATTATTAATTTGATAAATTACAGCAATAATAATATATTTCAGGTGGTGATAGCTATTGCTCCATTAGCCGAATTATTGGGATATTCAACTGACTTGAGAACTATCACATCTGGAACTGCATATTTTAGCATGGAATTTCACTCATACCAGCCAATGAACAGCAATGATGAAGCTAATGCAATTAAGAGTATATTAGGATTCTATTTATAAAATGTACTATTTCTGCATTTTAAATGTGTAATTTATGAAATATAGACACCTATTTATGTTTACTGACTTGGTTTTATAGTTTACAAATATTATGTGCCATAATATATTTAATATACAATATTATCTGTTTGGTGAATAAATTATCGGTTGTTCATTGACTACAGTACAAAAATTATAATCATGGAAGAAATAACTCATTATAAAACTATTTTTCTCTTAATAAGAACAGAGCTTGACACTGTTCGAAATGAAGGATAATTTCTTTCTTCCTTCCTTGATAATGTTTCTACTATACACAATGAATTTCCCAATTAGTTCTTCAGCTTTGTAAACTCACTTCAAAATCAGAATATTATTAGCTACCTATCACAAGTTACATGGCATACAAAATAATACAGCTAAGTTCAATGTGAGGCCTTTTTCTGTAATATCATTATCTTAATAGATTGTGATGATCATTGATTTAAATATAATGCATTAAAATTATCAATCACCTTGCATTTAAAAAACTTGGCTTCTGTAATGCTGTTTTGTCATCCATGTAGGAGGGGGGGGGGGTTAAATAATTAAAGGTGATTAAAAAAATTGGGAAATTTATTTACACAGGGGAATTAAACAGGGAACACATTATTAAGGAAATATTTACAAGGAAATTCAGAGTTCGGTGAAACAATCTGATCTCTAACTTAGGGTTAATATCATGGACGATCCCCCTTTTAGCAATCTGGATTGGAAAGCCTGGCAGTGTACCTCTTTATAGCTTCTAACTTCTTCAGCATCTGCAAAGTCCAGCCCAAGTCATCAGTTCCCATCGTCTTCTCTTAATGTCTGGAACCGAATGCATCTGTACAGCTTCTCCGCTGTGTCCTCCACCTTGATAAATCAATCTTTTTCATTCGATTTATCTATCCACGAAACCCCATTGGCCGAAGCCACCACGTGGTAATTTTAAAATATTGTTTCGTTGATGTTTGGGATTTCTGAGAATAGCGCAGGTCATTTTTATATGTGACCTGACAGCATCCCATAGGATTACAGCCTCCTATCCCTGCCGCAATCGAGGAGCCACTCAACCTTCCAATCCTTTGCTAATTTTTACATTACAACTTAATAAAATAAATATCGCACTACAAACTCCTTTGCCAATATTTTACAACGGAAAAAAATTCTTTACAATTTAATAACATTACCAGATAAACACTAATGCACAATCAAATATGGAAACAGTTTAATTATAAAATAAAACACACAATGCAAGCTTAAAAAGATAATGTTTTATCCAACAAAGTTCTCTTAATTTATAAGGTTTGATGCCAAAGTGGTAATATGGGTCTTGACAGGTTAACAGCACTAAAATTACCATAAAATATCAATTATTTCTGGAAGAGTTAAGTTAGGCAGTTTCATAATAAATGAAAACATTTTTTATTTGTAGTTGTGATTTGTACAAAAATGGACACATTCACTATAATATTTATCACCTGGTTCAAACAATTTTAACTACAACATTGCTTTTCAAGCGAGTCCAGTTGGTTTGACATCACTGACATCATCAGTTGGTTCTGCAGTAGACCGCTGAAGTAAGTTTCTGCTAAACCAAAGAGGGCGTTCATGCTCCAATTCCACTATCCGTTTTCCCTAAAAGTGAAAGAAATGAATGTTTATATTTGAATATCAATACTGTGAGACTATCAATTTATTTGAAAAAAGCAAAACATAGGACTTTATTACAATCTTTGTAAAATAAAGTATGCTGTACACTGCATATTTTAGAAACAATTTAATGTTTTCTATAGAATATAAGTACATAAATTCTTGTAAGGAATGATAAGTATAGAAATTTTCAAATTGAAATAACTTTGCTTTTACTTTGCAATTAATATTAAGTGTAAATACAGATATTTATTATGAAAGAAGGAAAATGTTTCTGCCAAAGAATTAATCCCTTGGCTTACAATGTCATGTCAGAGATATAGTTAGTTGATTGAGCCAAACCTTGAGATGGTGTGGCTGTGCCAAATGTAAATAAAATCGCAGAAAGATGTAGAGCTGATTTGGATAAACACATGACATTCACTCAGTTTTATTTATTACATTGGGAGCTAAAGACTTATTAAGACAAGTAGTTGAAGTACACTTAATATGCATTCATAAAGGAAAATGAGTTAGAAATAGTGCAGTGATAGTGATTATTGCAACATAAATTAAATTGTACCATATAAATGTATATTCAAATCATATGTAGTATGTGATTTGCACAACTTTGAATGCTCAGTCAAACTGTAAATGACCTGGTGTGTGACTGACCATGTTGTTTAAGCATGTGCTATTGGAAATTAAATTGTAAGAGACACTGAACTCAATCATGAACTTTGTGTCTTACAACATAATTATATTAATTTTAGTAATATACCATTCCTCAGATGGTTTTAAATTGACTGTTTTCATTTCCACATTGAAATTACATACAAACCTTCCAGAATTCTTGAGGTTTTTCTTCTTTCTCTCCTTTGTATAAAACAATTACTTCTTCTTCAACAGGGCATAAACCTAACTGTTTCTGAATTTCTTCCTGCATGACCTTGGTTTCCTCTCTCACTCTGGCATAGCAGCGAGCTGTAATAATAAAATTGATATTTAAAGTTTTCTTGAATATGATCAATAAACAATATGTAATTGATATGCAAATACTGCTGTAATTAATACATTCAAATTCATTTGTCTTGTCACCAGAATCTAAACTACTATTGGTTGATTGATCAGATAATTCAGGAATAACAACAAAAAGAGCAGAAATGAAGGAAAACTCCAGATAATACAAATAAATATGTAATCGAAGCTAAAATGGAAAAAGGTAAACCAGACATTAAAAACATTAAGCAAAGACAGCAGTGATAGAATAATAAATTGTCCACAAGAACTGAGTAAGAAGATTAAAAGAAAGACAGTAGAGATTTCTCTATATGTTTTTAACACAGAGGCCTTGTTCAACGATGGGGAAGAAATATATCCAGGGAGGGATACAGTGTGACAGTCCAAACAATCAGTTTGGTTTATTTTTCTGGTTTTTTATTTTCCCCACTTTTAAGCTTCAATATACATATCTTTGGTCTTCTCTCTGCTGTTTTCCTTCGCTTTTCGTCTTTTATTGGGTCTTTCTTTTACAATGAATACTTATATTTCAAAAATAAAATATGTATACATTGTAAAAGGAGGCTACTTTTTTCAGAACTTAATTTAAAATTATTTTCAAACAACTGATTATGAGGGTTTTACATGAATGTTTAACTCATTCTGCATTTACCACAAAGAACGTTTGGTTGGTGGTGATGACCGCAAGTATTGCAAATTATGAGGTTGGTTTTGGGTCGGTGAGGCTTCCATATATAATAAGGGTGACCAAATTTTCTTTGCATTCGTCTTTCCACTGTTCGTCTATTTTTAGGTACCGCAAACAAGAAACCATTATCATCAAGTAAGGTTTCTAACGACCATCTATCTGACTGTCTAGCAGGATTGTACGAAGCACCGGCGATTAACAGATCCTCTGCAAGTAATCAAATACAAACAGGTGACTACAAATTTATGTTATCCTGATTACAATATTAGTTGGATGTAAGGATTCCTATAGTATCTGTGGAAAAAACTGACTGACCTGAAGGAAACAATGGTCCAAATAACGCATTTTCCAATCTCTGTAAGGCTGAGCGTAACCTACACAACAAGGCTGCCGCCATTTTTATTGGGGCGCCTGCCGTTCGTCACCTGTTTCTATTTCGTGCTATGGATGATCTTCTCCCTCCCGGGAAATGTTGCGGCAGACGGACAGTGGACGCTTCAAATCGGTGGCGGCTATGGCGTGTATAGCGACGACGGGACGTTTCGGGACCCGTGTCGAGAGACTCTTTCAAAGGGCGCAACACGTCCGAAGAAAAGCATCCGGCGCCAGTGTAAGAAGCAAACACTTATGCCTCCACCACGTAGGATCTGATGTCAACCACGACTCACAGGTCAGTTCTGATTGTTATATTCCTGCTCGGCCTTGACGCTCATTTATAACCCATCCAGGTTACCTAATGCTTTCGTTTCGATGTAGATCATCTTATAATAGCAGTACATAACCTATAGGGTATGGAACTACAGTTCCACGAATCGCCTTCTAAGGAATTGATTGTAGAATAAGAGTGAGTTTTTATTTGCAAGACAATGAATTTTCATAATCTGGAATTTATGATAATCGGAAGCTTTGAGAAAAAGTATATATCGGAACTATTGTGAAACCTTATGCTCGCTACCAGACCTACAACTTACAATCACAATTCTTTTGCGTCTCCTTTTTATATATGTGCTCTGTCATAAGGTATTGCCGATCATATAAGTTTTTTAATGATATTCTATCTTCACTTTAAGTATCAAAGGCATTTGGTGTTAATTTTTAGTTATTATATGATACTGAGTATACGGCGGCCCTGAATCGAGCATGGCAACATTTCCCAAGCAGACGACAAATTTCACTCAAATGTAGTCTTGGTGCACTGAAAGTTACAAAACTGGTTTGAAGTTAATTGAATGAAATGGAATTGCATTCTTAAATTTCTTACGTTATAATTTAAAACTACATCAGGATTTTATTTTTTAGGATTATAATGATCAATTGTATCTTAAAAGCAACTTTTCGCGTAGAATCCGCGGCAAATTTAAAAATTTGCACGCTGGGTGCATTGCGTCCGGAAGTATTGGTCTATCTTTACTCTTCGAAAAATTGCAGCTACCTTAAATTTATACAATAAAGAAACTTTTATGCGCTTATGCTTATTTTTAATAGTTGTTTACGAAAAATGAATATTTTTAGGGACGTTACAAGCATACGATAGGATACAGGTGCCGTGTTACTTAAGAATAGAAATTGGTTCATTCCTGTTTCACGTCATAATTTATCTATTGTCTCTTTGCAATTGAAAAGGAATTCATAAGACGTAAATAGCCTGTGTAGGGTAGGAATAGAAGAAGAAAACCAGCTGCGGACTATTCTGTGTAAGAATGTAATAATAATAACCAAGTGTAAATAGTCAGCTTGTTTTATCATGAACTAATACTTTATATTCATTCCATATCATGGAAGCACTACTTCATTGAAGGAACCATGGAGTAGAATTAAGTTATTCCATACTAATCAAGTAATATTCTTTAATTTAAATGATTGGGTCTCGACAATTTTACAGAATATCGTGGCTCATGCAAGTGTTGCCCCTGCTATTTATTAAAATTGGTTGGTAGGGAATAAGGTTGCTGAAGATGGGCGCAGAAGGAAACAGAAGTAGGATACTAAAACCGAACAAAATTTCTTAATGAAGGAGGCAATCCTTTTAGTTTCGAATGTTTAAAATGCCGCCCAACAGTAGTACTTATTGAAAATTAAGGTGAATTTAAGATATAGGGAATGAGAAGCTTTTCCACGAAGCTGACGAGGCTTATAGTATTGAGACACACAGGATAATGAAACGCTGTGGAAACACGGATGTTCCCTTGGCCTGTATATGAATTTATTGACTCCGTCATTGGTTTCCTGGAAAACTTCCTTTGTAGTAACTTAGCATAACAATCATTGTCTTATTTCATTTTACCAGTTCTTCCCAATGATGAGGAGCATGATACTTTGATTATGAATGCTTCAACTAGGTCTATCAGTTGCTGAATTTCCCTAGTTTCTTTCATATTCTTTCCAGCCCTGTCTCGTTCCACCGGCCGGGTAAAGAGTAACACAAGAAAATACAAACCAGATCCTACCTAAAGTAAGGGTGGTTGGTTCACATAAATTTGGTTGTTGGGTCAAGGTTCAGGGACATTTTTAAGAGGATCTTACGAGGAAGACTAGAGTAAAATAGCTTCTCCAGTATCTCTAATCTAAGTAATTGCTCAAATTCCCGTTGAATTTCCTCGATCTGGTTATGTAAACTTTTAATGACAGAGGACGTCATACTTTTTTGTCGCTGCCTTGTGTGGATCGTTTTTTTCTTTTGAGAAGATTTTATATGCCTTTCTTCATCAAATGAAACGATTTCATCGTAGTGACAAGGTATAAGCTAAGGTTCAATGGTTGGGATATGCTTCGCGCAAGCAAAATGACTTTTCAACACGTCATTGGTTTCACCAGCCACCTTCTTCCGCCAGCAACTTTCAGCATTTATTTTTTTGTCGCCCGTGGAACTAGTTTTCATTGTCAACCCGCAAATGGCGCAATAAAATGTGTGTAACCATTCATCGGATGTTTCTTGGGATCGAGGACAGTGGCTCTATATAATTTCGTTTCACTTGGTTGCCCGAATGGGTTGCCTAATGTTAATGACAGGTTGCACGAAATCCACGTCTGAAGCCGGAACTCGTACCTTGAACTTTATGGGAAATGAAAGAAACGCTTCGTGTCCTTGTAGTCGCGGAAGAGTGAACCCGAATAGTGAAATGATTTATGTCGTGACCCAATAAACAAGCCACACGATTAAAATCAAACTACTTGTAACATACTATAACAAGTCTTTGGTAACATTTTTCATGCAGATTTTCTTCGTGTAACTGGATATTTTTCATTTTACCTTTTGATACTGGTAATGAATCGTGTTTACCGCCTCACTAATTCAGCTTCTTGATAAACGTTCCCAAATACCGTTTCATCATGTATTCCTTTTTTTATTGTACATTAAGCTTTCTTATTTGAGATCAGATTTCAAATTCGTATAGTCTTGATTCGTAATAATTCATTTGCGTTCAATTATGAGTTCAGTTAATGAAAAATTCAGGAAAAATATACAAACCAAAACTTATCCATTAAGTTTTTTGTCGCATGATGCATTGGTTTTAAGATATTAACAGCAAATATTTGTATTGCTGGAAGATAGTTCTTGTCGGAAACTTATATTAATCGATGAAAAGGGATTATATTTTAAGATACAATTATTTGGACGTTCATGGATTATCCTACTACATTTCCTTTTTAGTCAATTTTTTTGAGTAACCGAGAGACTCGCAACTTTGTCAGACATTCGAATTTTTCTTGATAAATTTTGCTCCTAGTATACCAACATTAATTTGATGTGTTGGTCATAGTTACTTGCCAACAATTTGTCGCCTCTGCGCGTGTAAATCATTATAGTTAGCAAAAATAAATTAATTTACCGGCCAAATACGTCGAAAACATTATAACGTGTTCATAAAGTAAAAATTGGCTTGATAAATGCTTAGTTTTGGAACTTTTATAGGGAAAATATAATTTTTCTTACAATCTTTACTTGTAAAAAAATTATATTTTCACCCGAAGAGGTTTCGAAAAGAAACGACCGTCGTTCCTCCTTTTATTTTATTAAAGTTTTCCCCGATAATTTTGTCTGGTTTATTTTTTTAATGAAGTCGGATCAATATAACTGTTAACAAATACAATATTCGTCAATAAAGGAAAGAGGGAACCGTTTTAGGTCAAGATTCGCTTCAATTATAGAAATGGAAATTTTTATACGAGGGATAAGACTGAGAAACTGGTGCGAATACTGCCACATCAACGCGCTGTAAACAGCGCAAACAGTGGTGAAAAAAGCGATTTCTATAAAAATGTCTGAATCTAAATTACGGAAAGATAACTGAAACCGTTCTCATAGTTCAACCTTTTCCACTTGTTAAAAATAATTATGATCATATTATATAAATCGTCAAATTGTACTGAATATTATGTATATGTACATTAAATTTAATTTAGACTTGTTGATGAATACCTAAGAAGTGGTTTAAGTCTATTAAATTGATAGTGTTTGCCGTTATCGTGACTTGTTTATATTCACGACACTTCTTCCGTAATTTTACGACACAACTGTCGCAGGTCATTTTTAACCATGCCGTCTCTGAGTTCACTCTTTTTCTTCACAACCTTATTTATGCTTTCTGTTACCTGTTCTTATCAATCCTCTCTGATACGTTATCTAGCCATTAGACTTCGCGGTCCTTCGCAATATAGTAGTAGTTTGTACCGCTTCGACATTCGCCTAGTTGTTCTTAATCTACTGTAGTAAACGTACCTAATGACTACATTATTTATAAACTTCAGCTTTTGTTGCTATAGTTTCTGTAATTATCGTTTTAATGCAGGGTTCGCAAAGGTGGGCCCAGTCTGAAAAAAAACCCACTGAAAATCCCATAATGTGGGGGTTTTCAAATTTAAGAAACTTAAAATTTGAAACAATATACATTAATGAATATAAGTTATTTCAGTTAATTTTGAAAACGAAAAATATATAAAAGGGAAATACATAAGCACTTGAAGTAATTGAAATGTACGTTGTAACATTAACAAATTTTTCTAACGTACCACACAGTAAATAAATACATACATAGTACGTAATTATAGGTAAATATGCGTCATATAATTTTTTTATATAACAAATAGTTATTCTGCAGAGGTAAGCTTTTCATTTCACATTAATGTACACGGCTTAATTGAAACTGAAAATAAATAGAAACTGCTGTGATTCCATTGTTGTTATTGTGGTATTCAGTCCTAAGACTGGTCTTAGTTAATACAATAACGAAATACTACGCATATTATATATAAATTATAAAATAAAAATATACACAGTTTTTGAAGAAGTCCGCTTTTCCCTGTTGTAATGTAACGTAATAATGAATTGCACTATTGTTTCGATCGCTTCGATAAAGATCATATGCGCATCTCTCTACCTTTCTCTATGCCCTTAAGGTTGTGAATTAGTAAATAGCCATGGAAGTTGGAGGTAAGTTCTTTTCACCAAACCTTGTCAAGACATGGAGATAGGAATGCTGCGTCTCCATAGAAAACATTACTCCAGTCATTATCGGCAAGTGCTCCTAGTTAATCTTTGGTTATCTTGCACTCCTTTCCGCATCTCCCTTTCTATCCTTTCTTAATGTTTTAAAAGAAAAATGCCACTATGTGAATGCCCCTCAAGGTAGTCTGTTTATCAAAAATAAGTATATAGAACCTTACTTTCTGACTTCCATTTTGTAGTTTTTGCCAAAGGTAGTAGAATAACTAATTTATCATACAAGATAATTCACAGAACAGATTTTCGCTATTCTTTTCTGAATTTTTCCTCAATAATTTCACATACGTTTCTCGTAAAGTTAGGTATATTTTTGTTTATCGTTTAATATAACAATTTACTTCAAATTTTATAGCATAATATATCATATATTTTGCGGTTCCTTTATGAAGCCATGCTTCCCGGATATAGAATTAGTCAAAAAGTCTTATTATAGGATTAACAGGAATATGTTTAATTTAATAGCACATGCTGACTATTTTCATTTACTTGTTGTAATATCTGGGTTCCGAATGTAGGGGTGATCAGTTATGTAAAACAGCTATTATTTTGGGGAAATAAGGCTGGTAGTATACTAAATTTTATAATCTTTAATAAAATCAAGTGTTGACCTCCTGTGGTCGCTGCCCTACAGTACAGAAGTACCGGGTTCGAATCATTGCAGTGATTGTGCCGTCATGATCACAGATTAAGACTGCCGGAGAATCGATACCCTGACCACGTAACACTCCAAATTCGGAATGTGTCATGTAAGATGACAGTCCGTTGTCGACTCGATAGACCAAGGCCTTGAATGGGCTGCAAAGCCGAAGAAGAAGAATTAAATCAAGTAACAGATCTGCGCCAGGTAGCTTGCGCTCTCCAATTAATATTAAGACTCCTTCTGTTGATGAAATTTTTAAAGACTCGTGTCAACCAATGTAGAATTTCTCGGACTACGACTGAATAGCGCATTGGAAGTGGAATTTCAAAATTATGATTTCAGCGAAAATAAGCCCAACATTAAAAGACTTGCGAATAGAAATTAATAACAATAACCTTTCACACTCAATATCGCTACATCATTATTTATAAATGCATTGAAAATGTAATAACATCCATTTTTGAGCAATTTATTGTGGTTAATAAAGTCTATTGGTGTTTTCATTGATAATATTTTAATTCATAGAGGTGATAAAATTGAAAAGAATAGTTCATTTGTAATTTTTTTTAGTTTATTTCTCAACTACTCAATATGTTGGGAAGCTGTATGAACAAGGTTATCCCCCTATAGTCTGTGTAGTTAATATTTTCTTACGTTTTATATCAAAGTTATTTCTAGTATTCGTACTGTGAACAACTGAATTAGCCATAACTAGTTTCTTGCTGTAAGGGTGTTAGATTGGGAAGGAATATTTTGAAGGAAGTTAAGGAATTACGCTACTTGGGGAGCGTAATAACTATAGAAGTTTAGTAGACATAAAGAGTAGGATATCACAGGTCAGCATAATATAAGTGTGAATAGTAGGAAATCGTTGCTCAAAATGTTCGTATGGAGCGTGGCGTATTATGGGTGCGAAACGTGGGCGATAGGAGTTGCGGAAAGGAGAGGATTAGAAGCCTTTGAAATGCGCTGCTCTAGGAGAATTCTGAAAATCAGATGGGTACATAGAATCACTGACGAGGAAGTTCTAAACAGAATAGAGGAAGAGAGAACAACATGGAGGACGTTGACAAAGAGAAGGGATAGATTAATAGGCCACCTTTTAAGACATGAGGGTCTTGAAGAATTAGCATTAGAGGGAAGTGTGTGGGGTAAGAATAGAAGAGGGAGGCCAAGAATTGAATATGCTAAGAAGATTGGGGGGGGGGTTGGGATGTACTAGTTATGCAGAAATGAAAAGGCTTGCGCAAGTTAGCATGGAGTGTTGCATCAGACCAATCTTAGGACTAAATACCACAAAAAAATCACAAAGACCACCAATGAGAGAATAGTCGCATTATATCCAAATTGACTAGGGTATTTATTTTTATACGCGTTAAAGTTTCTCTTGTGGACGAGTTACAAAGAATGGAGATGAACGATCTTCTAATATTTGCGTGACCGTTGTCTGGATGTTCAGCAACAATGTATTTCGTCCCGTTTCTGATATCCTATTTTTCTACGTTAAATTATCCACTGAGAACCTCGACAAGACGTCCCATATTCCAGTGCGTGACGCATTTACGTCACCGCCCCCTCCCATCAACTCTCGTACAAACTGTGAAGTATTAGAAGTAGCATGATCTCAGGGTGTAATTTGTATCTGCGAGGATCTGTGCCGCAAGTACCTTGGCCTACTCATCCTGATGCGATCTTTACAAGCTTTTCTCACGTGTATGCTGATTAAACTCGTAGATAATCTTTACTTCTCTATTTCAGAGATGCTTTCTACTTCACTAAGCAAGCTCTTCCACTTCTGTGGTCATGGGCCAGCTCTACGAACTTAGTCTTCCACATATAATCCTCACTTCGTTTTAAAATAAATAACCTTATTTGTCAAGTTTTTATCTATGGAAGTAACCTCTTTATCTGAACAAGGTTTTCCGAACAGCACTCACTAACAATTGGCGGTCTGTTAGTAGCTGAGAGAAAGAAAGCCTGCTGTAGGCGTGCAAAGAATCCTTCGCCTGTCTTCGAATACTTTTTTTTGTAGTGGTCAGAACACGTCTAGACGTAGTGGCCACGCTGCCTGTAAGATGGCGGTGCTGTCTCGACGACGACGGCGCCACTTTCTCCAGTAGGAAAGTAGTCTACGTCCTACTTTCAGCAACGGACGAGCAAACACCGGCCGGGAGGAAAGTAAAAATGAAGGTCACACACGGCTTATGCTCCCAGGTGGAAAGTAAACAAGAACGGAACGTGTCTTTTTTTGGACAAAAAATTTAAGAGTTTTTGGCGTTTCACTTTACGCTTGGCACGTGAGGCTCTTGTCCGTATTGGGAGATTTGAGCTGCCCTCGAGGGAAACGATTCTGCATGAATAGTTGTGAATTTCACATTGAATTCGAATCGGACGTATTCTTAAAAGCAACACCAATTTAGTTTATTCTTTGGAGACCACAGAAGTCAAAACGCAATGAGAAAAGGTATGAGCGTTATAAATGTAACTAATATAAACCGATGTTTGAACTCTGCCCCAATATACACAGAGCTCACTGACATTTTATGAATTTGTAGTAAAGTTTAAAGTTATATAAAATTATAATTTGGGCGCTGCCGTGAAAAAATCAGTTGACATGTCTCCAGTTTTCCGGAGTTATGTACGGTTACAGTCCCTTTGCACACTGTAATAAGAGAGACTTTGCAAAATAAATGAAGCAAACATGTAACTTTTGTAGGAAAAGCCTAAACTTTGTTTTAGTAATGATATAAAAAGAATAGTGAGGGGATTTACTTATGATTAATTATATTTAATTATCTGTAAAATTACAGTTTTGAAGGAAAACGAATAATAATAACAGAAATGAAATCAAAATCAAAGCAGACACATTTAAAGTAAGAATATAATTTTATCTATGAAACTCGTGAAACCCAAAAGAAGAAGCTTTTTAAATGACAAATAGGTTTGGCAATATTAACCCATTAAATTCAATATGAACGATACCGTAGAGAACTACAGCTGCATTCTCTGGTGGCAGTTTGCTTCGGATTTGGAGACGCCTAAAGTCGATTCTCGTTGACTATATCGAATGATCTGGCTTCATGGATGTCGCCTTGGGTCAAAATAATGGAAACTTCTACCAAAATATACATCTGGCGAGGTCTCAAGAGCTCCACCCAGCTCTCGACAGCGGCTCGCAATTAAATTAATCTGTTTACACCTCACTTGTCTTCAGATTTCTAATTTTCCTTCTCCCCTTTCCAATTGCCAATCGGCTGCAATTTTAAGTGGCATCAATTGCTTGGTATTTGCGCAATTGTAGGTAATAGGAAAATTTTTAGCTTCTGCATGCAAACAAGTGTTATAACATATGTTTTGAATTAGTTTCGCGCAGTAGCTGCTTATAATTATCCACGTCTAGCTTCCGACTTGACGGAAGCAAATCCTTCTTGAATTAGTAACACATATTGCTTACTTAAGAGATTGATACCCGTTGTTAGTTAGAGCCGCCTTACGCATGATCTGAGGAAAGGTCCGTTTTCATTGTCGGAAGGAGGGTGTAAGCGTTGCCCGTGCGCACACAAAAAAATACGTCGGTTCGACGATTATTAGTTGAAAGATACGTTGGACATGAAGTCCAATTGTAATTAAATATATTGTTTAATTCAACCTCTTCCTCCTTTGATCGCCTAGACGAAATGTGTTTAGTAGAATTACATATGTCCACGGGGCTTTATGAAAACCACGTGTTTCATTTTTATGACGTTTTCTAATGGAACATTACAACTTCAGTTATATTACTATGGAGACGTGCAAAACTTAAGTGAAATTTACACTGCTAAACAACTGGTTAAAACCAGTTGTATATTGACAATTACGAACGTTGCAGACTTGAACACGCAAATCTAGACGCACGGGATGGGGCGTGACGTTTTTACTCAAATTGACCATACCTACTCAAATATTTGCCGTTCCTCCTGAAATTCCTTCTAAAGCATCTCCGCAGTAGTGACACTGTCAAGGCTGAGTGGTCTGGAAATGAGATTCGATGAGACTGCAGATTAGGAACCATTTGGGGTAACGTTTGTGGAACCAAGTTCGAGAAGATGGTGGCGGTTAATGACGACGTCCGTTTGTGGTTCAGATGCGTGAAGTATTAGTATTATTTGTGTGATATTATCTTCCAAGGATCCTATAGGAAAACCAAGTTACAGGGGTGCGAAATGAGCTGGGAATTATGCAACAGAAATCTCCCAATTGAATTACTAGTTACGTTATTTATTTTGATTATTTTATTTTTAACTATTTCATTTCCTTCCATTATTATGTTACATTAATTCTGTTTTTTTTGTACTAGTGGTTGCAAAGAAAATATGTTTTCCGTAAATAGAAACAGCAGTAGGATTGTATAAAATATGAAAATAACACATGTTTTAACAACTTCCTGATATCCGTCAGAGTTACTCGCCTTGCTTTTTAGTATGTTAACATTTTCTTTTGCAGTCTGCAATAAAGTCTAGCGTTTATTGAACAAGTGTAGTGACTATATAATAATTTAAGTGGTCAGACTTGGAAGTGTGCCAGTTGTAAGTTATTATGGATTAATTTGTTACTATAACTGGCTATGATAGCGTTTGGCACAATTACAGAATCTTCAGTTAAGATAGTGTTGAGGTCTATTGGTCTACAATCTAGGGCCCGGCTGCTACAAGTTTTTCTAATTGCGACCCTCTTACGGCCAAGATAATTGTATGTAATAAAATTAATATATAGAATACTTTCAATATTTTTACAAAATAATGAAAACTAGATTCAATTTCAGGTATTGCCGCTCGTAATACTTTTTTAATGTTTATTAAATTTATTATGTTAAGTTGTATTAGCTTTATGTTAATGTGGTAAAGGCTGATTCACCTAAGCACATTGAACGAAATGTTAGTAATATGTTTAGTGCCATTTCAGGTAGTACTGAATATTCTCATTTGATTTCAATCCACAATTATGTAATGTTACCTGGATCACAAGCTTAAATCACTTAATGGTTCTGCAATAAACTTTGAAACTCAAGAAATTGATTTCTTGCACTGTGATTCGAAGTGTCCTTGCCGATTAAATATTGTTTACTAACTACAGTAGGAAAATTCTTTTATATTTGAAGCTCCTGATCCTTCAAATGTTTAATTATACGCTTTATTTTCAAATTTTAGAATATATTTAACTATTATATATTCGGCTGTTAATTAAAACATCTCGAGCGATACACTTTTCACTCTATTCTTCCATATATATTTTTAATTGAAGGTTTCAATTCTGTCTTTCAATATAAATTGATAAATTAAATAAGTTTATTTAAAAAAAATCAGAATGCTCCTCTCAAAAATATATCTTACATAAAGTAGCGACCGTGTCATTTTGTAAATGTCGAATCATCCCGTTGAATTGCGAGCTTTGAGTTATCCATAAGCATCATGAGATGCTGTTGGAATTATTCATCGCTAGTGGCTAAAATTCTTTTAGACACACAAGAAAATTTTACGAAATTCAGCACCATACCATTAATAATGCCGGATATACTGATTGTTGCAGGTAGTATAAGCTGCTGATTATGCAAGACGGGTGTTATCGACTTTCAAAACAGAATAAATATTTTATTGCTGTAGTTCATAGAAATGGGGAATTGGGGGGGGGGGATCATTACAGTGTAAAAGGGAAGGTTAGGACATATTGTGTGTGAGCAAACGTGGGCCAGTTTGGAAATATGAGAATAATCAGGTTGTGTTGGGTATATTGGCGTGATTTCGCTGAATAATATACTGCTGGAACAAATTAGGAGAACCCACTGACGGGAAACAGCGTTTTGATCCTTCTTACCTGCTTCTACCTGGCAATAGACGCCGGGACTCCGATAACATTCCCATAATTACCGGTAAATAATTACTTCAACCGGATCACTTTCGTCGAAGTGAAGTAAATTAACTGAAAATACAGATCATTACTTTAAATTATCATCACGGATATTCAGCCCTTGATTTCCTCAGTAATACTTTTAACCACTGAACCGTAGCAATGTTAAGAGTAATTTTTTTGTGTCGAACTATCTATATTAGGTAACAAAGTATCAAGCCTCATCAGTGTTATATGATTGATAATCATATTCAGAATTTTTTAAAATTATTACAAGATATCTCAAATTATCTTTAATTGCTTTATCAATTATGTTGAAGCCGACCTTCAGGGTTGTTTCGGTTGGAGTCACAACTTTCATCAGTTGTCTCGGGCTCGCTTTCCGGTTGTGCTCGTCATGTTCCAGAAAACTGGGGTTAAAGCTGAAGGAGACTGACCACTACAAAAAATCTGGAATGTGTCATGAAAGATGACAGTCTAGCATCCGCAAAGAAACAAAAAAATTATCTTGAAGACATAGTGTAGGTGTTTTACCTTGACAGTATATTTATTTCCACAAATGTGACACAACTAATGTGTAACTTGAATGGAAGGGCATCTGTGATAAACTAACCACTAGCGTCACTTGTGTTTTTGCTTGATGTCCGATAAAAAGTCCAAAACACACAGTTTTCAACCGGCAGGGGACCACACCTGACTTATACAGACTATATATATAACTTGGAAATTTTAGGACTTGTCTCCAGCACGTAAAGAACCGGTTGTTTAAAATGTTACTACTATGCCGTCGAGGAAGTGGTTGTTTTTAATCGATGCTCACGCAACTGAACTGCCATAAACTACGTTTATAGTGAACGACGAAAAATTAATTTCAATTAACACATCAGGAGTGTTGATTTGTGTTGCTTGATAAATTTATGAAGTAATTACAGTTCTTGACTTGAGTTTCCTGAAGGATTTTGTCTGTATTTTACAAATGAAGACACTAAACTATACTACTGAGCTGTACTTGTACTATACTTAGTATTGCCCATCAGTATCTACATTAGCCAAACGTATATGTTTCACATCAGATGTCATGATACTCGATACAATCGTACGGAAAAGTCTTTAAAATCTCATAATATGAAAAAATTCTATGGGAAGGTTTCTTTTTTCATGCGTTTTAATCTCCAAAGTGAATGCGGGTTGCCTATACTCTTGATCTGTTTATGCTCCGAAATGGCTCTACAGATTTCAATGAAAATTTCAGGGTTTAAAACAGGAATTTTAACTTAAAATTTCGTGTATATTTCATTTCGATATCTTGCAGAGTTCAGAACATATTAATGTAAATATTTGTAAGTCCGAGAGTAATTTTGGTAGCATGAGAGAGAGAGAAATGGGAGGGGGGCGATCAGTATCACTCCATGTATTGTTTTAAACGTTTGAAAGCGGTCCCTGTTCAAAACCAACTGCGAGTTATAAGATTTGCGGTGAAGCGAACATAAGCTCTCTTTCTGTCTCTTCTTTGTCAACCACTGTATTGGACGGACGTGCCCATAAAGTATTAACAGCTTGACATTCATTCGTATTCAATTACCGTTTCTTAGCAAAACTTAGTGTCTTTTGATGTGTGTTAACAGGTTTATCGTGGTGTTATTTATTGTTAGTGATAAAAAAAATGCCACCAGGGATACGTCAAAATTTCGGCCGGCGTACGTGTAACGCAAGTCGAGTTCATAATATTCGAGGCAATGAGACTGAAGAAGGGCGTAGGCAGCATTTGTAACAAACAGTATGCGAATTTATCAAGTGAGATCTACTACGGCTCCAGAAGAACCCATACCGTCGGGTTCTGGCGAGAGGCGACAAAACAGACGGTCAAACATAGCAATTACCTATAAATATTTGGCGTACAGCTTCCGAACAACTCCCTTAGGAGGAGGCGTGGAATCGATGGAATTTTTATAATTAATAAAGGCTCATATTTGAGATGAAAAATAATTTTTGAGGTCAATTACTTTTATAGTGTTTTCCGCGACAATATTTGTGTATAATTTCAACCACTTGCAGCATGTGAGAGGTGGGTGTGCAAATGAGGAATATAAAAATAAATGGATTTAATCGACTTAAGTGCCGAAACCGGTGTAAAGGGAGTCGCTTTTACATTATGATCTTTAATATGCAATTTAAGTAATAATTTCCTAAGTGGGGAAGAAATTTTATTCTGTTATAGTGCTGAAAATGTCTAGTCCTATTATTGTACAGGAATTATTTTTGACTGTCAGGATACTGGAAGTTTTTTTGTGGTTCATATTGTGAAGTTTTCTATGCCGGTTTTAGTCATGTGTTCATTAAATAATGTGCCGGGATAATATAAATAAATGCCCGGGCAACGCCGGGTCCCGAGTTAGTAAAGAATATACAAACAAATACATAACCGTTTTATTATATAGCTACCGAAACTGTACAATAAGATACAGTAGGGAATTATTACTTTCTGATTGATCAACGGGCATTGATGAAGGGTTGACGATTCGTTACTACGCCCGTGCGTTATCGCGACCTGGATTGGCACACCTGTGGTCCAAGATGGAACGTTGCTTCCTGGAGTTGAGTCAGTGTCTCAGTGTGGTCGAAGGTCTGCATTTGCATCCTTCCGCAAGGTCGAAGGCCTTCGCGTTTCGTTGTTGCGAATCCAAGGTTTCCTCGCGTTCCTGTCACAACGTAACCGTTTTCAACTCTGACCTTTTAAAATTAAATACGTGCATCATTTAGGAGTGCCGTTGTTTATATAATTATTTCCGGGACGCCACCGCCTATGTCGCGCGGCATATCCAGGTGACAGACCCAGAAGACGAATCTTGAGAAGTTACATATCACAAATGGAGAAAAGAATAGAAAGGGAAAGATAAATGCTAATTGACTATAACTAACTTGCGTCGGAGTTTCGCAGTGAGTCAAAATTATCTCCATCTTAGTTCCTGATTCGAATTATGAAACAAAGAAGGTGTAAATAGTAATGCGAGAAATTGACCTTTTTGTTGCTTAACATACTAAGATTGTTTAACAAAACTATTTAAAAGAGAATAAAGCTGTGGAAGGCACGACGCGCCATTTAAGGGTCAGCCTATAATACATTTTCGGCTATTGTTCTCTAAGAAATTTTGCTGATCCTTTTTTTCAACCTGGTTAGACGTTTAAATAGAGTTTGACACAGAACTTTTTGCGGTTGATATTGTCTCCTCTGTGGTACGAAACATTTTGAGATCACCAGAGTTATGAATGGCGAACTTAAAAGCATAGTCAAAATCGTTTCTTTCTGCCATTGGAGCGCAATACCAACTTCTTCGTTGAGATCTGTGACCATCTGTTTCCTTAGCTGGCAAATAATGTATCTTTTATTATTTGCTAAATGCCTCGCCTATACGTTTTATGCCGTGTTGCAATACACGCGCTTTGGGCAAGCCTACTGTAGCACGAACACGAGAAACAGATCACTGGCCTAGGCTAAACTGAGTAGGTCTATGCTTGTCAAATTACGGTATCATGTGAATATACTTTGACCTGAAGACGAATGTAGTGTTACTGTACGAATCTCGGTTTTCCGCACTTCTTGGCGAGATACTTGACTAATAGTTTCTATGAATTAAATCAATCGTTACCAATAATTTTCAAATAAAATTATATATTTTCCATGAATGATTTCCAAGGTTTATCTTAAGTTGCTTCTAATGACCATAAAAACTCTTGGTGCCTCTATGTCTTGCTTTCGGGTAGTGAGCAGTTCATACCTCAATGCTGACAGGATATTCTTTACATCACTTCCGTGGAAGTACCATTTAGGAAAAGTGAATTTTTTACGTTTAATTCCTTCCCAGCTTTTTTTATAAAGCCGCTAGCTTAGATTAGGCATGCTCATTAACAATCCGGATGTCCCGCCGCGCGTTAGAAAGTTATTCATAATCGCTATTCCGAAGTTCTAAATGACTCAACCAGGGGAAATCGAAGAAACTGCGAGTGAATTATATTGGTATACTCTCATCGCGTTGCAGTAATTCCGCAGTGTGTTTATGTGGCTCGGTTGTCAGTCGATTTCGAAAAGTTGATTTTTTTTTGTGGTGGCGAAAATGCACTAATTCAAACTGAATCTACTCGGGGTCTGCTTCAGTTGCGAAATAGATCCGATGGATACTGACGTACTTTACACCTACTTTAATAGTGATTTAATCTAACTTTAAATTATACAAAACTATGGCAAGTTTTTAATATTTTAATTAATTAATAAATAAATATAATTTATCAGCATTCTCAGATTCCATCGAGATTAAATATTTAGTGAAAAATTTCACTTCAAGGACTAAGATATTAAACCAGAGATTGAAACAAGAAATATTCACAGTTAGTAATTAAGAGGAAAGCATTGATTACCATATTTGCTACTGTCTAATCTCATCGGCGTAAATGAAAACTCGTTCATTTTTGTAACAATATACTTATGTCTTAAGCACAATTTCATTTCTCAATGTTTACGATAGTAGTTCAAGATTATTCAGACTTGAACTATCGGCTATCGACCGACAAAACAGTACGTGGCAAGCAATATACTATATATATATACAGAGTAGAACATTACGTTCTGGCATCATGAAATTGTTCCAGATACATCACAAGTATGACTTTTTTGGTTTCTTGTCAATCAACAGCTGAATTCTGAAATATGGGAATTTTAAATTAAAATGTTACTTTTTCAGTACAATTAGTTTATGAATACAAAATAACAATTACACCTATATTTAATCTATCGTAACTATCTTTGGATGTGGATACATTATATATTGTAGCATTAAAATAGCTCGCTGTATTTTTTGTAATTAATTTAATTTACATGTACAGGTGATCAAGCGGTAAGTGGGGAAATGTGCACATATTTCCACGATCGACCGATCGATTGTTTCAACATCCATATAACTGCTTAGTATGGGCACATTAATCTACACAATATAGTTGTCCATCAGTTTGGTGACCAGCGAAAAAAAAACAAAAATTAAAATAAATACATTAGTCTACCAGAGGGTCCAAATCAGGAAGACCTAGACGAAGACGTCTAGCTATCACTAGGGTAGGAAGATATGAAGAGATAAGCACTAAACGAACGTAATGCGCAGCTTCATTAGAACCAGTTAAGTCAGTTAAATAAATTATTGAGCGGCTCTTATTGTTGTTTGAAATATAGTAGAATGTTATGTTGGAAAAACTGGGGGAATTCAAATAAAGAACGCAATTCATTTTACAAAATTAAATTAATATAATTAGAACAAAAAAATGAATATGTGCACTGATTATTTTTAATCTTTGGTAAGAACTATTATCAACAAATTGGTTGTGGCTGATTTTATGCTTCCATGGGAACATGCTTCGTATGAGTGACATTGGGTCACCCATATAGCACGTTAAACTATGACTATGATACCAGCTTTGTTCTCTGTGTATGTTCATAATAGCACGCTGATTACAAGTTTTTGTCTTAGATACTTTCGTGAGGTGAGTTTTTTCTTTCCCCTTCTGGACCGCATCCTGGACCACAGTTGACGTCACCTGCAGACTTTCTCCAGGAGGTTGCGCAACGACTCGTCCTTCGCTAATCCTCACACCTCGTGCCCCATTTTGGGGGCTGGTGCGTCTCACCTTCTCCTCGTTGAAGTGGAAGATGAATACGCAGCCTTGGGAAACCCCGTCCGTTATTACGGGGCTATTCAGAACTTTCCAGTCGCCCAGCGGCTCAGTGTCAAGGCTGAAATTATGATTGGGTCCGTGGGAAATGAGCGGATGCTTGTCTTTTTCCTAGAAGTACGCAACTTCTGCCCATTTCTTTTTTGTAAATTATTTGTTGTAAAAGGCATGTTTCTTTCTTTTTTAATTTTTTTTTCTGACCGTAACCTTCAACTTTAAACGGTCACGTTATCGTCGTTTGCAATGTTGGCAATCAATTGTAATTACAGTTCTCATTATCAATCAGAGTTACACGTTTGAACAATGGATAGGAATTATAAAACAGTACTATTACCCCTGTGAGCAGACGTTTCGTTGATTGGGTCAAAACTGGAAAATTTAGTCGTAAACTTGTTTTTCTTCAACAGAACTGTGCGACTTGTCACTCAGCTCGCGAGACTATTACTGTGCATCTCGAAAATATTCCAAAAGTTTTATATTTCTAGTAGAAATCTAGAACGATCAGAGACCTGCAACACATCATCACACGCACCATTTGGCAATTGCCTATGTGACATGTGAGAAAGTGGGACCAGTTATTACGCCTTAAGAAAATTCTCGACCATTGAAAACAAATGGTATTTGAACGATGCCATTTTTAACACCTTTGTCAAATATTACCTTTTAATATGCGATCAATAGGTATTGATTATGACTTGTTTTCATTATTTTACGTTACATTTATTGGCGGAGATTTTAATGCTCCTTTCGATAACAGAGGAGACTGAACAGTAAAATTCTTGTGTTTGAAGAAATCGACACATCGTATTGAAAACATATAGTTGAAGCTAACGATATGGCTTGAAGAATTTTTGATAAAGTTAACCTACTGTTTTCCAATGCTTCAGTTCATAAGAATTTTAGCACCGATAAATTCATCAGAAGTACGATGTTCTAAATATTTTCGTCGTGATTTCATGATTACTTTGTAAAGACATTTTAGACGCCTTTTGCAATCATTATCTTACAAATTGGAACATCGAACATAACTAGTTCTAATTTTTATCTATAATTTGCTATACCATCAACTTAGAATGTTGGTTATTTATCATTTAGCTTTAAAGTTATTCCAACTATTCATTATAATTACCTGAAGAGTTTCTAATTTTCGAACGAAACTTTGTGGTTTATATAATATATATTTATATGGAGAAATCGTAATTTCATAAAATTTATTTTTTGACCTATATGACGCATATAATATTGGAATGGGTTAAAAGAGATTATTTGAAGTTTTTTTTTAAAAAAAATTGTGGCTTCTCGAAAGGTTTTGAAACTTCTGTGGGCTGTCTTTGAAGAAGGAACGCGTTGGGAGGCACGTATTTCGTCATCAGGAATTAGTCAATAACTATTCCTGATGTACAACAAAAATTATGTAAGATTTCAGCAGCTTTAAGTTGGCGATGAAGAGGCACGCTATAGGAAACTGCAAAGAGTATTAAAGAAAATGATTCGCGTGCGAGTGTGTTTGAGAAGATGATATAACACAGTATCTAAACAGCGTAGTTACAGCACCGACGAAGACTGGCATATTCTGTCCAATAACCCTTTTATGATACATTGAAACTGCAACATAAATCCTACTTATTTTAAAGTCGAGTACATTTTTATCGAGCAGTCGTTGTCTTTGATATAATAATAATAATTAATTTTCAACCGGAAACAGCAAATTTATGCTTGAACTCTGTAAGTTGTCAGGATAAGATTAACATCCAAACGTTGCTTAAAGTGATCATCTTATCACGGAATCTGAAATAGTTAAACCAGGAAACTAATTTAGTGGAAAGTACTAACCAATGGATTTGTGGAAACATTGTGTAATGAGTGGAAATACAAGAAAAAGCACGAAAAAGAACGGGAGGAAAGCATAAGGTTGAGAAATGTGTTGTTTCACGTTCGAGTGTGTATTATTGAAAAAAAATGACGTCATAATCGAAGGCAAAAGATGGAATGTTGAAAAAATGCTGCCATAATTTTGTTTAGAAAGTTTCTGTTTGAGTTTCTATTGCCCACATATAGGAATGTTTTATCAATTATGGGACGGTCTTCGTAACTGGGAGCGTTTATAGATGTTTCCTGCAAGATTTTTTCTATTTGTGAAAGTAGATTTACTTTACGGCTTAGATGCGATTACAATTAACGTTTTTTGACGATTTCCGTAGAACACGAATAAGCGTACATTACGTAAGCTTCCTGGAGCACCTGTCGAATCTGTCCCAATCTCCGCCAGGGTAAACCTGTTTTCCAGAGTTCCGTGCTGGGATGCGCTTTATCAGATCGTCTGAGGTGCGGACGTAATAAACAGGAAGACTTGGCATTTCCTACTCTTTTAGTTTGAATCTAGCTCTTGGATCTTAATAGAAAAGAGAGGGCCTTGTAAACTACCGCCCATTGCTCAATGCCAAGGCGCACGTCTGGATTTAATTAACTGGTTGCTTTAATCATCTTTGTTCGCAAACAAAGGAGAGTTCTGGTTTTTTCAAGCATGTGATCAGCGATGATATACTGTTAGTGCTATTTTATTTAAATGTTTCCATAATTATTGTTTGCGGGAAGTAACTCACGGTCTCCAAAATATGTGCTTTATTCGGAATATTTTCTAATTGAGTTTTAATTTTCCAAATTAAATGTTTGGCAGCTGATAGGTTAAAATCATTGACGAATCTTTTCTTTTAACTTATGTTCTCTTTCATATTTCTTTCACAGGTGGGCAATTAGTATTTATTCTCCTTGTACTTGTATCTTCACGGTCGCGAGGCAGAAACGACAATGGACACGATATTACCTTTCAATCCCGACGATGTGAATGACCCTTACATTGGTCACTTAGTAACGAGGGCCGAAGAATCCCGACAACTAGCCCGAATACGTACGCTCCAAGCTCAAGAGAAGGACCGACAACGATACGACGCAAGACATCGTCCAGTTTTGTACCAGCCAGGGGATCTAGTCTGGATCTTTACTCCCATTCGCAAAGTCGGCCTCTCAGAAAAGCTCCTCAAACGGTACTTTGGTCCGTACCGTGTGCTAAAACGTTTATCCGACGTCACATATGAGGTCGAGGATTATGATCCTAATTCGAGACGCAGAAAGAGTCGCGACACCGTCCACGTACTGAGGATGAAGCCATACCATGAACCCGACGCTCAAAGGGAGGTTGAAGACCAAACACGACCCGACGACGACGCGGAATTTCACGGGGACGAAGACGTAGGAATGACGACTGCCAGCCCAAGAACAGGAAGGACTGGACCTACTTACGTCGGGCCAACGACGAGATCCAGAAGTCTCAAGGCAGCTCAGAACTAACAGCGAGACGCTGTTTTTTCAAAGGAGGGAGCAATGCCACATCTGAAGACCTGCAGTGATGGCAGAGCGGTAGCGAGCCGGACTGCAGATTCGTGGACTCGGGTTCGAGTCCCAGTCGACGCAACCATTTTTATTTGATTAATTTATTTACATTGTTTGCCTTTAGTTTCTAGTATTTTCTGTTTCTAGAATGTTCTGTTTCTAGAATATTCCATGTATGTATAAATAGGACTGGATTCCAAATCGGAGTCAGTCTGTAGCAGTACGAGCTTTGTACAGCACTTCGCCGTTGATTAAACGCCTATAACCTCTACGTGTGTGTGTTATTGAATCTCACGATCCCTACGAAACGTGACAATATATATAGATATATAGTAATAGTAATCGTATTTTGTGATTCTATTCCTAACACTGGTCTTCTGAAACACTCCATGCTAACTTATTCTGCGCAAGCCTTTTCATTTATACATAGCTACTGCATCCCAAATCTTCCCTAATATGCTTAGCGTATTCATTCCTTGGCCTTTTCTGTTCTTCCCTTCTCTTGGTCAAAGACCTCCAAATTGGTCTCTCTTCCCCTATTCTGCTTAGTACTTCCTTGTTAGTTACCCAATTTATCCATCTGATTTTTAGCATTCTCCTAAGACACCACATTTCGAAAGCTTCTTCTTTTCTTGTCTGCAACTCCTATCGTTCTTTTTCTTGATCCCTTCAAACTAACTGCTTTCTTCCTATGTTTGATATATCTGAATGCAACTTATTTTAATCGTATTTACAGCGTAAAGGGCTTTGAAAAGTATGAAAAGTTTATTTATGTTCACATATTTTTCATGTTGACATCCCTCTGGCTTTTATGTATGCTACTATTAAAACCAAATTTAATTGTTTCTTCAATTTTTTAATTTTGTTAGTTGTATAGGGTTCACTTGCTCTCTCGGCTTGTGGATGTCTTTGAGAGTTTTCTCTCGCCAGATTGACTGCGGAGTTCACTCGACTCCATTGGGAATGCCCCGTACTCTCGCTGTTATAACATTCCGAGGCACCCTAATCTGTATTAGGAGGTGTATGTACTGGGGCCGAATAACCTTGGGCATCAGGTAAGAGTTATCCTCTGATCCCATGGATCAGTTGGCTAACTTCCTCCTAAAACTGGCGGATACACGGAGAAGGGAATGCTGTGACCCCTCATCTCCCGTTATTCGGAAGGGCGTAAGAATAGTACCCAAACCCGACCAACCTGATACAGGTTTACTAGGGGTTTCCCTGTATCTATTTAAAGTGTAACACTGGGTAGGATCCTTTAAACAGTCCAGAGGCCCTAGTCAACCCTTGGCTACCTTGCTCTACCTTCCACATACCCCCTTTTCATTTGTCTGTTTCAGGATCACTCTAAAAACCCACAAAAACAAATATCGGCTTGTGAAAACCCTAGTTCAAAACCAGAGAGAATACCTTCGTCTCTCCAGGATGATAAATGAATGTCACTAACGTCTGACATAAAGTGATCCAGCCTCCTGTACTAGTGGTCAGAGTTCTACATCCCCCTTTCAGATTCCCTTCCGATGCTTTTAAAGAAACAGAAACCGTACCATTCTGCCTGCCATACTCGTGCTTGTGCTAATTGTCTTCATGAAATTCTTCTTTTAAAGCCCTCTCCTGTAAAGAAAAAATTAGCGCTCCCTCCTAAATGCAGCACGTTTGGAGTAGTATTAGATTCTGATTTACTATGAAGGAAAATTTGCTCCTCACACCAGCAGTTTACGAAATAGTAATAAAATTTTGCACAGATTCGTAATTCAAATATTCACTTTCCACTTTTGTTCTAATTTAAATGCACGCTAAACTCTGTTTTAGAATCTCTAAATAATTTATCCAGTGCTAATAATTTAACTTTCCAGAAACCTCTAGTTACTTTTACTACAAGGTTTTAGAACGCCGGAAGCAGCCCAATGTTCGCAGGTTTAATTTTTACCGGAGTATAATTTTCTTCGTTATATAAAACGTAGGATCAAAATCATCGTTTTTATTTAAAGGTAAGCTATTTCCAACATTTACGCACATTATTAAAGGAAAATAATTTGAAGACTATTTGTTTATGAAAAATACAAAAGGCTTCTTTTGAAACTAAAACTGAAGAATGAAAAGAACCAAGGACTCTGTGAATGTGGAATTGAGGTGCGGAGAAGACAATGAAGGCACATTTCCGCTATAAATTATGTTTAAGTCTTCGTCGCTGTCTGACTCGGGTAAATTGTCTTGTAGAATTTTGCAATCTTTCTCCATGCTTGCGTACCTATGAACAATTCCTGTTATTGTTTCTACAACTTCGCGTCAGTGAATATGAAAAAAACAACAACCAGTTCACTTAAAGAAACATTCAGAATTGACGTGTCACGTTCCATAGTGACTTAAAACTTGTGTTTACGGACTTTTTCCATATTTGCTTGAGCTGTGAATTTCTTATGCTTATTTTGTTTTGTAAATCCACTGAAATTCAGGATTTATTTGAATTCATAAGACGTTCAGTTTTATATTTAGTCTGTACGTCCCTCCTTCCGTATGTTTACCTCAACGGATTTCAATGAATATTACAGGGTTTAAAAACGAAATTTAACTTAAATATACATGCATATTTCATTTTGATAACGATATTAATATAATTTAAATATAAATATTAATTCTACGGGAAACTTAGAATCTCCCAAAAGTTGATGCGGGTTGCCTATACTCCTGATCTGTATATGCTCCTAAACGACTCAACGGATTTCAATGAAAATATCAGGAATTGAAACAGAAATTTTAGCTTAAATTTTCGTGTATGTTTCATTTCGATATCTTGCAGACTTCAGAAGATATTATTGTAAATATTTATCAACCCATTGAATTGCCACGCGAAAGGCAGCGTGAAAACCAATTGCGAGTTAAAAGTCCTATTCGGCCTATTACCATTCATCCTACCTACTGTGTTATTATAAGCGTAATTTTGGTAGCACGAGAGAGGGAGAGGGAGGGCGAGCATACTCACTCCATCTATTGTTGCAACATGATTTGCGCTGTAATTAACCTATTGTTGGCAGAACTAATTACCTGAGAAATAAACTTATTTGGATCGTAAATATACGTAAATAGGTTTTGCTTGTCGCGTCAGGTTATTTTTCAGTATTTAGCAATTGCTCATTTTAAAAGCAAATAAAATAAATATAATTTTCCCATATAAATATAATTGAAGTTTTTGTCTGTCTGGGAGTTTGTATCGAATTGACTCCGAAACGTGTGAAAGCGGGATCTGTTCAAAAGCAACTGCGAGCTATAAGGTTTGCCCTGAAGCGATAATAAATAAATGATACCGCACTTTTTATATATTCAATGAATTCAACTTTATCAAAATTCTGTACCTGTTGTTTCGTTTTTAGGTCAAAATAAAAAGAACTATTTCCGTGCAACGAAGTGGCGCCTTATTATTTAGGAAGTAGTTCGCGAACGAATGTGTGTAATGATACGAAGTACGTGTTGGTTCGAAATGCCTGTATAGAGAGAGATTGTATTTTTATTATCTTCGTATATCCACCAAAATTAGAGAGCTGATCTGGCCGCCTTCGAATATACCGAAACCAACGAAACACATTAGGTATAACCTTGCATTTATTAATGCACTTAATTTCGTTATTTACTTTCTGATGCAGATGAAGAGTTGTTTTGAACTTACGATATGAATCAGTTTATAATAGCAGTTATTAAATGCTAATCTACATGTCATTCATTCAGTATGCCTGTAATTTCAGTGATTTCATACTCAGTACCTTCAAGTCGTTCATTTTGTGAAGTACGTGTTCTCTAGCATAGTCTGTTCTAAGCGATCAGGAATCAATGTATCAAGTACTTATCTGGAGTGGAGACGAACGTATTGCTAACTTTTGATCATTGCGCAGAGATGAGTCAGACCCGTTACTATATAACTACCTGTGACTGACAACTCAGAAGAGAGATAAGTAATGGGCGTTAACATCATCTTCGTAATCGTCCGTTTTCACACAGCAATCCGTGGCTTAAGTGGCCTCTTGTGGTTGCGAAATCCTCATGAATTTTCCTCCGAAATAAACTGCAAGCAATCACATTCTCACAATCTTTCACTTATATAAATGACGAAATACTAAGGAACAGACCTTGGAGACGTATCCCCAAAAGTTATTGCATTAATAACTGCAATGAAAAAATGTACAGTTACTTCCGATTAACCATAGTCACACTAATATAAGAATATAACGCAAAACACTTGGAAAATATGTAGCATGTTTTCTTTTGGTAATAGGTTACATGGGGGTGATCTAGAAACAATCACCTCCTCTTTTAATATCATTGGAAGGGAATTGAAAATGGGGGATGTGGAAGGTAGTGCAAGGTTACCATGGGTTGACTAGGGCCTAGGTTTAAGGATTAGGTGATTCACCTAAAAGAAAAGCAGTTTTGTGTAAAGTCGCAGCATTCTCGTGACTCCATTACTTTAAGAAGGCGGCTGGCCAACTGATCCAACGGGCTCACCGGACAACTGTTACCGTATGCCAAAGGTCTGCGACCCCAGTACATACACCTACTAAAAGCAATCTAGGAGAGAGAAGAAGTAAACCCGAAGGTCTCTGGGGAGAAATACCTACCAGAGAAAGCTCTCGTAGGTATCCCTTATGTAGCATGTTCAGTGAGCTTTTGGCTTGATTATAACCATCATTTATATTCACTGCAAGTCAGTTATCACTACAAAGGACGATTAGTGTACAGTGCAGTGAATAACACTTCATAAAGTTCCTTGATCGCCGTCCTGGTGTGGAGTTGGTCAGTGTCACCGTTTTACACCACAGAGGTCCCGGGTTCGAATCCAAGTATGATCGTCGGCGTTTGTGGTTGTCATAGTCACGAAAACTAGGGTTAGGACTGAAGGAGAATGGGTTCACTGACGACATCCATTCCAAATCCGGAATGTGTTATAGAAGATGACATCCCGGTTGTTGCCCGGTAGAACAAAGCCTTCAAGATGCCTTTAGTGCCAATTAAGAGAAGAAAAGAAAGAAGCAACAGCAGAAGGACACACAGACAATAGATCAAATGGGAAAGTGAAACAACAAATAAAACTGTTAATGTCTACTGCTGCGAAGTCAACCAGGTTATTAAATAATTTTTAAAATTTAATATATTTTTCTTACACAAAGGAAATATTGGAATAGCTTTATAGATTTAGATGTTGTTATTTAATATTGTATTTCTTGTTTGTAATCTGAAACACATATTACGAGACAATCACTTCATTATATTTAATAAAAGCTACTGAAATTATTATAAATCGAGCTAGCATGAAATGTCTTGAATGATCGATAATATTTGTTTATCAATGATGCATACTCTAAGAAAAATAAAGGAATTTTACGTAAGTTATTATTTAGTATAATTTTTTAGTTACATTCAGTAAAAAATGTTGCTATTATGTGACAAGGATATTTTAACTTATGAATATATAAAAAATAGTTTTATTTAAATGGGTGGGAGTCAATAAATCTCGACTTTGAAATTTAAACAGTTTTATTGTTAAGAAAAGTAAAATATTCGACAATATTTAAATTAAATTAATTTTATTTGCCTAGCTGAGCCCTGAAATATGATGACATTTCATGAAAATTGAGTAAATTTAATTTTTACTCAGGGCTGTATTACGTGTTTATAGGCATAGCATTGCGAGAGATTATTGCCTTTTAGTTCCTTACTTTACATTCATCCTCTGGTTTCCTTGTTGACAAGCAGTCCTGAATTTAACGCAAAGGCAGCTTTCGGGTCAGCATAGAAGCGGCAGGACTCTTGTGGTGTCGTTTCCTAGTTATGCTTGCAGCCAGATCGCCTCATCTCTCAGATTCGAAGCCAGCCAGTTCGACTTTCCGTTTCCTCGTGCTGTACTCGCACCTCCAATTCTCTTTTCCGAATGCCATTTTCGAGGTCCTTTCCACATCGAACTCACCTTTCCTAAAACGTGATTGGTCTCCCCGCTTTTTTCTATCTTCCCCAGGTCTTCTAATGGGGTTTCCAAAAATGGGAAGGACCACACTAGCAATCTCGGCTGACCTGGGGCTTTTCGCCGGGCGGCAAAAATACTTTCATACAAAGACTACGCCTGTCAGGCTTTAAGTTATATGACTGTGTTTGTTTTGCCGGGGTTTTCCCCAGAAGTGTGCCTTGCGAATATTTTAGGACTCTTCTCTACGGAAACTTTGTACAAAAGCGTTATAAAATCTAAAATTAAATTATATGAATAAAACAAAATATATGACGAAATTTTATACGCGTCACAATTAGAAGAGTTGTTGTATTTCAAAGCTTATTTTCTTAATCTCAAACGCGATATTTATTAAAATATTTAACGACATGGACGCTACATCTCAGGGAATTCTGGTTACGGAGTCGGAACAGTTTTGAGATATATTAACTCGCCAGTCACGTTAACCTGATTTATGCTCATTCTGAGATGATTGCCGAAACAACTGCTGCTGGTCTTAGCGGCGGGAGATGATGTGAAATATTCAGCCCCACACTTTTGATATATAAACTATATACTCTTCTCTCTTTTCTTTCTCTAATATCTACATAATGACGCTTTTCCCTCCAAAATTGTGTGGTCAAAAACCGTGTGAATTCAAGAACTCCATTCTGGCTATTTTCAGCAAGCACTCATTTTTTGTCATTCCGTCAAATAAGCATCTACATCTTCGCTACTTTGCGACTAGTTTGGGTTGGCTAATATTGAATAATGTCTCAGAATATTTTACTAAAATTCAATTTTCTGCACTGCCTATACGAACACATTGCTTCTGAAATTATAGACAGTTTTGTTTGCTAAATTACTTTTATATCTGTGACCACGTCTATTTATAAACTAATAAATTATTCTATGCATGAAATTGGCAGGTTCTTGATCTTAGTCTTTCTTTCTGTTCAGTGCCTATTTGTTCATTAAAAAATTGAAATCACACATACTGAACTGAGACCAATTTGTTTTCAACTGTACAATACATCAGTACAGAAAATAAAATATAAATTTTTTATTTCCAAACTTTGAATACGGAAAGAACTATTTGAATATTAGATTATTTCATACATGACATTTGAATCGCATTAATTTTTGATTTCAGAAATGACGGTTCACAAATATAGTATAATCAGTTCAACCTTGATCGCAGAATCCAGTCTTTTTTAACTGAACACTCGTATACTTATTCTCTAAAACTACTTCAGCCCGTTAATGCATTACCTAAAAATAGTATACCCCTCGTTTAATATGATCAATTTTAAATCATTTTCTTCTTTCTGACGTTACAACAAACGTTTTACCGTAATTTACGCCTTGTTCTCGATTCATATTTCTTCATTTATTGATGCTCTCGCCTTCCCTGTTGTAATAACGGGTAAATCTGTATGACACATTTATCTTTCTTCTTATAACTTTCTAACAGAACTGCGAAGGTTATATTAGTGTCATTAGTGAACGTAGTAGTGTTTAGTTAGTGTTGCTGCTATTCTAGGTTACTGTATTCATCTGTTCCAACTGTATATGAAAGATAAGTAAAAGTATGTATTTTGGACGTGAATGTGGTCCGCTAATGCTGAGCAAAGCGACGATTGGAAGGCTAACCGAAGGACTGTCCACAGTATTGAAAAGTTTAACATTGCACTAATGGGAAGTCCGTACAAGGTCGAACTGTTGTTATTTGCGGGACGAGTAACAGTGCAAATTAAATTACATGTTGGGGTCCTCAGTATAAACTGTGTCGCAGTAATTACGGCGCGCAAACCTTGGGAACAATATCTGCAGGACAATAATTGCAATTATTATTTCAGGAATATTTAATGTTTAGTTAAAGCACTAGTGATCTCCAACATTTTGACCAGTCAGTAATCCGTTGTTTGAGCGTCTCTGTTATTTGAATGGCGCAAGACAATTTGCAGTACATTGTCGAAACCAAACCTTGAAAAACATTAAACATCATTGATTACACTGGAACTGGAAATAAAAGCCACATAAGTCGTTGAGATGAACTTAAATCATACCTGAACTCTTGATTCAAGAAACTCGATTAGATTGCTTGTTACACAATCCAACATTGTTGTTCAAGGAGGTTCAGATCGTACTGACTTGATTTATTTCCCCCTCTTCCTTCCCCTCCTCCCCTTCTCCCCCTCCTCTCCTCCTCCTTCCTCCCCTCCTCTCCCCCCTCCTCCCTTCTCCCCCCCTTCCCTCTTCCTTCTTCCCCCTCCTCCTTCCCTTCCCTCCTCCCTTCCTCCCTCTCCCTCCCCTCTCTCCCCCTCCCCCCCTCTCCCTCTCTCCCTACCCTTCCTCCCTTCCTCCCTCCTCCCCCTTCCTTCCCTCCCTTCCTCCTCTCCCCCCTCCTCTCTTCCCTCCTTCCCTCCCTCCTCCTCTCTTCCCCTCCTCTCCCTCCCTCCTTCCCTTCCTTCCTCTTCCCCTCCTTCCTCCTCCCTTCCCCTCCTTCCCTTCCTCCCCCCTCCCTCTCCTTCCCCCTCTTCCCTCCTTCTTCCCCTCCTTCCCTCCTCTCCTTCCCCTCCTCCTTCTCTTCCTCTTCCTCCCCCTTCTCCCTTCCTTCCTCCTCCTCCCCCTTCCCCTTCCCTTCCTCCCCTCCCCTTCCCTTCCCCCTTCCCTTCCTCCTCTCCCTCCCCTTCCCCCTCTCCCTCTCCCTCCCCCCTCTCCTCCTCTCCCCCCCTCCTCCCCTCCCTTCTCCCTTCCTCTCCCCCCCTCCCTCCCTCCTCTCCCCCTCCCCTTCCCCCTTCTTCCCCTCCCTTCCCTCTTCCCTCCCTCTTCCTTCCTCCCTCCCTCCCCTCTTCCCCCCCTTCCCTCTCCCTCTCCCCCCTTCCTCCCTCCTCTCCCCTCCCCTTCCTTCTCCTCCTCCCCCTTCCCTCCTCCCTCCCTCCTTCCCCCCCCCTCCTTCTCCCTCCCCCTTCCCCCTTCCCCTCCCTTCCCCTCTCTCCTCTCCCTCTCCTTCCCCTCTCCTCCCCTCCTCCTTCCCCTTCCCCTCCTCCCTTCTCCCCTCCCTCCTTCCTCTTCCCCCTCCCTTCCTCCCCCCTCCCCTTCCCTCCCCCCCGTACCAAGAGAAAAAATCATAATAATCAACCTCTGATCCCGGAAATTGGATTGTAACTACGTTTCAATTTAGTCGAGAGATTAGAAGAGACTAGACTATGGCGAGCCACAAAATCCGGAAAAGAAGGCTGAATTAGATGTAACGAATGATAAAAAGTGTATAGGAGTAGACTTCATCAAATATTTCTGTAGTACAACAGACGTACGAGAAGACTACATCAGATGATCCTCCAGTAGTATAATGCACGGACCCACGCCGCCAACATGACAAACAAAACAGCTATTCAGAATATCGCGTGAGACCTGATGTCATTTTTCCCATATTCTCCGTTCGTGCGCTTTTCCGTTCTCTTTTCAGCAATGTTCATGGAAACTCCTTTGATAACGACTATGGTGTGTAAACTGGACTTGACTGTTTCTTCAACTCCAAAGCAGCAGATTTATTGCACTACATTTTTGAAAACATTAATAGATAATGAAGGGGAATATATTCGTTTTTTAATTTGACTAATTTTTTTTAGGAAAGCGCTTGTATATTTTCACACACAAAATTTCTTTTTTCTATATATAAAATTATGGAATAACTAAATTTTAGCTACCAGATACCAAAAATATACCTGAGAGCCACTATATTCACTCAAAATATCCACAATTACAGAAAGCAGTGCTGGCCCCCAGGCGTTCGTCGACTGCCTACGGCGGCAAAATTTAGGAGCGGTTAAATCACTTTTTCGAGAATACCAAAACGAAAGTCGGAAACGTATTTATGGGGAATTCTTCGTCTTACGGCTTTAAACTGGCGAAATAGGCCTAGTTTTTTCAATATGCGCAAAGAACAAAGATCCAGTTGACGAGTTAAAATCATTCCTTCCCTTTAAAATGCGCCGAATTTGATAATTACTTTAAGAATTTTGCTAACGCTATTTTAACTGCTTCTATCGGTGAAAGAACATTTCTTAATAGAAAGTAATAAATTATTATTTAAGAAGTACTACTGTCTTAACGGGTTAACCATATTGGTAACTGAACATTAATTGATCGATAAATTTAATCTGAAAGAATTATTCGCGATGTTTATGGAAATAATCTTCGAAGAATAGTGTCATAATTAAGGAGTAAACTAGCTTTTTATTGTTTTTAATGTATGTTTAAATTATGTCTGAAAATAGTAGATACTAATTTTAGCCCTATGTTCATTACCGTTAGTTCATTAGAAATGTAAGTTTTCCTTCAATTTAATTGTATTTATTTTAATGACTTTATTCAATTGATTTTATTTTGGTTAACATGACTTGTATAATTCTTTTTATTATGATTTTTTGAAGTTTGGGGACAGCATTTTGCAGCTTTTCCTACGGCAGCGAAAACGCTAGTGGCAGGTCCTGCAAGCAGTTTGAGTTCGTTTAATAAGGTTGCATAATACATTTAAAAGTTGACAGATATTACAAATGTTACGAACTGGACTAAACTAGTACTGTTCAGTAGCTTGATTTGTCCTACTATTGTAAAATTCATATCTTGCTACGCTGGTGTCAAAATTTAATCCATTTCTAATGTATGACGTAAGTTTGTATAATCTTATGATCATTCCGTTTGTATTAATATTCTCAACGTCGCAAGTCTCTGCGATTAAAGCAAATGACTTGGTCCGCCGAAAGGCATGAGGCCAACATGAAGCAATACAAGTACAATGCCACCCACCCACAAAGCACTCAATTTTTTTCTTTGGTCGGATAAAAAACATCTGTCCCTTTAGTCACTCACGTTGGTTGCATTAGCTCCGTTTCTGAAAGTGAGAGAGAGACTGCTCAACCTGACCTGAATAACAATTTATAAGAAATCAGCCTTGGCTGAATTATGCGACTAACTATTTCGCCTCGGAGTGTTCACTTTCGTGTAGATCCTGGCATCCATGTACTTCAACCCCGAGGGGTTTCCACTGCGTCAATTGTTTCAATGGGCTACTTTAACCGCTTAGTCTTTTTTATCATTTGGGAAATGGGCAGATATTAATAACTACTTTTTAACTGCATCCCAACAATTTGTAGGGTATACGAGTAAATCAAATACAGAAGCAGAACACTTACTTCGAGGAACTATATCTAGCGACATAAGTGATCTCTATCTTACGATGACAACTGAATTTGAAATTAAAAAAATTATAAGATCATTAAAAAATAAACATTCCTCAGGTTATGATGGAATAACAAGTATTGTCTTAAAAACATAGCTAACACCATCACCCCCATAGTTACTTACCTATGTAATCAGTCATTGTGCAGTGGAATTTTTCCTGATAGGCTAAAATATGCAACAGTTACTCCTATCTTTAAGAAAGGAAGTTTGAACGACTTTGGTAATTACAGACCAATATCCCTCCTGCTAGTATTCTCTAAAATATTTGAAAAAGTAGTCTATAATAGAGTAGTTGATCACTTAAATAAATATAATATACTTACCACCTCATAATTTGGCTTCAGGAAAAATGTTCAACTGACATTGCTATTTTCACTCTCACTCATGAAATCTTGGAACAACTAAACAAAAAAGATGCCCATTAGGAATTTTTTGTGACCTATCCAAAGCTTTTGATTGTGTAGACCATAATATCCTCCTAAACAAAATGAAGTTTTATGGAATAACAGGAATTTCCCATAATTGGTTCTCCTCTTACCTAACAAATAGGAAACAGAGGGTTACATTAAAAGACTCTAACTCTGGACAAATAAACTCAGACAAATAAAGACTGGGGTTCCACAGGGTTCCATTCTAGGTCCATTGCTCTTCTTAATATATATAAATGACTTACTTAGAGCCATAAATTCTTCTTCTAAAACTATACTTTTTGCAGATGATACTAGTATTTTGGTAACAAATAAACAAAATAGTCTGGAAAATGCTGCCAGTGTTACATTAAGCCAGATGCTTCACTGGTTTTCAGCCAATGGCTTGTCAGTCAATTGTGATAAAACTCACTTCATGCAGTTTCAGACAAAGAATGCCAATTTGAACTCGATAAAACTAGCAACAAATAACTGTGAAATAACTGAAGTTGAATGTACAAATTTTTTAGGTATATCCATGGACAATAAATTAAACTGGAAGGATCATATTAATATTCTCCTACGAAAACTAGGCTCGGCAACCTTTGCTCTTAGAATTATGACAAATTGTAGTGATCCTAACAAGAAAATTAGTTTATTTTGCATATTTCCACTCTATAATGACATATGGTATAATATTCTGGGGCAATGCATCAGGGAAAGATAAAATATTTCAACTTCAAAAAAAGGCTGTCAGAATATTGTCAGGTCTCACCGAAAACATCTTGTAGGGGACTTTTCAAGAAAACTGGAATACTGACACTCACTTGCCAGCATATTCAATCACTCATGTTATTTGTTATTAATACCAGTAACCTTTTCACACTTAACTCAGATATACATGACTTTGATACCAGAAGTAAAAACAATTTACACAAGGAAGGGAAGTCTCTAACCGTAATACAAAAGGGTGTACATTACAATGCTATTAGCATATTTAATAAACTTCCCACCTCCATTAAACAATTAAAAATAAATCCAAACAAGTTCAAATATGAACTAACTAACTTCTTTCTAAGCCACTCCTTCTACTCTGTTGAAGAATTTATGGAGCTTAATGTATCATAGGATAGATATTTATAATTATGAAAAAAACATTATTAGAACACTAATTTTTTAGTATAGGATGTAAAAATGTTTATCAATTTTATATATAAGGTACAAATTGTATGTCTTCTGTATAGAACTTAAGAAAATATTATTATAAGTTAAAAAGTAATGAATAGTTACAGTATATTTTAATATTAATAAAGCAACCTATGTAAAATCTCTGACTCGTTCCACATCCTTGAAGTTTGTGCTTCTCTATAGGATTTATGGAATATGATTTTATACTTATACTTATTCATATTAAAACATTTTACGAATAGGGTAACATTGGAATAGTTTTGAAAACTTACTACTGTCCATGGATACGTTTCTTCCGAGCTCAATGTGCTAATTTTTATAAGTAATAATTGATAGATTTTATTCTAAACAAGTAATTTGGTATGAATTTGTTATTTTGTTTATTTAATGATAATGTTCCGTTGAATTCTTACTGGAAAAAGTTCCTGGAAATTGTTACTCATTATTATTGATGACTGGAAACCTTTTTATTAAAAAAACGGAAATTGTCACTACGGTTTTCAACGCGAGCAGAAAGCAGAAAATCTCATTCTTGGCACGAAGCTTTCGTGTCTTGTAAATGTGTGTCTTCTTCCACGGTCTAGCGGTTTGCCGATCCGGCTGCAACGTGAATGATGTATCGGAATAAGATTTGCGTCACCATCGGACGGTTCGCGGTGTTCAAGAAAATTCGCGGTACTCTCGGATAACGCGTCAAGTAAAGTCTGTAGAATAAAATGTATAAGTATGCATATCGTTTCAGCGCGTATTGTATTACATAGAGACTAAGGTTAATTTTTGTTTAAACATAGTGGGAGTCGGGGCGGAATGGGACACGTTTAACAATTTTTGTAAATCAGAAAAATGACTTCATAAAAGAACATTACTTTATTTGATTACTTACTTAATCTAATATCAATATAACTTTAAGCAACGAATTTAGATTAGTGAAGAAATTTTAAAAATAACCTTACGAATTTCCTGCTCTGCCCCACCCGGGGCTTTTGATCGCTTTATCAATTTTTCCTTTCCCTTTCCTGCACTGTCTTCGCTTATATTTTCCATTTTTCCGTTACGTTTCTTTCTGAATCTATTATTTTTGCGTACATCGTCCTGTAACTTATTCTTATAAATTGAGTCTGCCAGTTTTTCCTTTCTTGTTTAGGAACACATAACATTTTGCCTTTTACAGTAGTACCCCGTTCCGCCCTGCACTCTAGGCACAGTTTAAAGTTTTCCGCGGAACCTTAATACAGGTAGATTTAAATATTATACGTAACTTATATGTAGGTAAAGACATCTAGTTTACGAATACATACCATTAAAGAGTTAAAACCGAGGAGTTTTGTGAATTACCTTTTGTCGAAATGCTGCAAAAATTATACAGTCACAGATGTAAGACGCAAAAAAAAAAGAGTTCATTGACAAGGAGCAGTCAAAACTTGGTCAAGTCGGCTGCTAGGACTTTTTCTTGACCTGTTAAAATGTTCCTCACCTATTTACTAACTCCACCAATCTCGACCGAGGTTTGACGGACTCTTTAGCAACATTCCCGGCTACTATCGTCATTAATTGAAAGATTCTGCATTAGTTTCCGAGTCTGGCGATGTATTTATAAGGATGAAAGTGTTAAAGGTTCTCTTCTCATGCTGTCCTTTGAAGTATCCGTTAGTGCATTCTAATCCTTTCGCCGCATCATTACGTTAACCGGAGTATAGATAAATAATTTAAAATAGACCTTGAATTTTCGTTAACCAATGACTGCTCCTAGGAATAAAATATTTAGAGGGTATTTTAACTTAGGTTTTAATAATTCAGCATTAATTACTTGTGGATTTTTATAATAAAATTTTAACATTAGAATAAGGAACACAGCATGATAAATAAAAATAACTAGTCTAACATTTGTAGCTTAAATTAAGTTTCTATTGCTCAGGATTTTCTGTAGTTATGGTTTGAGCAGTTAACGTTTTTTACATTTCACATTTTGTCGGAGTGATTATGTTGGCGTGCTTAAATTTCATCCTGTAATTTTTTGTGGTCTCGGAGTCGCCTTATCTCTATTCTTCCTCCAATTAGTGGTAGCCTGAAGGTAAAGTGATTAAGATACTTGTCCCTCCAGCAACTCATGCTTAACAAATGTACTTTTTACTACGTATGTCTGTACAGTGTCTAATACTAGCTCAAGGCTGCTTGAAACTCGCTTTCTTAGTTACTTATTACCATCTGTAATCAACTGAACTCACTGTTGTTCTCTGGTAGCTACGCCCTGTCGGTGTAAGTTGTGGATTGTAAAATATGGTTGGTAGAGGATCGAATAGATTATCCGTCTATGCGTTGCCCACTCCACGTGATTTTCATTCTTCAAACTTTAAATTACATGTCTATATTAGCCCCCTTTATTTTTATGGCCTAAAATATTCTGTACAAATTATTCACAGCCACATTATGAGACCAATATACTGTTTTGATGAGGTATATCAACGCACCTTTTCTTGTTGCGTTCATAGATTTGGTTTTGGATGTTGCTTACTGGTCTAAACGAAAAACTTATGAGTTATGTTATGTAGAGAGCAGTTTTGCTTTGGAAAACGTCCACTACCGGCCTTCGTAACGCAGTCAGACGAAAATGTGCACAAATTAAAACTGAAACGCAGACTCTCCAAGAAAACAGTGTCTTTACGAGCCAAATGTCACGTTCCATTTTTAAGTTGGTATAATTTGCTTTCCCTACTGACGGAAGAAAGTTGTGGGGTTCAGGAAGAGTTCAAAGTGTCCGTAAAGTGAAAATAGGTGATTAAGATGAACTAATATTGCAAGAGTAGTCGGATTCCTTTCACTGTTATTGGGCGACTGCGCCCACAGATCCGGTTTCACGTCCATGGAAGTTCTATCCGTAAATTTCGCAGAAGCAGCCTTCCGTGCGGTTGCTCAAATGCCGGTCCGTACAGTGAACAACTCACGGTATATTAATACATTTTTCGAGTGCGTAAAATTAACAGGGTCTTGGACCAAACTGACGTAGAAATTAAGATAGATATTGTTGTTTAAATCAAAACTAAATAAACAGTTAAATAATTAAGATAAGTATAAACATATAAATCTTGTTGTGTATTTTTTTGAGTGAAAGGCTACAGAGGGTGCATAGAAGGGAATAGAAAAGGGAGATGAGGAAGCAAAAGATCCTAAGGTGACTAGGGCTCAAGTTTAAGGATTCTACCCGGTGTTACACCTAAAAGAGATGCAGGAAAACCCTATAAAACCTACATCAGGTAGGTCGAGCTTTTGGGTACTATTCTCATGTCCTTCCGAATGACGGGAGACGAGTTTGCTATCGGATCGCATCATTCCCTTCCCCGTGTGTTCACTAGTTTTAGGAGGCAGTTGGCTGACTGATCCAATAGGTTCAGCGGACAACTCTTACCGTATTCCCAACATCTTCGACCCCAGCATATTCACCTCCTAAAATATATGAAGGTTCCTCGGCATGTAAGAGCCTTGAAAAAACCAGAAAGAGTATTAGGAATTCCGAAAGGTAAGTTGCGCAATTAATCTGTGGAGAAATACATGCGAGTAAAGCTCCCACAGGCATCCTCGTGTTGTGTATTAAGTAAACTTGACTTTTACTCACAATAAAAGCACTAATAGGCTGCCGGTTAAACGTTAGTTTACATAACGATAATTGTTATAATTGTTGTTGTTGATGTTGTTGTGGTTTTCAGTCCTAATACTGGTCTGATGCTACCCACAATGCTAAAAAATCTTGTTCAAGCCTTTTCCTATCCTCACATCTACAACAACTCGCACCTTCCCTAATCTACTTAGCGTATTCCATCCTTTTCTCACTCTTCTGTTCTTATCCCACACACTTACCTCTAATGCTGATTTTACCAGACCCTCGTGCCTTGAAACGTGGCCTATTAATCTACCCCTTTTCTTGGTCAACGTCCTCCATATTGTTCACTTTCCCCTATTCTGTTTATAACTTCCTCGTTAGTTACTCTATCCACCCATCTGATTGTCAGCATTCGCCTATAGTACAATATTTCAAAGGCCTCTATTCTTTTCCTTTCCGGAGCTCCTATCGTCCACGTTTCGCACCCATATAACGCCACACTCCATACGAACATATTTAGCAACGATTTCCTAATATTCACACTTATATTTCCCGTAAGTAAATTCCTCTTTTTCGAGAAAGCCTTCCTTGCCTGTGCTATCCTACTCTGTATGTCTACTATACTTCTACCATCCCTAGGTATTACATTTCCCAAGTAGCAGAATTCCTTAACTTTCGACAAAATATCCCTTTCCAATCTAACACCCTTTGTTATTCCACTGTTTACCAAACTACACTCCATTACCTTGGTTTTCCATTTATTAATCCTCATATTGAACTCTTTCTCCAGGACCACGTTCATGCCAATTATTATGGTTTCCAAGTCTCCTTCTGATTCCCCTAATACTACAATATCGTCGGCAAAACGTAAGGTTTTTATTTCTTCTCCTTGCAGTATGAGTCATTTTCCTATTCCGTCTTAACATTCTTCATCGCCTGGTCTATATAAAAGTTATACGGCATGGGCGACAGACTGCATCCTTGTGTTGCTCCTTTCCTGATTATGACTTTTTTTCTTGATCTACTGCTGCCTGTACAGAATTATAATTGCAATAATAGCAGTAGTAGTAATAAGAAGCAGTAGAGGTACGAAGCAGACGAAGGTAAACTAAGAAAATTGGAAGAAAAGTATTAAGCAAAATCCAATAAATAAATAATCCGATATTTAATTATAAATAATAATTATGGTCTTTAGGCAGCAAACATTATAAAGTCCAAGACGCATTTGCATATGTTTAACCCTTTAAAATTTACCTTATTTAGCCCACATATAAGGACGAAAGTTTGCGAATGTAATAAATAAATTTCAATGTTTATGACTAATTAGTTGGATTTTTTATTTATTGAGAAAAATCTTTGACTGTATGAAAGAAAATGAAAAATGGAGAAATTCAGATACTGTACGGAAAACCAGCTCAGGTAACGGAGATTAAAAGATGGCAATTGAGATGGACATGACATGTACAGGACAGAAATTCGTTGAATATGTTATTTCTTGAAAAACCGCAAGGTCGCGGAAGTAGAGCCCAGTGTGACGTGAGGGGACTTCCGCTGAGGTTGGTGGTGGATGGCAGGAGATTGGAAGGTATGGCCTAATGTAATTAAGGAGACCAAGATCCTACAAGCACACGAAGAATATTTTCGATTTAATTGTGTGAGAAGTTTTGTTAATAAGAAATGTCACTCGTGCCTCTTCTTTTGAGAATAAATCTTCCATTTTTTAATTCAACATCTCCAGAATATTATTAATTCAGTTGTTGTTATTTATTAATTTTGTTAATGGTAACTTTATATTAATGTTCTCGTTTATGCTGATGGTTCTAAAGAACTATAATTGCTGTTGTTATAACATTTTCAACTGTCTATTTTTTTTTGTTAGAAAACCTATGGAATAGGATGTTGGGCTGCCTCTAAAGGTCGCGTCGTATTAGACTTTGTCTTAAATGAGTACATCTGTATTGTCAGTGTTAATTAGTAAGTAAAATAAGGAACTATAAAAAGTAACGGTTACTATGGTTGATAAGCGTCTTGAAAGAAAACAATAGGAAAACGCATTAAGTGTTCTCCGATATTGCGTCTCAATTTTTTCACAGAACAATTTTTTTTACCTTTTTTAAAAAAAACAATAGCAATTTATTTTAAACACCGCTATTCTTTTATTAACTACACAACGAAGCTAAGTGCTAACATTGGAACCCTTTATTACAATAAACGTTATTTACTTCGTCGCCTTGTTTGTGCAGTGTGACTTTCGTGCGGCTCTTTTGTTTTTCAATCACCTGAAGAAAGCAACAAGCATTGCAGAAGAGTTGTGTTGTATTTATTTTTTCTACTTATTTTTTTTCTGTCATTTGGTGACTTTTTAGTGAAATTAGTATACTTTAAATACAGACGTTTTATATTTTATGCTTTCACCAACCCCATAACCAGTTGCACTTACGAAAGGCCTAAAGAAATTTCAAAATTGCTCAAGTTTATGTAATTACCAGCATTGATGCTGATAATTAATTGTTCATTTTTTGGAGCATCTAATGAGGTGAGAGTTTCGAAATGATGTTAACATAAGATAAGACGTCGAAGTTACTTGGACGTCGTATTTCGTACTTCCGTAGAGAAAGCGACAAAGCTAGTGGTGGTCTTAAGAAAAACGTCCCCTGGAAATAGAAATGAGAAGATAATTACGACTGCTGTATTTATGAATGTGCGTTCATATGGACAATCAACACGGATGTGTCTAGTGTAGACATTAGTTGTTTCAGGTAAAATAAATCGCTTCGGGCGTACAACATCTGAAGGAATTTTTTAAAAATATGTTCTAAATCACTATTTGAATATTACGAAGTTGTCTTTGATGCAAAGCTTTTTCTTACAATAAATTAGAATTGTGTATGTGCTTATTTATTATAAGCAAGTTTTCTGTTTTAGAACTGGCTATCGAAAGTTTAGCTGTTCATAGATGTTTAGAAAGAAACATTAATTGTAATTCTCCCGTGTTATTACACCGGCTTAACAATGCTTCTTTTTCTCATAGAACTTTAATCGTCCAACATTCAATAGTCATATTATTTTGATCCTTTGGTAACATCTATCCGAAGATCTCGTTACACCTGATTGTCCAGTTACGTTTTAATTTGTTGTGTCCCTATTTACTTGACCTTCATTATGACCAATGAATTGAGAGCAATAATTTTTTTGGGGGGCCAAATTAAATGCCTAAATGACGATTGAATGCGCTGTACAAGTAAAAACAATACGATGATGGCAGTGTCTAGAGAAAACTTGGAAAATTATAGAACAATTTTGATATTAAAATACTTGAAAATGGCGCATTTAATTGAGATTTTTTGATAACATTTTCGTGTTTCAAAGCAGACGCCGATTAAAATGGTAATAAGAATTCATGTGTTATTCGTTTCCTCTGTGTATAGTATTTTAATTAGTTGTGATTAATTTTCATGTTTAAGAATAGTGGGAAAATTGTACAGAAATTTGGAATAAAATTTGCATTGATTATAATACTTTTGAACTCGGAGGAAGTAAACAATTAATGCTAAAGCGTGTGTTATCAACATTAGTTAGTAATTATGCTCGTATGCCCACACATCCTCTGTCAATTAGAATATTATATTATAAATTTCCTGATTTTTCTATCGATTGATTTTGATGTCCTCTTTGCTGTACATCTTCGAACAGTAATCGGATTATGATGAAATTGAGACCTGAAAGAACTTAAACTCGGGAAGTAACTATCTGTAATCGTGGGCCATTTTTGACGAGTCTTGCCAACAGCACACTATTTCACAACACTTCAGGAAGGATGCCTCAAGGAGTTTTATTCGTTATTTCTGTTTACCATGACCCATCTCTGAGCTATTAAATGCATGACGTTGCTTCTTCTCCCCCTTGAGTTGCTTTCAAATCGCCGTTGGGATAATAACCTCGCTGCCATCGCGAGTAGAAGCTCATTAAACTTTCCTTTATAATATTCGCTATTATTTTTTTTTCCAGAGATGTCTTCTCCTCAATCTGTGCATGCATATAATAATACTGGATCTTAATATTGGAAATATGCTGTACTTACTTTTAAAGACATTAGCATTCTTACCATTTAAGAAAATTAATAAAAACTCCATAAGTATGTTGACGGTTGTATCAATAATCTACTTTTCTGTTAAAATACTGGAAGTCACGCATCTAATTCAGATGTTTTTGGCCAGCTTTTCCTGTTTCAAAACAAACAACGATTAAAATAGGGATAAATTCATTATAAGTTATTCATTTCCTCTGTGTATAGTATTTTAGTTAGTTGTGCCTGATTTTCATATTTAAAAAGTGTGAATAATGTTCAGTAATTTGGAAACTTATTTCATTGATTACATAATTACTCGATTTTATAACAACCTTACACTTTGCTTATTTTACATTATGAAATAATTTGCAGAACTTATGAAATGAAGTAATTTTAAAATATTTAAAACAATAAGAATAAAGACAAATAGAAAATAAATTTTACTCTATATTCTCAGAGCTTTTGTTGCGTATAGAATGGAACAGTACTTATTATCATTAATATTATTTAAATAAATACTTATGTTAAATAAAGAACAATTGTTATTGATTAAGTTTTAAAAATTTGGTCAAGCACTCGGTATTCCTCTCTTCCTGCTCTCTTGCAATTGAAAGTAAAATCGAATACTGCATATCTTTTAAATTCTTTTCCTATGATATTACAGAAGAGTTTGAAGTTATTTGTTCACCCTCGTGTAACCGGTTATCGTAAAAATTGAAATTTTATCCTGTTGAGATATGTTTTTACAAATTGTTTTGAGCTCTGACGAAAACATAATTGAAAGACATAACAAAATATCAGCAATATCTGGTAAAAGAAAGGTTACCTCTCAGATTCTTGATCTGTCGTTTCGTAGCTCTGTTTAGTACCGAATCATTTAGTCCTTTGTCCTTGGTCTGTCTTGTTTTATGCGATTTTTGTCTGCTACCAAAGGCTTGTATATTTCATTGTTTGCATTGTGCATCAATCACTTCTGGTTGTGACATCTCATGTCTTTTATTGCATAAGTTTTTGTATTTTATGTCTCCATATTGTATTTGACTTAATTTGCTATTATTTTAGTTTCAATAGATTCCTTTGTCGTTGTTTTATTGAATAATATTTTGAATGTTCTTCCCCATTTAGTGCCCTCTTCTTGAACTGCTATACAGTTTAAGTTATCCCCTAGGTCCTTATTTGTGCCTTCTATATTGTGTGTCCAATTCTCGCGTTCTTGATGGGATTATTTGGTAATGAATTTTATTGTAGTAATGAATCTTTTTGCTGTTGCTAATTTTGTTAGTACCATGCGACCATCAAACGCTCATTATTGCCAATTCTGGAAGAGTTGATGAATTTTTGAGACAAAGAAAACATGTTCTTTCTAATTACAGGAAAGTGTTCTATTTTCCTGCGCTTGCCTGATTCGTTAGATTCTTTTACAATTAGAGATTGTGAATCTTTTTTCTTCTAAATTTTGGCTAATCTATGGTTGAAACTGATTGTTCTTAAGTTAATCTATTGGATTGAACCTGAAGGCGTATTCTCTAAGCCATGCCTCTTGTGATTCATACTTTTCGTAGAACCCTGGATAATTTGCATAATGTATGCCCCTTAATTGATTATTCTAGGCACTTGTTTGTCAGAATCATTGCCGTTAGTTGCTGAATTAATTAATGTCAGTACAAGGAAGTCCTGGTATTTCCCTATCCTTTCAAACATTTGAATACTTTTATTTATTACATAAACCTTTGTGCCCACATTGTAGCGTAAGGATTCATCGTATATTGAGTGCGAAGTCACCTTTAAAATCAGATCGCGTTGCTCTTGTTCAATGTAAGTAGGCAGTAGCGCGATTTTGTTCCAACTTCTCAAAGATCCAACTAATATTAAGTGTCTGTTGTCATGAATAAGTTAATTTGCTTAATGAAATAATTTACACTCCAATTTTGTACCTAAATTAGAGAATTAGGCATTTAATTGTCATATTAAATTGAAATTTCTAAATTTCAGCGACCCATATAAATATTTTCTGATATAAAGCGAGGGATGCCGAAGATGGAGGTAGGTAGTCGAGATTCCGGGGTTATGGAGGTAGCTGAATTTATTTCTGGCTTTCAACAAGCCGGAGTGGAGATGAAAGGAGGTGAAGCGAAGTTTTCGTATTTCATAAATTAAGGGGAATTCAAAGACCAAGGAAAATTTTCTTTTCACGAGTTTCGACTTGTATCTACTAGATTAAACAACGCCATCTATTCATAATGTGAGACAGACAGCTGACTAATGTATAGTAATTTTGTTCTTTATTTAGTGCTATACATAAGTTATCAAATAATATATTACACTTATTATTAAAAAAATATTATCCCTGTTTGTTAAGTTTACAAATTAATCTAATAATTTTTATATACTTTATTTAGAAGATATAATTTATTTAATTTCCGAATTCATAAAATAACCGCCTAGCTGAGGATAAATTACCTCTACTTTAATTATTGAATTAAGTCTATCAGCACTTTCTCTCATTTATACGTAAAAGTTCTCATTTTTCGTATTGATACTGTTCTATGTACATATACATATTACTTTTGGAATTTAATATTTTTACTTTCCCAATCTTTATTACCATATATGTGCATATATATATATATATATATATATATATAATTTTTGTTGTTTAATTTTCACATTTATTAATTAACTATCTGGTTACCCGGCGTTTCTCGGGTATTTCATTTGTAGTACCCCGGTACAGTATTTAATTTGACGATTTCGTCTTGGTCTACATGTGATTAAACCGACATCTATTACCCAAACCTTTGTTTTTAATGGGTCTTAAAAACATGTGTACAAAGGTAACTTCTTTTCATCTCTTTCCAACATCACTCCTAGGAGCTGAACTACTACTTAATCGGCTTGTTGAATACCATAAATAAATTTAAATTCATCTACCTCGTCATCATGTTGCACGTTAAAAGAAAATGAAAATTTTGCTTTGTCTTTAAATCTCTATGTACATAGGACAGTCTCAATACAAAAAATGAGAACTTTTACGTATAAATGAGAGAAAGTGCTGCTAGACTAAATTCTGTGGAATCTGATTTAGTATTTGGATTTACGAAATATCCATTAAAACAAGTCTTCGCTCATTACGTGAAGTGAATGATTCATAGTAAGTAGTGCAGAAATCTCCGAAGACGAATCATTATAATGACATTAATTACTTTGATTTGGTTCATATTTATGACTTCATAATACTGGTAGTCTCGGTCTATAGGTGCGAAAGTGTGACCAGTATCTTGTGATTCTAAATGGAAGATGGTGGCAACTCTGGATCTGGACTACGTGCTGCAGCTCGCGTGATCAAATCTCCCCGGAATGTTTCGTGAGCCGCAATCCCGTTTGTTTCCGATCCCTAATTCTGTTGAGACGACATTGCCATATGTCGACAATAATAAGGGCCGAAATTAACTTTTAAACATAGTCGATATTTAGAAACCGAGTGTCAGTTCTGATCACCTCCTTTGTGCACTTCTTTATTCCATTTATAGAATTCAGTTTTTCCCCCCGAGCCTTTAGTTATGCAAACTAGTTCCAACTCATAACGACTCGGTGCAGTGTGAAGATTTTTTGCCAGACGAATCCTGCTACTGAACTGTTTTTTTCTTCCAAGTATACGGGACACTATTGTTACTTATAGGGTGACAGTTTAATAATCAATTGTAGTTTCTCAAATATTACCGTACATTTCTAGATTTTATTTAAGTTATAGATGAAATACTCTTCAATTCATTATGTAATAGATGTCTTACAATTTAAGAAAAGAAATAATAAACCCAGAAGGAATGGGTTTATGCTTTGAAGGTATTTGGTGAAATCTTTAGTCTACATTCTTATACTTTCTTTACTATAAAAGGCACTCGTGTCATGTAAGTAATGCAGAAACCAATACTGTTTCCGTGTTGTCACCCGCCGATCGAGTTTAGTTTTATTCTTAAAATTGTTTAATATTTTCTTCTTCTCTTTTATTGGCGCTACAGATCAGTTTAGGACCATAGCCGACCAGGACGATTGTCAGATATCGTCTATCATGTAATATTCCGGATTTATTTTTGCATTTGGTCAACGTGTCCTTGACGATTACAATTTTCAGGATTCTAACCCGCGACTTCTGTAATGCGAGATGGGGAACCCATGGCTACACTACTGCAAGTTTGCATATTATACCTTTATTATTATATTAGAAATTATAACTCATTCAAAGAAATATTAACTAACAGACGTAATAAATAATAATTGGAGGGTTTCGATAAGTCGATATCAATTACACTAGTCAGAAATGAATTACAGTGAACAGTAGGACTACGTGAACTGAATTGAATTATACTCTAGAAAATCATTTAACGTCTGTTCTCCAAATAAATGAAATAATTTAATGAACATATACAGACAAAATTATTTATTTTGTTCATTGTACAGTTTGGTGAATATCTGTCTCCATCATTGTTTGAATGCAAGTGAATTGCCTCCGACATTTTTTCTATAAATTTCTGTATGTTGTTTCAATTTGTTAACTATTTTTAATTACTTGACATTATAATAATACGAAAGGAGAACCTGAAGAAAGTGCGAATATGAACAGAAAAGCCAAATGAACTAAATAAAAACTTTGTATCAGGTCATTAATTTATCTCATTTCTTTGAATTATATACTCTTAACGCGTTGGTAGGAAAAATGCAATGTTATTGTTTTATTACAGTAGAGGTACCCGTTTCGTATATAGGACAACAATTTATACTCCTTACATTCTGGATTACGTATAGACAATTTATCTTCACGGTGCCTTATAAAGAGCAGTATATTACATATTTCAGTTCGGCTTTAATTTCGAAAGTTCTTTTTATAGACTAATGTTTAATTGAGGCCGAAAACATAAAAATTAATAAGTCAAAGCCATAAAAAATTCAATACAACTACATTTTTTAGTCCTAATCAGAACTGTCTTCAGGTTGAGCTAAAGTTAACAAGATACAAAACATTACATTAGAAATATATAAAAGTACAGCTGAAGAATACTAAAAATTAAAGAACCGTAGGACGTTAAAATTTAAGGAAACAAAGGCAATCAGTATACATTTGAAAAATTACATTTCGTGGATTAAGACATTTTATATACTACTTAGTGAATCAGTGTTCGTTTTACATTCAATGCATTAGTGTTGCGTTTAATGTGAAACATTTCAGTTATCTAAAATTTGGAAATTATCCCAGTCAAAACTGTGGTTATGTTTTGAAATGACGGATAATTTATTTTGTGGAATCTTGATATTGGATCTGTGTTTCTTAATTCTGGTGCTGATGGCTCGTTTATTTTGAACAGTGGTTTTGTTTGATTAATTTTTATGTTTTCTACCTCAATAAAACATTCATTTAAAGTTAGACGTTTCTAACTATCATGTACTTTACTTAAGGAATAACGGATTCTCCATTGTGCTTTGAGCAGAGAACGAAATATGGCTTTTTTAACTTTGATGACAACGTTTCTTTTAATGTAATTTTTGGGAAGTCGTGTTAATTATAATAATGTAAATAAAAATATTGTAAAGTAGGTTTAAGATCTTTGACTTTTACCCTAGTTGATATCTTTCTTATCTTATTTGTGTAGCCAATGGCACTGTGAACAATATATACCGATACAGATGTAGAAGTTATTAAAAGTAAATTATCTGACGTTACGTATAATCATTTATCAGCGAAACATTTAATTACTATTTAGTTAATATAATTACAATTACGACGTTTCGTACTCTTTAAAACTAGATATATTTAAAAAAAAAATCATTATTGGTGTTGGTTATATAATATTTAGTCGAAAGTTCCAAAAGTGTTTGAAAAATTAATAAGTGAGATTGATTTTTTATTAAGATTTTCATTTACTTAATAATATCTGACTGTTTGGAAAAAATAGCAGAACAGCAAATATGTCAGAAAATTTATACTTAACAATAGTTCGATTTGTTGGCCTGTTTACCTGTGCGACACCTAAGTCTAAATTTTCATCCTTTTTAATTTTTTGATTCCAGTTTAAACAACACCAGATGAGTTTACGTTATAATTTTAATATCGAAACGTCAGGCATAAACTACTGTTAAGTATAAGTTTATATTAAAATTTTCTGACGTATAGGCTGTTCAACTATTTATTAATTTTATATATTAAAATAATGTTAATCATAATTATGTTATGTTCTTTAGCATAAGTTTGTATAAAATAAATTTTGTTTATATCTCTATTTGGGAATGTAACAAAAACATTTTACGAAGGCGAGGGAAACGAAATTGGAGCTGCTTTTTTTTATGAGTTATGTCGCTTTTGTGAGGTCTTTGTTCAATATGAGTTCAGCGAGGAAAGTATCACAGAATACAAGGAGCTTGATCAAAAATGTAGAAACAGCTAGGACATGAGTGCGTTAACTTTCTCGGCCATGAGGTCAAAAGAAATCACACAGGTCTGTCAGATACTAATTTCCATGACGTCATCTCAGCTTTCAGCCTGTACGAGTGACTAAAAGATGGTCTGGGAGATTCACGTCAATTGGATAACAGTTTCTTCCTTAATTTCATTTATAATTTGTGCCCATTTTATTAATTTTTCAGCGCACAAATTATTTATATCGAATATAAAGACATAAAAAACGTCGAACTAAGATCTTCATTTAAACTAAAAATAACAAATCGATATTTTTTGCGTTAAATATACAGTATTTTCATATAAACTTAATATAATTAAATCATAATTATTAATTAACCTTTATATGAAATTAACAATTAATTTGTTTTGTTAAGTATTTTTATTTCCATTTTTTTACTTATCAATTCCGGCTCTATTAATTACGAGCTTCTCTATAAAAGTAATGCACCCTATTTTTATTGAAATTTAGTTTTCATTATACATCTTTTCAATCTATGACGTTCATAGATGTATCCTTCCATTTGAGTTAAAATTTATTTCAACTCGTTTTCGTGAGTGGCGCTGTCAAAGCATGTCTACAAGATGGCTGCTGCACTTGAAAACCATTAAAGGTAACGTGTTACAGAATTCCTGTGCTGAGAGAACAAGATAGTAAGCAACACCAACAATAGGTTGAAAAATATCGATCGCAGTGCAGTTAGTTGCGTGAAAGAGGGCAGGCTAATATTCGGGATACTCCTCGCAAAGGCAGACCCCACACTTCACTAACTCCTGGTACGTTAGATATTTTACGGTATATATAATTTGGAATGCTCTATGAAGAAGGAAAGAATGACAAATGTGTTCGTCGTTCTCGATTGAGTGATGTTAATTAGCTTCCTGTTACTCTTCATGCTCATTTAATTTGATTACATAGTCCGTAAGGGAAGCGTATCTAGTTATCCCGTGGTCGTGGGTTTGATTTCAGATCACAATGAGAGTGTGGAAGAGGTGAAAGTCCCAGACGGTCGAGTGTGGAACACTCACGCTCTCTTAGCTCGCCTCGCACGCTCTAAACCCTGTACATTGTAGTCATAAAGTAATTTAGCGAGAGCATTAGTAGGCGTTAATGGCGACAAGCATCCACCGTCCTATTTGCCACGCAATGCATATCGCACCGCGGTGAGTGCGCTTTCCAGACACGTCTGTCAGAGGAAGCCCCTGCCAAATTCCTCGGGATCGCTTGCGAATCTGAGGCTGTCCTGGCAAGGACACAGGAAGTCCGGTAGCCGGCCGCAATAATAATTAGCTGTGAAAGCACTCACTGCCGCATTCCTTCCGCACTTTCCTGCTCGAGTTTCGTTCCTACCGAACGAAGGGAAACCAATAAATACTACAAGTCACAAAGTTAGACCGGACTGCGTTACAAGGGGAACCTGGAAAGCTTGTGAATTAAAAAGAATCTTCGAAGAACAGTCCCTTTAAACGTAACCTTATCGTACAAAGATGAGGAAACTATTAGATAGTGCAAGTGAAATACTCGGAGTAATTAGAAATGCCAAGGAGAAGCCTGACAGTCAGAAGCTACTCATTCTAGGGGAAGATCAACAATTAAGAACGTAGGGCGAGAATACTCCAGGAGTGGAATTAAATATAAAAATTGTACATCAAATTTCCTTCTTGAAAATACAAATTGAATACATTTAGTTCAGACTGTCTCTGGTTTATCGGTTCTCACTATACGAAGCCGGTCAGTCTGAAAAGGTGTATGCTCCGGGGTGCATACTTAAAGAGCTGTCCGCTGATTCGTGTTTAGCTAACGCCACCCGATTGTAAATCCGAGAAAAAGTCCAGTATCTATCGGAAAAGTCGGTCAGCTGCGTCCTAATCTGGTCGAGGCAAGGAGAAAGGAATTCTGCGACTCCAAAAGATACTCCTCTCCCGTTATTTGAAGGGCGTGAGACAAGTACCCAAGAGTCGGACCAACCTGATGGAATTTTTCTAGGGTTTGTACTACTTCTCTATCAAGTGAATATTGGGTACGATCCTTAAACTATAATCCGGGGTCCTAGTCAACCCTCGGTTGACTTCCTCTCCTTCCTGCATCCCCCTATTAAATCCCTCCCTATGTTATTAATGGGAGTTGCCATTTATTGGAGCATCCACGTTTTGCATGCTACCCTGAAAATACATTCAGTTCCATTATTTCCCCTATCTTCGTTAGATTCATTGAAGAAATAACGGTATTAGGCGTTTGTTCCTTTAAAATTTTTAATTGCTGTTAAATGTCCTCGTCAAACGCTATTCCCAATATTAGGTAACTAGATTTAATTTTCATGCTTGAACTATTATCCCTTCATTTTGGTACAGTACTCTCCCTCTGTAATCATCTTTGGGGAATAAGAATGACTGTGTGAAATTTATTTGATGTAGTATTCTTTCGCAACCCAGATATTCAAACATGGTTCAAAGCGTCGAATTTCTCTTTACAATGATTTCGTTGTTGCTTTATTGTAAACAAAGATACAATACTGTTCCACTAAATGAAGTCTTTTCTCATCTTTCCTGCTCGTTTATTTACCTCAATTATGTCTTAGGCATGATAATTAATTAATTGTATTTATACCATAAAATTTTTCTAAATATAATTCAACTCTTAGGGCTAGAAAAATCACCCTCACACCACTGGGACTGAACTTCGCTGTTCATCTCAGTGACTTCAAAAACTTTGAATTAGACACTAGGATTTGTTATTTTAGATTTGTTTTTATTAACCACCTCTCATGTGTTTCGTTTCGTTATGTGCTTGAAATTAGGATTCAACTACATGGAGTCTGCATTAATTAGCGATCCCAACAAATGTTGATTCGACAGTAATATTTTCGCATTATTTTTACTCCTCATCCCCTTGTGTAGTAGATGTGTGTTGCCACAGCAGTGACATCTCAGATTGACTACTAAGTTAGTCTGAGTTTCTCTAATGATTTCACAGTCTATATGGAACATACTTGTATACTTCCCATATAAACACTTATTTCTGATAACTTTTGCTGGTAATAATTTTTCCTTAATTAATAGTTGCTACTAAAAATTTTGTGAGACATCCGTTAGTTTGAGTTTTCACTATTTGCCGAACTGTTAGGGACCTTAGTTTTTCCGAGTTGTTCTTTGGTCCCACGACAAAGCGTAGGCCACTTTCATTCATATGTGACATAAATCTGGTCTGGTCAGGTCAGCGCTATCTCCACAATGCCGTTAGAGTATAAGCGGAGAGCTAAATGAATTTGCGAAGACAATCCATCCAATATAGACGAATAAATAAATGCAACTAATATACAAGACAAAATTGAGGTGTTTACAAATATGAAATAGCTTTCAGATACGGAACTGACTGATTGACCTGTTCCAGTCAAAGCCCTTCACCTTTAAGATAGTTCATCTTCGTTAATTTGTATTGCTATTTTTATTAATTGTGTGATCATGCGATTTGTTTATTTGAAATTGACGGCTATCCTGATGCTCATTGCCGCAGCTCTTTCCTACGCTATTCTATTTAAAGTTTCATTCTGTTCCACAGTCTCTTAACGCTACATTTTATATACGTTCTGAAGAACTTCATGAATACGGCACACAGAATTGTAGTAACATTGATTAAAGCATAGAGTTTTATTGTGGTTTATGATATATTTCTGTTCGATGCCGGCGTTATCGAATTTCCTTTTGGAAGATTACTTTTTCTTCCTTTCAAAGACATCTCGTCCCTACGTATTCCAAGGTCTACAAAAACTCTTAGGATTCGTTTCCGGACAAATACGGAGGGTTCATACGCTGACGGTCAATATTGCCTTTGCTCGACTTTCGTGCTTGTGTTGGTTTTAGGCGATTCTAATGCACTGCCTGCTCTTGTACCAATTACTAAACCTTTCGAGCATTAATTTAACCGGATACTAGCAAAGTTATAAATTACAGAATAAATTGGAGAAACTCAAGGGCGGAGCACTCTATTCATGTCAATTATTACCTTGTTTAGAGAGAAATATTATAAATCCTTTAAGAAGCGTGTATGTCTATAATATTAATGACTAGCTGGGGACCCTGCGTTGCTTGGGTATTTATTTATATAATCCCTGTACATTATTTAATTCTTGGTCAACACACAACTTAAGCGATATCGAAAACGTCACAATATGAACCTCAAAATACTCCCAGTATCTCGAGAGACTCCAAAATACCCCCGGTACAATAGCAGGAATAAATATTCTTTCAGTATTCTAACAGAATAAAAAAAATTTCCCTCACTTAACGTTTAAATTTTTACTTAAATCTCATATTAAAGGTCATAATGTAACAGAGCGACTCGCATTACACCGGTTTCGACAGCAAACTCGATAGTTTCATTTTTACTTTCATATAAATTTTAGAATTTACCTGACGCGAGAAGTAAAACCAATTTATCAATTTATGTATACATCGTATCGATGATCCAAAGAAGTTCATTTTTTCTCAGCCTGCTGCAACAATAGATAGTAAGTGGGATGAATGATATAGGAACGCACAATAAGACTTATAACTCGCAGTGGTTTACACGCCGCAGAAATTCCAAGAAATCTTCCCTTGGAATTAATATTTTTATTTATATTCATATTATATTAATATCTTCTGCAATATATAGAAATTAAATATGCCTGAATATTTAAATTAATTTTACTTTTTTAAACCCTAAAATTTTCATTGAAATCCGTTGAGCCGTTTCTTAGCCTAATCGACACAAACATACGGACAGTGAGTCAGACAGATAGAAAGATAGCAGACACTTCAATCTTATTTATTGGTATAGATTTTGATGACAAGGTTCTCGATATGTATACGCTTTGATGACATTGAGCTTAATTTAGTTGGCGTTGTGGAGTAAATTAGAAAAAATATGTACCTATATCCAACTGCCAAGTATTTTAAATATTGAGGCCGTATGATAGTTGAAACCGACCTCTTGTGTAGTGGCCAGAGTTGCCGCCTCGAACCGCAAAGATCCCGGGTTCGAATCCTAGTCTATGTTCGTACAGCGATGCCCTAACATGGAAATAAGTTACCCTAATTGAAGATAGACGCTAATGACCTTTAGCAGTTGGTGTGACTATAAATAAAAAAAATTAAATCACTAATTAAAGATAATAATTCTGCCCGATTCTGTTAATATGAAACGTGTTTTATTATACCTTTACTAACTTATGGATTAAAGGTCTTAATTACACCGAGACGTGCCTGTATGTGCATCTAAAACCAGTCTGGTTTCGGTGTGAAACGAACATCTTGTTTTATAGAAGAATACGAATTTCCATTGGCAACCATTAATGTAATTTGACAGGATTTATTCCAACGTCAAGATAAAAATTTAATTTATCGGAATCTTATTAATGTCAAGTGTCTTTACTCACTGATTCATATACAGGACTCGGCGTGGCTTGGTTGAATAGAGTAGTTTTTCGTGTTTAAATTTGTGTGTTCAAATAATTAAAAATTTTGTTACAGTTGAAAATAGCTGTTAGCCAAAAGTTTCTAACGGAATAAAATGATTTTAGTTCTGAGATTATTGGTTTTTAATATTTTTATTATACTTTTCATAATATCGCACTGTGTTAATAAGAAGTTTTATTATCGACTTATTCTTCATAATGATTATACTTCAGTCCTTTATGCATAGCAGAGTTGTAAGGCAAATAAATCTGAATAATAAAATATCAGCTAATTTAACATAAATACAGAGGTTGTGAACAATGATTTATCAAATTTTAATATATTGTATTTCAAAGAATGGAATCCATTAGAGTTAGTCTAACTTCCTATCCGAAATATGTTCTTGAATAATTAACGGATTATCATATTTCAATTTCTAATTTTACGGAGAGTCTGATAGTCAAATAAATACTTATGTTAACATCCCAACGTTGGTTACCAAATGTCGTCTCTCATTCTGCTTTTCTGCTTTCTTCCTCGAAAGTTCATTTTGTATCTTACAAAACTGCCTTTCCTAGTTGATTAATATCCTTTTAACTTTCTCCTGGTGCCTAATTATCAAATGTTTTGTTGTCGTTAGGCGTTGTGTTTTCGTTTGAATTGGTTCGCGAGAAACTTTTCCTTCTCCCCCTCCCCCCCGAGAATCTTGCGTTCTTGCGAACAGTTTACTATTGCTTTTAATTTAATTTTATGAGTCTTGTTTATTTTCGGTGGAGCGGCAGGCCAGACATAAACAGACGAAGACGCAATTGTGAGGTGAAAGCGCGCCCTATCAAGCTCCTTGCTTGCGTCAGGTCAAGCAATCCTCTTTTCCTCGCTTTGTGTCGAAATACAACAGGCTAAAGATCCTCATCTTTCGCACTTGTTGCGAAGGTGTCCTGTCTCTATGCAGTGCAACCTTTTTTTTGTTGTATTTTCATAATTGTGTGAGCACTGTCGCCTCCGGAGAGCTTTAATTGTGTGTCCACATTTTACGCAGGAAACGACTATTGTCTCTTTAAGAATAGAATTGCATGTTTAAAGCCCTTTTACCTTTCCTGTACAGCTGTTACGTAACAGGATCAACAATTGTTTTGAAGTTACTTATTGATTTCGACGAATAAAGTGGTTTTTGTGAAATAAAACCGAATGAAGACATGTTTCAGTGGTGCGTATACGCCTGTAATAATCATTTTACAGAATAAATTTACTATTTTACTCTTCGATAATAACTCTACAAGTTACTCTATCAGGCCAATATTATTATATTTTAAGTGAATAGTTTTATTTTTTTATAAACTAGGATGTGGGCGAGGATATGTGAAACACTTGAGAGGCTTGTGTTGTGTCGAGTACACAGAGCCCTCTGGGCCCTGTACATTCCAAGAACGAATCCCCTCTTTTTGTTGCCTTTGTATTAGGTAAATACCTGAGCCCATGTCACTGCCACTTATCCGCCCCAAGTGACAACACTGCGATACACCCGTGCGTGGCTCGTCGCCTAATTATCCACACAATTGCCTCCAATCCTCTCCCATGCCGCCGTTCTCTTAATGGATTCATTCTTTACGAGACTCGTGAGTAGGTAAACATATTTAAATTATATTCATATATTTAAAGTTTAGAAGACACGTTTGCCGCTGCTGAAGGTGCCTTTGCCTTGCCTGATTCTTACTGCGATGGAATGGGAATAGCTAATTTACTTTGAGAAAATGGGAGAAAACGAAAAGCAGGTGGTTGTTTCTTATGTTTAACGCATAAAGTGGTACTTATATTCGTATATTTTTTTCTTTTCGTTATTTTTTTGCATCGACTTTACATCCTACAAAATAACCTAACTGCCAAGTGTCTGTTAATTTTTCTAACCAGTTGCTACAATTGGAGGACGTTTTTGTGGTATTTTTTAAGTACTAAATTTCTGGTATCTCTTCAGTAGGATGTCATGAAGCCCACAAGTTAGGGCGTATTGGATTATTATTATTATTACAGATTGTCTCTCGTATAAAACCCACATAACTCACGGCTGAACTGTCCTCAGTTGGAAAAGTATTTCAATATTTATGTTACAGTATCTTTGGTTGAGTACAAGGAGAAGTCAACATTTAAAAAAAATGGACGCCAATTGTCATTAATAGCAGCTAACTGACTGACTTTAGGGCTGGGTTATATTCTGCAAGCCTGCTACCTATGAATTCAAGTGTACGTTTTATACCTGTAGTTGCTCGTATATTATCCACAACCCTATTCCACAACTTGCAGGCCCGCTTTTATTTAAACTATTCGAATGTACCAGTCATTGAAGGGCTATGCATGAAGTATTAGCAGTGAAATCCCTCAAATATGTGTTATTAGTCCAAAAACAATGAATTTATACGTAATCTATAACTGAAATGTGTTATTAGTTTCTCCTAAATCCATACAATCGACGTAAAATTCGGAAAATGATGTAACTTGAACTAGAAATACTATTTTGATCAATTTATTGATATCAGTAAACGGCAAAATCAAAATTAGTTGATCTTTTGTGGTTATTTACCACAAATTGTGTGTTCTAGAATACTTCAATCAGTGTGATAGCAATAAGTCTCGGGGCAAGAAGCATTGACGAGCAATCGCAGTGTATTCTACTGTATTTAGTGGACAGTATGAGACCACGTGTATGTGGCACCAGCACCTCTTTTGGTAAGGAAACGCAATTACATCTAATTTTAATAAATAATAGCTGTTTTTACATTTTTCGCGCCAAACAGGCTGCCAACAAACACGCCAGTGTTATATATTTCTCAATCACAATAAAATTTAAACATTGTCTTAAACTTTGAAATCATTTGTTCCTTTATCTCAATTGTTACGATAACGACGATTTATTATCACGTGAGTAACTTGCTACGAATTCATTGAACAATATATCATTGACGTGTCCTTTAACGTTGCTTCTGACCGAAGACTTTTAAAGTATCTTTTGAGTTGCATAACTTCTGGTGGGAGTAAGACAAACGCTATTTTTTATTTTCATTTAAATTAGTATCTACGAGAGTAAATAATGTTTTTTCCTGCTGAGACTTCTACGATCTGATCTTTGACGTCCGTATGGATGCAACCGGTTTTATATCGGCCTGTTATTTAGTAATTGCTCTTTCGATCGAGACAGGTATGAGAGAGGTATATCATGATGGCAATAAAATGATTAGTAACTTCCCCTCGGGATGAGCTCTTTTTTTCAGTACCCAATAAAGTTAGAAAATTATTTGATATTATTGCACTCGCTGAGGAGATGATGAGTCATAGTTACGGGACTAACGGGATGTATTCATTCAAACATCAGTGAATCATCTTGTTTCCAAGTAGTTACTGTGGAAATCGAATAAAAATCACGCTTGATTGTTCTAGTTGAATGTTTCATCAACTTTGTCACCCCCATCAATTCTATTGTGATCTCCAGACAAGTAGACTCACGATTCAAAAACAACGGGTTCCGTTATTTGTCAGACGTTTTGCATCAACTAAATAAAATAAATCACGTTTTATTAGTATAATATGCTAGTTCGTTAACGTTATGTATATAATAATGAGTAATTGAAAAGCATATTTCGATTATGAGCGTCACTTCGAATGTCTTGTGTGACGTACAGAATACTTGGCCATACTCACGGGTGACATGAGAAACCTTTTAAGTCTGTAATAAACTAAAATTAAGTTCGATGTACAGACAACTGGACAAGTATAAATCAAGACTGAAAGGGAAACAAATTCTCAGCACTGTTTAACGTAAGAAACATGGTGTTCTCATTCATTCGAGAGAATGGCTTTGTACGCGTTCTGAATGCATCGTGCCAGTCATCTCCTTGTCCTCCACAACACTCCCGACCTTAGCCTAATCCTTTCGGTTCAGTCAGATTAGATATGTTGACTCCGCTGGCCTGCCCGATTCCGATTCCTTGGTACAGGTATTTTCGCAGTTGAAGGTTCCCATTACGCAGTTTTCATCTTTATAGCTTCACAGTTGTTTTTTATTGCGCTTTGGCATTGAAGGGAACGCTGTCCAATTAAGATTTCCGGATTCGAGGTTATTATGAATTGGGTAGGAAACGTACTGCGTGGGGGACGCGTGTTTTTATTTTTTAGTATCTCCTGCTGTAAAATAATATTTTTTTATTGTATCTGCTGTTGTAAAATAATCAAATTTAATTTTGTTACAATTTTAATTAAGATCTACCAAATTAGCTAAACGAATGCTATAATTTTTATCACGTTGTGTATGGCGTATAAACTGAGCAATTCAGTTGGATGAAATTAATTTTAACAGAAAATTAGCTTGAAATGGTTACGGTTCGATTTTTTTTTATTTGTTGAGCGGCCTTGTAAGTACTGAGATAGTTTTAATGAATATTTCTTTTGGGTCAGTGTTCGTCAAGTCTGAGATGGTTCTAAGAGCCAACAAGAGATTGGATTGAACTTTTGTTTTGTATTAACGTTACCATAATCCGAGACTGATTGTCAGTTTTGAGAGGCGTGTTCTACGGAGTCGCAGACGGCAAGGGTTGTTATTGTTGTTCCTGAACTGTCTGTTGTCTGCCTCCAAACCTGCTCGGAGACATGGAGACGGGAATGCTGCAACCCCCGCTCGAGTCATCAGAGGAGTGTGGGACAAAATACCGAGAACCCGATGTACTGATGCAGGTTTCTCTACATCACCATTTATGTGAACTGACGGGTAAGGTCTTTAAACTATACTCAGATGTCCTAGTTGACCTTTGGCTATCACGCAAACCATTTCGCATTCCCTCGTGTCATATATAATATTTATAGAAGAGGTTTGGCATGCCAGATGACATATTTTTCTGATACTCTAATGCGCTGAAACGTAAAGGTATTCGCAAAACACGTGATTCTAAGCGATGCATGGACGAAATTACATTATGTGGATAGATAACTGCTTGTTTAATTAATAATGGAATGGAATAATATGCGTCTACAACTGGAAACCCTTGCATTCGGTTATCTACATTTTCTCTGTCGGCAGAATTCTCATTTAGAAGTTGTACATCCTTGGCTACGTTACTTCTCTTTACACCACTGACGATGGAACAGACTAAAATATATCATCGCCACTGTAAATAAATTTAAAACCTTAATAAATTTCAAATGCAGATTTCTTGAAAGTTGTTCAGTATCGTAATTTCGCTTACGATTTCCATACACATGTAAATCAATGGCAGGAATTCAGCTCTAAAAACATCTACAGTTAGTGGGCGAGGCTATTGAAGATATATTTAAAATATACGGCCACATAAGCTTGATCTTAGTTTATTCACTTTCCCTAAGATACCTTTTCTAAGAGCCTAATCTATTTTTAAGTGCTTTAATTGATACATATAATTTTGATTGTTTCTATAAAATTCAAATTCGATTGAACTGTCCGAACCCTCTGGCCTGTAATGATTTCGTTTGTACCGTGTCTGATTGGCGACGTAGCTAAAGATATTCGGTTAGTATTGAAATTGTATTTAGTTTACTGTGAGTTTCCTTAGTTTGTCGGTTTGATATCAGTCTGGGGAGGTTCCGATTGAGGTCCATTTTTGCGTGACACGTGGTGATCGCTGACCTACAGAGGACGGCCACCTGACGCTGGCTTTCACATTCCTGGCTGAGTACAGTCTCTGCCGCGGAGGACCTTGAACTCTCTGGTCCAGGCGCAGACGGCGGGGCGGACGGATGCTGAGGTCCCTGTGTCTATAGGTCACGCACGTCTCTTGCAGACTGACGAGTTTCACAACTCTATCACCTCAGAAATGACTACGCAGATGGGCAACGAGATAAACCTGCTATGGAAACACATTCGTCTCGTCGCCGTACCTCTGCTTCTGAGCCTCTTCCACAGTTCAAAAATGGGTTCCCGTTTGCGTCTACTTTATTTTGGGAAATAGGATGAAATTGGACCGTTCTAAATCAGGGTAAGAGGGATGATGTTTCAAAGACTTTGGTGTTTGTAGTAGTCAAAAATTATTTAACTGTTAACGCACTGTGAGAGAGTACCTGGTCTTGATTTCACAATAGAAGGCGCTTCTTTCCTACACAAAGTTTTCTAAAACACGGTCTTATCTATATACCTTGTAATAATAAATGTACTAGCTTTGGATAAATGTTTTTGTACTAAAAAATAATCTTTTCCAATACGTGGATTAAAATTTGCTTCTTTGAGATTACGTAAATGACGTCTCAATAACAACGTTCTTGAAAATCTCAGATCTTCACCATTCCGTTTTATGTTCAGCTAGAGATATGACTCTGGCATTTTCCAGCGTCGTGGAAAAAAGTCGAAGATGAAATGAATTGTTCGCTCACTGCAAAGGAGTTTATCAAGCGAGTTTTACGTGCTGACGAATAACAATACAGCCCAGTAAAGCTCAATACACCACGGAAAATAATTCCTAAATTAAAGTGCAAGTCTTTAACTTTTTTTGACGACATACATAAATATTCAGTATATGTTTCAGTAATCGGATGAAAATGACAGTAGCTGTCAAAATCTTATATCTGAGACACAGTAGGACACATTTTGTAAAACTTTTTCGTTATCCAGTACTTACTACATATTAAGGAGAATGAAGCAAATTGTGATCGCTTGGGAGATTTTCATCAACATTTTACTGGAAATAGAAGTGACGTAACGTAATTAAGGAGTAAGTTTGCTAAGACACAACGCAAATTTCATTATACGACAGTCAAAAGTTTCAATGCCGTTAAGAAATTACACCTGTGTACGTTTAAGACAAAAGTTAAGACTCGGCTCAAAAACAACTATATATCCAATTTATGAGTACTTTGAAAGCTGCGGTATGATAGTCGACTGATTTGTTACTTTACTATGAGTGTGCGTATTTTTATCTACATTTTTGTGTTTTGTGTGTACAATCTGATTGTAACTCTTCATATTATTTCAGTACGATATGTATAGTACTTTTAGTTTTAAGTTGACTTTTTCAATATATCTGATGACTTCACGTTCTTCTGAAAGAAAATTATTATTGATGGAATATAATTGTTATATACTGAATATTGTTCTGAAAAGTAAATAGTTTGTTTACACTACTACTATATTGCCATTACTTCTTTATATCTTTCCATAATTTAGTTTCTGAGACACTTCCAAAAAATATTAATATTAATTTAACATGTGAAGCGGGATTTGTAGTTGTGGAGTAGAAAATTTAGTGCTATTCCTTCAAGGAATCGTTTCCATTCACTAACGGAAATTTTGACAATTGATTTAGTTTATATCAATGTTACTGGTTGTCCTCGTTTAATTTAGACGGTTAATTTATGGTGTAGTTACCTGTTTAACGAACATTTTTGATATTTTTATCCAGTCAACTCTAATGCATGTGCTTCGTGTAGTAATTTAGCCGTCAACTAGTAAGCAGAAAGTAATATCCGTTAACGTATTTTTTATTAACCTGAATAATTGAAGATGTATGAAGAGACACAAGTCACTCTCGGTGTAAAACCTGCATCAGGTAGGTCGGGCATTGGTTACTATTCTCACGCCCTTCGGAATGACGGGAGGCAAGTTTGCTGTGGGGTCGCAGCATTCCCTTCTCCGTGTCTTCACCATTTTTAGGAGGTAGTTGGCCGATTGATCCAATGGGATCAGCGGACAAATCTCGCTATATGCCCAAGGTCTTCGACCGCAGTACATATACCTCCCAAAATAGGTGAAGGTGTCTCGGCATGTGAGAACGTGAAAAAAAACCCAGAGAGAGTATGAGGCATTTCCGACATAATCAGGTGAGCCCCGTAGATCACTCTGGGGAGAAGCGCCACCAAAGAAACTCCGACAGGCTTCTTAGCAGAATTCCCTTTTCAGTTGGTAGACTTTTGTATTGTCTTATATGAGAATAACATCTAATAATTAGGGTCAATAATTGAAATACAGCCAAATTTGTAGAAAAAAGTAATTACTATTTAGTTAATATAATTACATCTATGACGTTTCGTCCATCTTTGTGTGCTTCATCGGGTAAATATTTAAATAGAAAAAATATTACATAATGTAGATAATTTTGTGTCGCGGACAAAGTCTACGGTACTAAATTATCCACGTCATGTAATGATTTTTTTATTAAAAATTTACCCGTTGAAGTCCACAAAGATGTAATAAGCGTCGCATTTGGAATTATATTAACTGAGTAATTGAATTTTTTTCTGACAAATTTAGCTGTATTTCAATTATTATACTTGTTTGTTGTTGTGGTGTTCAGCCTTAAGACTGGTCTGATGCAACCCTCAATGCTAGCCTAACTTGCACAAGCCTTTTCATTTCCTCATAACAAACACAACCAACATCCTTCCTAATCTACTTAGCGTATTCTATCCTTTACCTCCCTCTTCTGTTCTTACCCCACACACTTCCCTCTAATGCAATTTTACAAAGCCCTCATGCCTTAAAATGTGGCCTATTAATCTATCCCTTCTCTTCGTTAACGTCCTCCATATTGTTCGCTTTTCCCCTATTCTGTTTAGAACTTCCTCGTTAGTTACTTTATCCACCCATCTGACTTTCAGCATTCGCCTATAGCACCACATTTCAAATGCTCTTTATACTTGATTTCAAGTAATTTGTTTTTCAATTAGGAACAATATTCGGATTGTAACGTTTTAACCAAACGAAGTTGATCTCTATGTATTGAAACAAATATTCGATGAATTCTACTAACTCTAATTTCAAATTTCTCAGAGAACAATGCAGTCCTTTATGACACTTAAAACGTTCAACTGTAAGGAATGAGTCGTAATTGAATGACATATTCAACCTTCAAATTTGGTGCAAACGACTTAATAAGAACGTATTTGTCGTCTTATTTTAAATGAGGACAAGCGTAGAGAGAGAGTGAAAAATTCCATAGAAAGTGTAATCGAATGGCAGGAGAGTAACAAAGAAACGTAAAAGAAGCAGAAGGAGTCTATCAACTATGTGAATTATTAATACTTATCATATTACGGAATTAATAGATGGTGTGTTGTCCGAGTATTACTTCAGAACGACACATTATTCTGCAGTATCAGAATGCCAACTTTCTACATTCTGAACATTTTCCGCGTAATGTATACGAAGGTGCTTGGCACAATTTCGCATGGATTTCATAATATTTCTATTTACTAACAATAATAATATGGCGAAATTGTATAGTTTTTATTGATTGATGCTTCATGTATGTAGATATAAATAGAATAGCAGTTTACAGATAAGCGAATCTTTATGCATATACTCAGTATATACTTAGTTTATTCTACTCGTACATAATGTATATGGAATAGTTGCAATGCTTCGAAAAGCTAAATCCTCTTAATTCATGTATTTTGATAACCTTCGTGTCTCCTTGTAATCGTACTAAGTTTTTCTCTACTTGACACTCCTTACTAATTATCACTGAAAATTGCAATACGTGATTTTAATAACATAAATCCTGTTCGCAACAATCAAACGTCAAACAGAAGTAATTGAATAAACAGTGGCGTCAATCCTATGAAGAAGGCACAGACTTATGCACTGACCAAATATATAACAAGAACCTAATTGGAAGGAAATAGCTTAATATAGGACACAAAATAATAGCTAACTTTGTATCATTATTTTCATATTATTGTTCACAATGAAGAATTTATTAGCTTGTAACTGTGTGAATATCCTGTCTGAGAGAAGAATTTTCAGCACGCAATGCTCCTTCAAAAAATGATAAACAAGAGACGCTTCCTGTACCTTTAAGCCAAAAATTTGAAACTGGCGTATTAACCTTGGGGAAATGATTACGCATTTATTGCAATCATCTGTAGACCCACCAGCGTATTTGAATCCGATGTTTTACCCATTGCAGTTCTTATGTAATGCATTTTTATTACCAAAATAAGTGCTAAATAATATATTAGTTGTGGTCAGCATTTGTAATATTTGAAAGATTATTGTATAGGGGTTTTCAATGGGGTGGGTCGATGTTAGCAGCCTGTGTCTGCCATCTTATTTTTGTGGAGTTTTTCTAATCTGTTATTCATTATTCAGTCACTAATGCCAAATCACCATGGAAAGTTACAGGATTAAGCACCACGTCTAAATGATTAAAATTTTATTATTAAAATGAGCGTTCGTTAGTGTAAACGTTGTGCTCGTTGCGCCCATTTTACTGCGGACCGCGACAGCCCTTTAAAGTCGACTGTCCATCGTTTTTTGGCCAAACTCGAGACAACTGGTTCGATAAACGGTCAGTTAACACCCGTACGTCAAAGGAACGGCAGATTGGCCGAGAACATTGCCGCAGTCCGTCAAAGTGTGCAGGCGTACCCAAGGCAGTCATTCCTCGAGGTGCACAAAAACTCGGTCTTTCGCAGACTTCAACCTGACGAATTTTAGGTTGGGAACTCAAAGTTAAGGACAAGAAGAATGCCGTTTGTTCGCTAACTAGGTTTTCGGAACGCTTTGAAGAGGACCCCAATTTTGGCAGAAATTCATCTTTAGCGACGATGCGTATTTTTGTCTAAATGGCTATGTTTCAAGCACAATTATCATATATGGGACGACACCTACCCAAACAAGGTTCACCAGTTGGAAATACATCCACAAATTTTTACTGTTTGATATAGATCATGGGCAGGGGGTGTCATTGATCCGTACTTTTTGAAAACGACGTTGGTGACGCCATCGCCGTCAACGGCGAGCGCTACGGAACGATGGTAACCGATTTCTTTTGGATCAAACTGCACATATGGACAAAGACGACATGTATTTCCAACAGGACGGCGCTGCATGTAACACAGCGGACGCCAAGATGGACGTTCTGTATGAACGATTAGAGGGTATTGTTTGTTATCTTTCGCATCAAGATCGTGCGTTTTGACCCGCTAGCCTTTTCTTGTGGGGATTCTTGAAGTCACAGATCTATGCCAATAAGCCGCAATCGGCCGATGCCCTTAAAGACAACATAATCGAGACCATCGCTTAAATTCAGCCCGATAATTCGGCAGTCATTGAAAATTGGAACACTTGGATCCGTGGCACCGTGAGAAGCCACGGCAGACATTTGAACGATGTTTTATTCCATAAGTAAAGACATACACAGATCTTTCAAATAAATAAATTTGTTAATACCTCACACACAGCTTGTTTTATTCTAATTTCAAAATCGACCCGCCCTCATTGCAAACCTCTTTATCTCAATTATGCATTACTTCATGCCATTATGAAACTTAAACGAACGTTTTATCTTGCAGTCCTTTTTGACGGAATATGTAAAATCAGCCTGAAGCTTAATTAAAATATCTTGACTTCACTCTTCCAAAATAACTATAGATAGTTTAATTTTTTGAATAAATATGGCAACATTGCCACTTTATGATATTAGTAGTTTTATAAGAAATTATAATTATATTACATGCTTTGTTCTGCGGAAGTTTTGACACTAGTTGAGGTTGACTCTGAGTGGAGTTTATGGTATACATGTAATGTGGTGTAATATTACAACAAGAATGTGTTTAGCAACGTGCGACATACTTTCTGCATTTGACAGTTTTCTCTTTTAATCCTTTCTGACCGTGAATTTGTGGTTGAACTATTTAGAATTGTCTTAGTATGTTGAAATATTTACGAGGGTATGATCATCGCTATCACAATAAAATTATTACAGAATAACAACATAGAAAATATCTTTTCCATAGTCTAACTTATAATTTTATGTGTATCAGTTTTTTCAGCGAAGTAGATTGGAAAGTGGAAAATTATGGTAATATACTCAACCGATAGGATGTAACTGATGTTTATAAGAGTTCAAACAATCGTGGAGGAAAGTCCATTAATTCACAGAAAAGGTTTGAGAGTATTGCAGGCATGTTAGAATTTCATGGGTTTTCGGCTTTAAATTATAAACTAAAATTATTTTATTTTTTCATAATACCTGTTGTTTGGGTATAAATTTATATTATTGCGTTGCGGACAAAACATGATTTTTTAATAATTAGTTTTAATATAAAGAATATGTTTAATTACTAATGATGAAAAGTTATTACATGTCAATTTGGCTTACATTACATTGTGAGAATTTTAGTAAATCGGATATTGAGCCAGCTGTGAGGTTTATACCGTATATTAGATTTACAGTCTTAAATACAGCTAAAATTAAATCTAAGTCACCGATGATGTATATAAAATGTGTGAGCCATGTTCTTGTTGCAATCTGTTCACGCGTTTTAATTTGTATAAAGAATTGCAAGTGTGCATCCTTTCATATTTTATCCTTTTCTATTATATATATTCATTTCTTACTGTATAATTTTTGTTTCAGAAGTTACGGAACTATAAAATATTAAATCGGCCAAATTTACCTAGTTCTTTACGTGTATTATTAGGGTATTGGCGGGTTCAGAATCTTTAAAAAAAGTAAATAATGAAATACATATCTGTATATATAAAAACAAATGTATGTCTGTTTGTCCTTTATGCATTACACGCCATTCATCGGATCACCATGAAACTTTGGGAAGTTGTTGAGTACAATCCCGCGAAGGTTTCTGGCATAGTACAACCAATCTACGATAGTAGGTTCTATGTATGTAAATATATAACAAAGTTGAAAAAGCATTCTACTGGATATGTGTGCATTGAGATCTCCAGAAGTGAATGTGGGTTACCTATACTCTTGATCTGTAATATATATATATATATATATAAATTATGAACATTTCGCGCCGTAATTAACCTATCGTTGGCAGAGAGATAACTCCCCGAGAAATAATGAACTTCTTTGATCGTTCATCCGATGTATACGTAAATTGGTTTTATTTTCCGCGACAGGTAAATTATTTGGTAATTGCTCATTTTTTTATATTTTTTTGGGTAGCAGGCTGCATGAGGGTGATCCTGAAACAGGCAATCTTTTTTAATGGTCAACAGGCTACATGAAGGTGTTTTTTCGTTTTTTAGGGCGAAATAAAAAGAGCTACTTGTCCAAGTTCCGCGAGTACGAAGTCGTGGATATAGCTAGTATTTAATGAAAATTTATTTGATGGCGCATGCTATGGTGTCGTATATTTCATGTCTTCAGCGTTCGGACCCAGGCGATCATTAAATTTGTTTCATGGCATACATCGATGAATTTATCTACTGGGCTCGGAAGTTCGACTTTAATCTACCAAATAATAATAACTTATGAACTTTGTATTGTTGATTTCTGCTGCTGTTTGGAATTGTAGGTATAAAATTCGTCTCAAGTATACGGTCCTAGACTCGTTTCTAAAATGACTCCTTTCATTCCTTGTATCTTAAACTCATGTTTCTTTATCTCATTTGCATGTGAAGAAAAACCCCTCAGCGTTCTTATAAATAGTCGGAGCGGAACGGGATACTTATTGGTTAACAATTTTTTTTTAAATTATGGAAAAAGGAAAATTACTTCATAAAAGCATATAGCATTAGTTTATTCTATTACTTACTTAATCTAATATCATTATAATTTAAAACTACGAATTTAGATTTTTGATGATTTTTTAAAAATTAACTCACAAATTTCCCGTTCTGCCCCACCCCCGGGGATGTTTTGTATATACAATTAGTGTAATAAAATAAAATTTAATTTTAGTAAAATCTAAACACCTTTTGTGTTATATTTCTTAAACTTATTTAGCGCAAAGTTGATCGCTTTATCAATTATTCCTTTCGCAAAAAGATTATTTTTTGCAACTGTGCAGTCTATGCTAACATTTCTCCCTCTTTTCAATTCCTTTTCGTTTTAAATCTATTCTTTTTGGGTACACCATCCTGTAATTCATTCTTATATGTTGTATCTGGCAGTTTTTATTTTTTATTTTTGAGGAACACACAACATTTTACCTTTTACAGTAGTATCTCTTTCCGCCCCGCACGCTAGTCTGTTTTTCGCCTCAATACAAGTAAATTTTAACCTTATACGTAACTAATATACAACTAAAGCAAGGAGTATTGTGAATTACCTTCTGTCGAAATGCTGCAAAAATTATAAAGTCATAGATGTAAGATGTCGAAACAAGATTTTCATGCACAAGGTGGAGTCAAAACTTGGTCAAATCGGTTGCCAGGACTCTTCGTTGACTAGTTACAATGTTCCACCCCCTATTTACTACCCTCCAGAACTATCCAGTAAAAAAGGGTTATCCCGTTCTACCGCGCTATTCCGTTCCTCCCAGACTTCCCCTATACTTTTATATATAATATACATTGACAGTGACTACCCTTAGTTGTTTTGACTTTCCAATGCCTACCTTTTTAGAGGATAAATATGTAATTGAATTATCTGTTGTTATTCATGTTTTTTGGAGACCTAAGGTATTTTCTTTCATTTGGTTTCAGCGCTGTCGATTGAACTCTCGTTTCTTCCAGCTGTCTTGACCTGCCTGAGTTAACTCTCAGAATTTCAAATTTTAAGTTTTTCTGCTCTTTTTATTCATAGACAGAATTTTTACAACTAACAATTGAATAGAAAAACAACATTCTGTTACATAAGAAAGGTTCAAATAAAAATTAAATAGTTTGATTGTAGAAAGTATATTCATAGATATATCTGTTTGAATTATATTAGTTTGGCCATAAGACACAAAATTTAAATCTTTCAATAGTCATTTAGACATTTTTGTCAATAATGTTTTAATGCACTAGAATAACTTACTTATTAGTATTTGTGTTGGTTTAAAGTCAGAACTTGTACTCCACATGCTCTCATGAGCACATTTTTTGACCTAAAAAGTTGTGACGTTTTTTTCCCGTTTTACGTATTCTTATATGATGTTTTGTAACTCATTTAGTTTTATCTAGTCATCACTCCTGTCATGCCTTCTCACACAATCGTTGCGTGCGTCACAAGTTACTAATTACCAGTGTTGGTAGAACAGATAAGATCTGTTCCTTTTTCTTTGAAACAGAAGTGCAACATGTTTTCACCCCCGAAGATGCTTAGATTCCAGATTTGCAATTATATCCGTTATTACCTAAACGGTGTCCTCTTTTTTCTTTCCTTCAAGTTGTTGCGAAGCTTTGAAAATTTGCATTTCTCGAGATAAGGCATTTCTTTCCCAAAGTTCGTTCCTCCTCCGTTGCACGTAGTAGAAAAATTTAAGGGCCTATACATAATATATGTAAAAATCCTCTGTGAATTCCACCAGGCTGGTAGAGATGACGCCATTAAGACAGGGTAAACAACAATCTTCGGTCTTTTCTCTTAATATTAAACCTATTCCTGCTTTAATATTTCATAACTATTTTCATATTAGAAATGAAGTACACGACCTCGGTATTTTTGGAAGGTGTATTCTGTGGGATCACAGAACTGTTTGTTTTGCAGCAGTGGGCCAGCTGGATTCTAAACGGGCTGTGAAATGGAGAAGGGAATGCTGCGGTCCCAGAGCAACCCCCCAATCCCATCATCAGAATGTAGTTTTTCTATGTTTTTCCCAACATCACTTTTAACTATAAATCCCGGTGTTCCTGGTTAACCCTTAGCTGCCTTGCTCTCCCTTCCGCACACTCCCTCTTCCCTTTTAAATGCCTTATGCTATTAAAGGGGAGTTACTTTTACGTCGATACCATCGTTCAACTTATCTTCAAAAACATAATATATTATGAGGATTACCCTTGGAGGCCACTTTGTACGGTTCTTCGAAGAACGATCTGTGTTTCAAAGTAGAATGTCGGTTGTTTGAGAATTTTAAGAAAATACTGGCATTGTGACGGGTAAGCTTAGAAAGTTGACAACTATTCAGTATTTTGGCAATTCGTATAATATTGGAATCGAGTACAATCATTTTTAAGGAGACTTATGGAATATAATCGTAATTAAATTACCAAAATTAAGGGTGTTAATTGAAATTTGATCTGACAGCTGTTATGAGTTGCGGTACTGAAATTCAGACAAATAACTGGGAAATTGAATTCTGGTTAAAGATGTTGAACTTTACGTCTCCTTCATATTTTGTATTTCTACAGGTAATGCATCTACTTAAAATGAAAAGCACTGTGTTTGTTCCAACTTTAATGGCGTATTTAATTAATATCCAATTAAATGAAAGCGTCGTTCGTTTATAAATCTGATTTTGGACTCGATTAACTGAGTGCTAACGAAATTGCCAATTACATACCAACTGGAGCCGTGCGTCGCTGCACGACGAATTAAATACGGAAATCTCTGTTTTTAGGGACAACTTACAATTTTTTTTTGCCACAAAGCTGTAGTTAAGGCAGCTTCCCAGACTAACATTATTTTTGCCTTTCCAGGTATCCGAGATCTTAAAAAGCTCAGTGTTCCAATTACCGAACGCTTATTAGTTCCGTTAGGTTTGCAGGAAGTGCCCTAAAATACTAGTCATATTATCGTAATTAAATTTCTAAAATATTCTCATTTTCAATACGTCGTTATCAGATTTTTCGCTATTTAATATTTTCTTCCAATTCGATTGTTTTATTTCCGAAATTTGTCATCAGGACCCTTCGGTATATGTAGTATATATATCACAAAAATAACGATTCTAACATTAAAAAAAATATTTAATGTAGGTTTTATTTACTTTAACTTTATTATAATTTTTTTATAATCTTTTTTTCCAGTCTTTAAGTTATATATGAACAGGCGTCGTTATCTTTCATATTTCTCATATTCATTATATTCTACCCGTCATACAATGACGTAGTTCACTTTCCTTTTACCGTAGTACTGACATCTTCTCTCCTAGTCTCCTTCAACTGACATCCCCATTAATCACCACATCTGTCCACTTTCCATCTCTTTTCAGCACCTTAACCTCAACTCTCTAGTCATTTTTACTTTTGTACGTTATTTTCCAGAGGTACGGTCACTCGTGGACTATTTGCAACTTAAAATTGCATTTTCTAATCCTAAGTTTTATTTAATTTATATAATATTGTTGCTTTGGGCTCAATGTATTCCTTCTCTGTTTTCTTGGTCGACATATCGTTATGATGATACAAGAGACCGCTATGTCTATGAATAAGTTTTGGTTTCGAAACGTACGATTTTGCTCTTACTTTTTGAAAGCATTCGACAATTCACTTTACAAATAATTTTGAATTCAGGAAGTCAAATCAAAGTATTGCAATTAATATTAAAATGGTCTTTCATCATCTCGATAACAGAAAATGGAGTCTGAGGTTCATTCCAAGCTTTTGTTTCAGTACTTGGCATAATTATTTACCTGGAGTTGGTAATAACATTTTTTGGCAACATAGCAGAGGTAAGAATTGAGATGGGAACTGAGAAACATATGGAATCGGCGTACTTTATTTAATTTACATTAGTCTCGTTAGAATGTTCTGAACGATATGCGTATTATTTCAGAATGTAAGTACTGAAACTGTCTAGATGTTCATATTTTTTGTCGTGTCTATTAACATACGTTTGATAGGAATTGGTTTGATTTCTATAACTTCAATATTTTTGAAGAGGTCGTGTGGGAGTCTATTCTCTAGTAGACAATAAAAAGTGCGCACCTCAACAAGTAAAACAGTTTTCATTGTCAAAAAACATACACCGTGAGTCCAGTTCGAGCATGTGACGAACGCAATCTTTATGCTCTTCTCAACGTGATAATAGGACGAATCTCTCTTTTGCAATGCGTTCAATTCGCTTTTAAGTAATGAAGAAGAGTTGAACCTGATTCGTGAGTGTAGTACTGAGCAGTGGTATGATGTATTTCCTCAGCCCTCAAGGCGCCAGCTTATCCTTTATCCTTGAATTTGGCATCAAAACAGACGCTTCAACATCTAACGATGTTTCCCGGTCATAACATATTTTTGTCAACGTTGCTACGACTTGCAACGTGAAACGATTAGTGCACCTCTGAAATGTTTCCCTTTCTTGCATTGTGAAAGTCGGTCAGTCAAGATACATGAAAATGTTTCCGCAGTGTGAATTGTCTATCCAACTAGGAACTTCGACAAGACATCAATACAACTAATCTTAAACATACAGAATTTCTTTGACGCAAACATATTGTAACGCAGGCATATTATGATCGACACAGAAAAATTCCATTATTGGGAAAATTCAAGTTGAGAAAGTAACCGAGGTCATATATTGAGTTCGTTTGAAGAAGGAAACGATGAATGCACAATATCTTAGAGCTTATACAGGGTGGCCTACGACAAACGGGCGTTTTTAAACGGAGTAGTTCTCCATTAAAAATTGATTAAAAATTTTAATAGCATAGAAGTCAGTTTCAAATTATACAATTTTGAAAAGTCCGTTTGTGGAAAGTAACTTCTCTTTAATGATGACCGTTTACATTAACACAGATTTCAAGACGTTCACACTCTTCCCAGTGTTCTTTTATTGTTTTGTGCGATTTGGATGCAGTTTTCAGTAATTCTCCATACAGCCAGAGCTTCAATAACTACACTTAGAGCGTTATTTATTAGTTTGGTGATGTCCCATAACATCTCCACTCGCCTGATCTTTCCATTTTTATCTGTGGAGCTATATTAAAGCACACGGAAGAAATCCACGCACACTGGAAGAACTGAGAGCATCAATAACAGCGGTCTAGAAAACGGTCTTCATTTGAACGATGTTACTTGCCACAAATAGACATTGCAAAATTGCATAATTTGTACTTTTTCTGTTATTATTTTTTAACCAATACTCAATTTATTTAATAATGTCCGTTTATCGTGGGACACCCTGTATTTATGCTTGTTTGCAAAGTTCTGCAGAATACAAAGAAGAAGTGTTAATATTGTGGCTGAACAATAATACTCAAAAATCGTTGACCCTTGTAGGGATTCTAGATATTCTGACGAGACGTCACAGGCAACATCACATAACAGAGCGGTCAAAATGCGGTTCTATGTTGATTAGTCCTTATATTTAATTACTCCCTTCCTTTATGCTTTTTTTGGGATTAAGTTTAGATTACAGAGTGCTTACGACACGACTGTCATAAGCTCATCTTACATGACACAATCTGGATTTAGTATTAACCGTGTTCTTCTGGACCGTGGTGGATTAGTGTCAGGATTAGCACCTGTGACCTCAGTGATGCGCGGGAATGGCCACTACATCACAATAGATCGGCGGTAATTGATTGCTACTCTAACGATTTTTATCCCTGTTTGGTTACGTTCAGAGGCTTCCAGTTTTTATTAGTGTTCGACATACTTAAAAGTGTGAACTTTTATAAGTAGAGGATAGTCGATGGATGGACAATGAACAATATGCGGATCAAAGTTCCGTAAAACATGCGTGGGACGTTTGTCAAAGGCGTAACAGTACGTGTACACTTCCTGGAAAAAGTATTGCAGATGAAGAAATTGTTTTTTTTTACTTAATTAAGTGTAGTATATTCCGCATTCGGTGTATGGCTAGATGATGCAATCTATGCATGGCTCTTAGAGGTGATAATATCCCATTCTAAGAATCATATTTTCTCATTTACACCTTAAGCATGAGTGCATCTCTGATCCTTGAGCCTCTGCAATGTATCTGACCGACTTGTTCGATCATGTGTGAGTGATATTGTTCCTCTTGCAATCAACGACGTTTCATACCTAAATGTTAAATGTTGCTTAGAGGTGTGTACAAAATACATTATCGATTGTGGGTCAGTTGTCCAAATATAATTTAATATCACCAGGCTGATGTGCAATTGAAGCAACTCAAATACATTTATTTACAAAGCTAGTTCGAGGAAAATCATAGTGCTCTTACTTAACAGGTTAGGAAGGCAAAGAGAAATTAATGATAGGATTTGGTAGGATTCTAAACTACGCGTTAAGATGTGTGGCTTAGTTGAAAGGCGGACGTGAAAGTTAATTAGGAGACTCGGAGGAAAAAAGTTTGGTTGTTCTGAGAGCCTCTAGGAAACGAACTAAATCCTACACATGGACTACGAATTTTTACACAAAATAGCAGAAAGAGTCCCATGAGAAATGGAAAATTTGTGCTTTTTGAACGGGCGAATACAGGAGGTTCATATTTTAAACGGTGCAGTTTTTTGCTAGAGACAAATCTGTAAATATTTAATTATATGACTATGGGACTAATGATAGTTTTAGTGAAGTCACATTGTCAAGTAGATTTTAAATTTCGCTCAACATTTTAAGCATATTTTCGCTACATTTGAGTGTAATTTTCTTTTGTTTGTGTATTGTTTGATCATTTTGCTCGGGTAGAGTTGGAATATCTCGAAATAAGAATCGTAGATAAAATTTGCTGATCCAGAGAGATTGATTTATGGTCATTATGTAAACTTGTTCAACTATCGTTACTCTTACCTTCCTGACTTTACAAGGAAAACATGTAATCGTGTGAATGTTATTTAGTGTAATGTATTTACTGTTACGCAGTTGTGATTGCAACAGATCTCTATCACAGCAAGGAATGTGAAAATCAAGAAAACAAACATTGTAGCTTGTTAATGACTGGAAAGGATGTCGTGTTGAAATTTTATATATTCATTATTGGACGTATTTGTTGGAAGTGGTGTAAAGCGATTGTTATATTCGTGGGATGGCCTCCCTTCTCTTGTGCCAGCCGCAGCGCTTTCCCCTTCTACCAAAAGCCAGTGCGAGTGTTCAGTCTGGGCCATGTCTTTGCGCGGAGTGTATCAGCGCTTCCTGCAGAAGGTAGTGTGTGTGTGTTTGTGTGATACATATATGCCAATTTTTATTCTTTTTTGAACGGTCACCAAATGGAAAACGTTCTGCGGAAGACGCCGAAGACAAATTTGTGTTCCTAGTGTTGCTTGCCCTATATTACCCACACTCGGTGAACAAACTGGACAACCTTTTTTTTCTCGCAATTGTGACACGGGCCTTTTGTAAATTTGGGATATTTAGGATGTATTGTCGCAATCAGCTGAACGTCTTTCATATTTTACAGAAATATCTGTGGAACAAATCATTTCCTGGTATAGTAATCAAAAAATAATGTGATAATACGGAGCAATTTTCGTTTGTTCGGTTTGGGGCGTGAGTAAAAAAACTTTTCTGGTGGTTTCAATAAATAAAGTTAGTAGTGAGCTGAACTGGCGGTCAGTGTGCACTAGAAGCGGCATTCATAATTTTTTTGGAAATTCTCATGTATGACGGATTTCTGTAAGGGGATCGAGAAAGTTGGAGGGCCCCAAAAAGTTGCTGACGACTCTGGGGACGTGAGAATAAGTGATTTACTCCGGAGATAAAGGCGGAGGCGGCGAGAGTACCAGTATAATGAGAGTTTCACTCTCCGGACAAAACAATAGTAATTGGAAGTACGCGAAAATAGTTGAGCCAAACAATTTTCCAGATGTACTGGCTGAAGTTTATGAATGATAAACTTCAGTAAATTTAAAAATATTTTAGAGGTGAACTTAGATTTCATTTTGAGATGTACAACTCATATAATATATTTTAATCTCGTAGCTTATAGGAAAGTTAAAGTTAAAAATTGGAACTTTTCTGAACTTTGATTTATTTGTGTATGTTATAATTTTTAGTCGAAACCACTAGATGGAAGCGTGCTACTCACATTTATCATATATTAATTTCACATTAAAAGCGAAAGTATTAGCTGTTTTTCTTATTGGAAACTCCAACTTTTTTCTAATAAATCTTATTGACGGTGGAACTGGAGAGGTTATTAGTCGGTATATATTGCATTCTTATCAGCAACTTGTCATGTAACAAAATAAAAATATTATAAAGTATCATAATGTTTACTGGGCACAATTTCATGTTCAATTTAAATTTTGTGAGGAATATGTGAAGTAGATATTTTTCCTTTTGTTTGATAATGAAATAAAGGCGTAATTCTCGACTGTAATTTACGTCGCCTATTGGAAACAATAAGTGCCTGATCTTAAAAGATCCAGCTAATTTGGAAGTATGTAGTTACCAATTAAAATCACTCTGAATGAACTATGTGACGGAAATAATAACTATTCGTCACCAATATATTCATGATGTTATGAAGCGTGCCTAATATACTTGAAGGAACGACAGCACACTGTTGATTTCTATCACGTTTTCCCATGAGAAAGTTTTTACTCTCGACGGCCTACAAACGCTAGTGAGAACGTATCGGAGCCGGTCAAGCAAGATGGTTTCACGGTCTCCATGAAGAACGCAAGTGATCAAACCTGTCCAAAAGTGAAAGGATCTAAATTAATCAGTTTATATATGTTTATCTGGAAATTAAGGTGGTGACCTCATGAAGTTTCCTCTCGACTACGGGTGTAAGAGGACAGTTAACGAGAATGGTCTGTCCGTATCCTTGTGAATCACTCGGTACGAGGAATCCGCAGTGAGCTATGAGCTTCGCATATTAATTTGATCCCAAAGTAGCGAGCTTTAGTTGTGCAATTGCAGGAAGCCATCCGCGTTTTTACGTGTGTGCCTTGTGAGGTGAAGAAGCTGTGCCTAGCTTAGCGAAGGTCAACCGTGGTTTAGAAAGCGAATATGTGAAAACAGATGCTGTAATCCCGGTCATAAGGGCCTGTTACATCTGCGAAGTAGATAAGTGCCAAATTTAGAAATTGTTTCGATTTTCATTTCTTTGTAGTTAACAGGCGTTTTCGTTTTTAGCCAACAATATCGGCAGGTGGCTCTTGACGAATCGGTTTCATATTGCCATTAGCACATTTTCAGAAACTGTTGTATTTTTCATGCCATTGTGACGTAAAAGAAACAGCGTTTGCCTTCTTCAGAACTTATCTCGATATGTGGTCGAGTTCTTTAAGACAGGTAATACTAAAATTTATGACCACGGGATTGGGATCCATTTCTTGATCTTTTCCACCACCTTCAAGGCAACAAAATTGGTCTTATAAAAGGTATATTAAAGAATGAATAGAATCTATAATTGGTACTAAATTTGCCTTGAGTTATTTTAGTGTGAAGATAGAAGATATGTTATTGGTCACCAGGATGTCTCGTAAAGTGTCAACACGTGGGAAGTTAAATTTATGAACGTTCTCGAGATTTATTAAAGCGTGTTTGGTTTAGGAGTTGCTAGAACGATTACGATTTAGAGGACTTCGGTGAAAAAGGACAAGTTTAAAAGTCTGTTGGGAATATAAATCGTACATTTTGGCTGTGTTACACGAAGTAACGGCGGCGGAAGCTGTAACGGTATTGCGGTACAGTCTATTTAACTTTTCATTCGTGCATTCCTTTTATTTTCTAATTGAATTGTTAGTTAGAAGGCAACACTTACTCAGCTCTAATCTATAACTTTCGGATCATTTATAGAAACTGGGGGGGGGGGTGAACAAAATCAGGATAGAATCCGTCCGATTGCGAGATGTACCTGTCCATTGCCGGCTCATACTGCTCGTTAGAACTTTGATGAAAAATAACACATATTATAACACTCTTGTTGGATGTTTCTCTTTATGTGAAGTTTTGTAGTTTATATTAAGCATGTTCGAGATTTGTTGAGGACGAGTCTCATTTTCGACTAATATCGATCAAATATTTCAGTTAATAAATTTGGGAAATGTTTATTTCGCATTTTATGCTTAAGGAATTGAGTAGTGTCCATTATAAATCTTTCCTAGAATTTATATATGCAAATGAAGCGTAGATATCCTTGATGATGAGGGTTACGGTGGATTCATGTTTATTTTCGGCCTTAAGTTTTAATTAGTCTAGCAACTTTTTTTGCAAGTTAGTGAAGGTTTTGTCCTCTTTGCATCGTTTATTTTTGTAAACTGTTGGATTGACTCCAAGAGCATTTTTAGAAACTCGACTTTTATAATTAGTTTTTAAAACTGCCAATTTTTACGTTATCACTCCTGTATCTCATTTAATTGATACTTTAAAAATTATGAGGCAGTCCATCTTCTTGGTTTAATAGTGAACCGTCTCGATGACCCCACAAAGGTCCCAGGTTCTCTTCCGAGCCAGCTCAACCCGCCTGTTTTCCAGTGAATACATGTTTTAGGACATGTGACTTGCTCTCGTCGTCACCAGGTCACTTCACTACCAGCTTGTCACTGGAAGAGGTCCGTACAGCGATGAATGGGCACTTCTTCAAGCAGCGCGTTACGGAACCCGCATGACGAGCCTGCAATGGTGGTTGCATACAGCCCGGCGTTCTGCGAATTTTCATTGAGCCGAACATCGCGAGTGTGGTAACAGCGAACGACCATCCACAATTTGCGTAAGAGTCGGAGCCGATCCTGGCGTTTCGCAAGCGAACAAGGCTCGCTCGAGTTATGTAAGGCGGACCGGTCCAGTGCAAACACCTCGCCGACATGTGAAATCGAGAGAGCCGATCCCACCACAATGGCCAATAACATATATATCATTTTTATTGCAATTCACTTACAGTAAGTTCTCAAGGTATGGGAATCGTCGTGACAGTTAAAAAGGTCCTCCCAAAGGTTTTACCGCTGAAATAATTATTGCCAGAACATAAGTCATGCAGTCTGGTAATTGTAAAGGAAACACTAAAAGAAGCACAGAAGAAACTGTTATAGTACTTAACACTAATTAAAACGTTTGGGCAATAGATCACATATTCATTTACTCTCAATTATCCCAAGTAATAAATTGGAAAAAGGAATACATACAAATAATCGACAGAAATTTATATATATCAGGTCACAGTGACTAGGGCTACTTAAATGTTTACGTTAATCTGTTGTTAAATAATTTAATTTATATGTTTACTTCAAATTTATTGAAAATTTTCCATTTGAAAATATTAAACTATCATAATTCTCATGTAAGAGCGTTAAAGTCGACCATTTTCGAAATAATTATTATATTATTCGTTAGGTAGAATCTCGTAAAATAGGACGGTCAGGATTGTCTTAATCTCGCTCGTAGTTATAAAACAATATAAATTTGTTTTCAAATTTATTATAATTTATATGGATTAGGAACGTTTAGAATTTTTAATTTTGCAACCCACGTTTTACGTCTTTTTCAACATATAAAACAAAAAGGCTACGGTCAGCCGGTTTAGTTCTAGTTTAGGATACCTTGTGAGTTCTGTCACCGCTGCCAAATTGAATAAGGCATATAATATTCTTCTTTCTTAATATGCGCTACAACCCTTTGTACAGCTTTGACAAAATGTCATCTTCTATGACACATTCCGGATTTGGTTAGTGGTACGCGATCAGAGTAGCGATCCACCATTAGCTTTAAATTCAATTTTCACGACCACTACGAGAAAAACGTCCCTGCCTGTGCTAGGATTCGAACCTATTGGGTTCATCAAATTGGAGTATTCGATTGTTACTGTGATATTCTTGACTTATGAATTGATATGCCGCGGTGACACTGAACGCTATTCCACAGCAGAACGCTTTCTTTATAGGTTTACAGGCTATGTGAAGTTGATACTCGTATTGGCAGCTGTCTCTTAATAACATAAGATATTTTAAGAATAATGTAGGAATTTTGTGGCAAATAGTCTGTGGCATACATACAGGCATTTTGCGGATAATTATGCTAGAAAATCATTAAAAAGCGGAAGCGGAATTGGTGCCAGTCTTTGAGTTCTCGCAAGTTACTTAGGGACAGATGATTTAAGTACCATCCGTGTTGATGACTCACAATAAGAAATAACATGAGATAGCCTTCGGGCCCATGAATTTTAAAGTCATCAATGCCGGATAGAATAATATTGGATCCATTTGACCGCATGGTACAGGGTATTTCTAAAAGAATTATCGAATTGAAAAAATATATATTTTGATAAAATGAACATAATATGTTTGTAGCTGGTGTATGAGTTATTGATTTAGTAATAAAGGAATATACATTTAGTCTCACACTCTTGCGTTCCGAGTTAGGCTTTCACGAATGTTCTAATACGCTGCCGCAGTTCGCCATTGTTGCACATAAACTGCACAAGGAAAACATGTCATACCGTGATGTCCGATGGACTTGAAGGCCAGCGATGTAAGGCGGAACATATTGTCCAGTACGGCCGATCCATCGTCGTGTAAGCCTTATCATCTAAAAACCACGTGAATCTCGAAAGTTGTCCGCATTTTAGTAGTTCATTGTTGTCACATCGCGTTGAATTAACACGATTATTTTTCAAACACCATGAATGTAGCGAAAAAAATTGGAATAGTCCGTTATTTTTTCCTTTTAGTGTTTTTGCTTCACGGTTTGTGACAGGTAAATATGTTTCAGAACGCAACAAATGTATCAGTTTTTTTTATCAATGTAGTTATATGTTTCTGACTTCAGAACGAAAATACGCCACCCTTTGATTAGTCCTGACCTCCTTGCGGCCACCGTGTTATTGGCTGATCTGCTAACTTTTAAGTGATATTTGCCGGTATCTCGGTCACTAGACTCTAGAGCAGCTATGTCGAACGTGCCTTACTTTCGCCTTCTGTAATAGGTTGGACACTGGCTCTGTGTCCTTGAGCTACTAACGAGGCTAATTGCTGAAGCACCACTTCTCTGGAACTTTCACACTATTACGTACGATTTGATCGTCGCGTAAAGTGAAACTTGTTTTTTAGTGACAAGTACAAAAACAATTTTAAAAACATGTGTGAAAGTCGTGCAAAAATTAATCCAATTTTATGCACCGTATTAATTACGTTACGATTCCAGTTGTGCACTTCTTTTGTACAACCCGTGATTCATATAAATCTGTCCTATACTCTTCTAAAACATTTCCAAGGTCGTTAGTATTATTAATAGAAGCTAATATTAGCTAATGTTATTAATAGAACTCGAAATGCATAAATCTGAGTGACTAACTGGTACTTCAATTTCAATTCTTCTTAATTAAATTGCAATTCTCTCTAAATTGTTGAATAGGTCACTTATTTAAATATATTTAAAGCCTTAATTTTATATTTAGGGAACTCAATTCACCTCTTACAATGGCTATAAAGGTAGTATTTTATATACAAATGCAAATTCCATTGCACAAAAGGGTAGTCTAAATGTACATTGTGTTTCTATTACAAATTAAAATTATTAAATTACTGTCGGATTTGTTGCCAAATATTTGCCGTTTCATTATTTACTTTGCTAAATGTCGTGTAGTGTTTCACGGATTTAACAGAATCCCAATGAATATCCTTTTTATTCATTTAAAGACGTAAACGTAATTTTTAAAGCTTTATGCAAAAGTTTAGAGTTTTGCCGGATAACTTGAAGTTACTATAAAAATATTATTTGTGTAAACGCATATTAATTACTATAATAATTGATTATAAAAACGTGAATTGCAATAAATAAGTTATTTTGGTAATTTCTTCGCGAAAACATTAACTCGTTAATTATCAATATTCAACTTGAATGAAATAAAGATAGTAAACGAAGATCGTGGTATTATTATTTAATAATTTCTTACTCTTGAAAAAATTTATCAAAACTGAATGTAGGGTTTAATTTTTTAAGTAAAATTCTTTCTTTTAATTGTCACTACTTTATTCGAAGCGCCCTCAACCACCCAAACCCCACGATCCAACAATTGAATGACAATCCTCATCCACCTCTACGCTTCCGTCGGCTCAAAGGAAAACTCCCAATTGACCTCATCCTTTCCCCTGAACATTCAGGCTCATCCTAACCCACCTTACCATCATGCCCGCAGGCCACATCCTCATATATCCTTCAATAATCAGTTCACAGCTTGTCAACCCTCACCCACCCACGTCGTATTCCTCTCAGATTCACGCACATACAAAAAATCCTAACCCATCTGCCAAAGTTGGCTAGCCAAAGGACTTTACATGTGAATTATATACACACTATTTTCATTTTATAAATTCATTATTTTAATATTGTATGTACTAGAACAATTATTGTACTAACTGTTAATAGTAAAGATAAAAGTTTTTTTATATGAATAAAAAGAACTTTATTCGTACACAAATATTTTAACTTTTGTACAGAACGTTTGAGTTTATATGTGGTTAAGTATACCGCAATCAGAAGAAAATATACGTATCTATTTCAAGGACATTACATGACTTTTTAAATTTTGTATGTTGTGGATGAGTTGTAACCTTTATTTCAAACTGCAGTAATCTATTCAGCAGTTATGCCCCTGTTTGATGCGTGATTTGTTTGCATTGATTTATTATAGAGCTCTTCACATTGGAGTATTCAATTCTTAGTGATGAGATCTTCACAATTTTATTATTGACTTATGAATTAAAAAACTCGATGTTTAAAAAATTATTCAAATCCTTCCAGAACGGTGTTAATGTTTAGAGTTCTTAAATTAATTAAGTATTTTCGACAAATACTAGACCTACATTTGTGCGCCACATTATTTATTATATGGATGTAGTTATTTGAACCAGATAAAATTTGTTATAATAGAATTAGATTTAGTTTGACTTAAATGTATTAATATTTATTCAATTCAAAATTATATTGATAAAAGTATAAACTATAATTATTATACAGTTCAAAGTAATTTGTTATTTAAATTGTATCTTGTCCGACGTTCAAATTTATCATTGGGGTAAATGGGCGACTCTTTTCGTTTATATAACCGTAAACAAAAGTTTGGCTGTTCAGCTACTTTGATAAAGTAAATTTATTGTGTCCGCAGCAGCCAGCGAAGTGATAACTAACTCTTTTCCGCGATCTAATGTCGGCTAGTCCTTTTTTATTTTCTTCGTACTGCCTCACACTCCAGCTACAAACATATTTAACTCATCTTGGAAATCTAATATATAGCTAATTTCTAATGGATCTCCATAATTTCTAAGTGTTATTTGGAAGAATAAGCTATTTAAGTTCAGTATTGTTACTGAAAAGGTATCTGTTAGGTTGAATAAGGCCGAGGTTCAGGTACGCGAGGTACCAGGGTTAAACAGTCACTTTAACGATTGTGTATTTATCGGTAAGAAAGGATTTGACCTTACAATGTCACCAAGACGTTGCAGGTGGCTGTAAGAAAGTGACCTAGTTATCGTCGCGATTAATAAACGGAGCAGGTTGGCTGTGTGATCCGCAGTCTACAATGAAACAAATGAGTATAGGGACTTGATTGATACTTTCTCTTTTTTCTGAGTCTGCCGATGGCGTTTGATAAAACCAGAAACTGCGAGACGAATCTCGTCATGTTTCTCTGAACTGTTGCTCCTGAACGAGTTTCTTTTTAACCGTGTCCGACTTTCAGACTTCATAATAGGTGTGTGAAATTATAAACACCTTTATTTAAGTACCTAGTTTTTGTACAGTGGCTCTATCGAAGTATTATTTGGTGTCATGAATGAGAGACTCCTTCATTACCTATGGTTAGGATTATTCTTCGTGCGTAACAAATATCAGAAATGCTTCATTAATATAAATCTTCCTGTGTTTAGGTATACTCTATAAATATTGTTTGATGTCCCGATGTTGGAAGTTTAACCTAATTATCAAGATTTATTGAAGACAGTAGATCTCTTTCATCTCGATAAATCGATGTAGTATGAAAGTTTTACTGTTAAGCAAACAGTAGTTAACTAATGAGAAACACGTCATATCCACAAAGGTTTTGCTGTGTAACAGTTGCAATCGACAAACGGCTGTTCACTGTTTCCTATACGCTATAATTGCAAATTAATGGCTTGTGTAGCAGACTCAAGATAAAGTGAAAAGTAATATCGACGTAAAGCAATTTTCGTTTAGGCTTTCTCATAATAGAACGTATATTATTTATAAACCGTTACGTTAAATCAAACGGTGTGTATACTAACAATTGAAAACTGATGTTAATACCAAGGAACAAATGGAATTAAATAGTTAATTCCAGTCATATGCATTCTAATTATCACGCGTTTTATGACTTGTTTCACTGAACCTTCAGCATGAATTTTTTCAAGTGTTTTTTCCATGGAACAAGAAGCTCGTTCCGTATCCTCGCGACGTTTGGTTTTCGAGCCCGATAATAGATATGCGAATATAATATGCAAACACCTTGTCGCTTATTTTCGACCGTACGCAGAATTTAGTGCAAGGCTCTAGAAACAGTGACTTGAATTTAATGTTTTTTATGTACAAGCGAAGTTGTGAATGTCGTATACAAATCTGAAACTATAATATAAAAACAAAATATTAATCTTTTGGTTTTGTATGTTAGGTCTGTGGTAGAAGTCCAATACAATTTGTGAATCTCAAACAAAGTTAAGCATATATATTATTTCCACTTCAGCTATGAAATTTTAAATATGCGGAAGATCAATTAAACATACTTGGGTGAGGTATAGGAGAGAACAGGAAATAATAGTTTGTTTGCATTGATAAAGACTAAGCAGTTCATAAGAAAATTTATTGAGGCATATCTAAGATTGGTAAATAGAGATTTTTGGATTGAACTTGTGAAGTAGAATGATTCTGAAAAACCCAGATTGACTTTAATGCCGGAGGCATTATAAATTGTGATCCGATAATTATATCCTCCACGACATTTCTTAGTAATTGAATGTCAAGATTTAGATTGGATCTACAATTACTAAACTGTATTTATATTGAGTACGCTAAAAGTTATATGATGCTTTTAAAACACCGGGAGTGACTAATTTATTATTCTCTCCATTCAGAGAACATTAACAATAATGTCTTCGAAATAGACACTAATACCCCAGTAATGAGAGATTTTATATTTCACAGTCAATTTAATTATTGAATTAAACTCGTTGTAACATGCCATTATTTATCGGATAAATGTAAGACAAATGTAATAAATTTTCCTAAATTACACGTTTCCACTGTATTTTAATAATATAAACATACATACTTCACTGCAATCACTTAAATTTTATATATAAATATACGTTAATTTACATAAAAATTAGATAGTTAAAATATGGTTTTATTTTCAACTTCAGTTATTACTTAAATGTTATCATAACAATCCAATTATTTTTAATGCTTCCCAACCATAAGCTGTTAATCTTTTTTGAACTGTTTATACTCCCTGTTTAAGACACGTTTGTAGGTAGACTATTTCAATTTAAAATTGCTCTATTTAGAAATGAAAATTTTCCTACACCAGATCGCCGTTTCCTCTGTTTTACCTTGCAGGAATGATCCTCTTGAAACAAAATAAAAGACAACTGTTCTAATTTCTTCAGGATGGATCGTTATTATGTGCCCTGAATAATGCAAAATATTACCCGGTTTCCTTCTATTTGAATAAGTCTCCAACTCATTTTCCTCAAGTCTACAAGATCAAAGATTTTTTTCTGAATTTTGTCTAGTGTGCCATTCGTATACGGATATCAAGTTGCTGCCCCCATACTCTATAACAGGTCGCACTAAAGTTCTAGAAACAACTCTCTTAGCCCTCCTGAAACATGACGTGGAAAGTTAAGTGCTTTCCGTACTTTATTTGGCGTTGAATTTGTTTCCACCATTAATAGGTCTTTGCTAAGAGTTACACCCGAATAATTTGCAGCTGTAGTATATGCACTGAATTGGGAAATTTCTGAAAATAATGTTTTTACTGGTTTACTAAATGATTGGGATAACTTTAAATTATCAACCTTCCCCCACTAAATTTTAATTATTTTTGTCAGGAAAATAAATTTTTTATGACTCAAAATTTTATAATATAAACTGTTTCTTTGTTAATACTGTTACGTAAATCTAGTGTATTGTCTAATGAAGTTGTCAAAAATCTAGGATATAATTATTTAGGACCTTTCTAATTTTTGTAGAGTGATAGGTTCAATGCGGTTAACTCATTTGGAGGCAGTTCCAATTTAGGGTAGGAAGAGAGCATGTGGAAGGGAAAACAAGACAACCATTCTCACCGGCGAGGAATTCACGGATGTCTATGAAGGAATCGAATGAAAAAGTCTCTATGGTATACGAAAAGGGCTGGTAATTTGTGCCAGAAGTACCGTCTTCCAGGGTTTGTGACAGCGCATTAAACGTATAAGAGAATCATGGAATACAAGGCCGACATTCTTTCCTAGTGCAATTGTGGATATAAAACTGTTTTGTTACCCATAAAATTTTATGCCCTGTTATACTTAAGGAGCTACTTTTTTATATATAGAAAGATAGACTACTCGAGGGTTATTCACTTTGGTGGCTCTCCCCTGTAATTGCTTGAGTTGGATGAAACTGGTGAGATACGGAAAGTAGCCAAGGGTTAACTAGGGCCTAAAAGTATTCACCTAAAAGTATTGCAGGGAAATCTTGAGAAACTAAATCAGTTATGAGGTGCATTTGGTACTTGTCCCTTACCCTTCCAATAACGGGTGTTGTTGCTTGGACCAGATTTGAGAGACAACTGACCGCCTGGTCCAATGGGATCAGCGGACAACTTCTGCCGTGTACCCAACATCTGCGATCCCGGATTATGCACCTCTTAAGAACAAGCGAGTGTTTCAGCTTATGGGAACCTTTTTTAAAAAATCCCTGGTTGGAGCGTTGACTCAGACCTGTGCTGTGTGGTATTAATGAATGTCGTAAGCCTCTGTCGGACGTCGAGCTACTGTATTGAGACCCAATATTTTAGAGATCTTGTTCCTAAAACTCAATAACGATGAAACGTTTTACCACCTATGTCGGTCCATTTTCGGTATCGGTATTGTTCTTACACATCATTGATTATTTTCTCTTATTTAATATCTTATTGTTTGCATATTAAGTTTTTACGGAAAATTAAATATTTTAAGGGTTTTAAATTAATTATCTAACAAGAGAAGCAAAATATTTTACAAGGTTTCGTGTCCACAGTTCTGAATTAGACTTTGGTGACCATACATCTTTTCTTTGCAAAATAATATGGTGCTTCTTTATGGTATGAATTTCGGATTAGTGGCTTTAGCCATAATCATGACCAGAGGCGAAATGAAGTGACTCTCGAAATTATTTTCATTCGTTTCAAAAAAAAGTTAGGACTTATTGACTTAGTGGGAATGTATGTTTGTAATATGAACGGCTGAGTAAAGAAAGCGGAATTTCGTTATTGATGTTTAAGTTCTACCGGAAAAGCACGTTCTTTTTGGTGTACGTTACACAACGACCCATGGTCTGGCAAAGATCCATTCGTCCGCTTTCGAACTCTTAAAAATACTTTCATATGGTAAAGAGCCGTTTCACCTGTGTAGTGTTGACGCAGCGTTTAGATTAGCGTTATGCGTGTTTAAATCCTTACAGATCGTATTCAATGAAATTCCGGCCTTGGTTCCTCTCCGCAAGACTGAAGTGTAATTAGTGTCGCGGACAAATTCCTCTTTCCAGTTGCGACCAAACTTACGTGAAAGAATTTATTTACTTTAAAGTCTATACTCATTGTTCAACTGCTGTCTTAAAGAGAGTAACAAAAACATAAAGTAGAATTTCCATTTTTATTTATTTGTTCAAAAAATTATTTTGTAAAGACAATTATTTCAGGGAAGTTATTTTCGCATGATAAATTGTAACCATGTAGTCTAATTTAAATAACATTCGTTGATTATTATTGTAAATCTTGCGCTAGACTTGTCCTATTCTTATCGGATGAAAAATTATACCTCTAGACTCTAATTAAGCTAACAAAAAATCATCTAATATGAAGTGATGAAAACTGAAAATAAAAATTCTATAGTGGAAAACGAAATGAGAAATATGGAATGCACTTAGTCTTGGTAGAAAAGAATTTTCACGGTAACTCGACGCGTAATCATTACGGTGTAATGTCAAATATTGACTTTACTGAGTGAGTCTAAGCGACGATGTGCTCTGCTCACATTCTACGTAACTTTAAGATCTAGTGTTCGATCCTGCATTTCTTTTTGCAGAAGACTAATCATCGTTGTCCCAGGATATTGAATGGCATGTAACGCAACAATAAGCAATGATGCCTACTTGAAATTGCACCAACACATCAAATTGCTGAAAAAAGTATTTAATAGCTTCCTAAACAAAATATGCCAGGATTTCTGCTTAAGTTCACTTAGCCGTTTTCTTCCATTTTTGTGGTCTATAGTCTATAGTCTTTGCTAAGTAATTGAGTGCCTAAATCGTTTACCACTTCGATCTATTCATAGAAATTTATCTTTATAATCTATTTAAAATTTTAATAATTACTCATGTGCAGTACGAATGTTCCTTTTTAATACTGTCTGCAATGACGACTTTTTCAGCCCTCCTTAGCTCCGAATAACATGTTTGAAATTCTTCTGGACATTTCGACAAGCACCTAGGCCGCATATTTTTTCTTTCGAGTCTTTTTTCCCAAATTTATATTAAAACATTTCAAGTTGGGCAGTTTATCGGTTTCGGAATGATGTATTTCTAAATTACTTCGAGGTTTCGCAGCAGTATGAATCTGAAACATGAGAAGGCATGTGACCGAGTAAATACGATAACCGTGGTGCTAACGAGACTCGGCCGTGCGCAAATAATTTGACTCGAGTGACTCGCCGTTTAAATAAAATAATAGATGGTCTCACTGCTACGCTTCAAACGAACCTTTTTCTCTGTTCCATTCACAATTTTTACTAAAATAATTTGGAGTCGACAAAAGTGAAAAGCCACAAGTCTGATTCTTATTCTCTTCTATTTATTATTGGTTCTTGTGTAAGTTTCTAATTGACGTTATCAATGATAGAACTTGGGAACCAGTTATATTTCTAACACAGTAGTTTACGACAGGAAACAAGATTTTAATTTAAATGTTAGTCCTAGAAAGCAGACAATATCAGAATACATCCAATATACAAACTAAAGAAGGTATCACATTCCTGAACACGTTACGATATGTTTGGGATAGTTAAATGTCAATACCAAATTTTAAACTATTTATTACAATTGTTTCACCTCTGGCTTTATCAGTCGAAAATGAAACACTTGTACCATTTTCATACTTATATTTATTGAAAATTAAGTCAGTCAACAAACTTTGGCTAATGCTGTAATTATATTCTAGATAAAATTTAAAACGTTTTATTTCAATATACTGTACAGTGTAAAACATAAAATAGACTATGGTAATGTAAAAATTTCCCATAGGAAACTTCTTAAAACGGTAAACTCGCCGTTTTGTTTACTAACAGACTGCATTATCCAATAAATGGCCACTCCCCTTTAATGGCACAGGATGTAAATTTTGATAGAATGTATGCGGAAGGGAGAGAAAAGCAGCCAAGGGTTAAATACTTTTTAATAATAGGTTGAATTCCAGAAAACAATGCGGGAAGAGAACAAAAAATTAGGATAAAATTTTACGAATTTTCTTCAAGGAAAGTTCATTTAGTTACAGAATATTTCTCATTTTATTTTAGTAAAAGGTCACACACACACACACACATATATATATCTTAAAACAAAATTACACTTACAATACGTAATAAAATATTTTTAAATAAACGTTCGTAAATCTAAATGCTATCGATATATTATAATACATTCTTTTAAATCAAATTAGTCAGTAAACATTTGGATATGTATTATTTAGAACTCTATATCGTCGTGCCACATTCCATAAATATGGAGATCCAGAGTCTATTCAAATTTAACACAACCGACTCCCTCCAAAAATTGTTCTCATATTATTATGTAAATAAGGACATGGGAAATCATTTAATTTCCAGACGTGATAGAACATAAATTTACTTGTTTAGTATGCTTAAATATTGTGCGACGTTCCTACGTTACTATTACCAGGTTAGTCGTTACCAACTCAATGAGGAACTCAGGATATAACATAGTTTTATAACATTAAACTTTACAATAAATAAAAAGACGGCCAAAAAGTCAGCATATAAATTTATCATTATTTATTCACAAACGACGTTTCGTCACCATTTGGAGACTTTCTCAGGCGTAAAGTTTAGCACTACATCTGTTTACTCCTTGACTCTCTCAGTCGAAAAGATTATTGAATTTACATGTGAAGAATTTAGTTTCGCTCATGAACCATTTTTAGCGACGGTTACTGCCGAAGTGATATAACTCAGGATATTCTTGTAACTCTGATTTGGTATTAGTTTTGCATAAAAATTATAGCTAAATCTACGTCTGCATGATAGGAATCATGTGAAACTTAATCTTTAATTAAATCTATATAAATAAAAGGCAATATAAGGCATCCGGTTTATGAGTTATATACCCGTAATTTCGACAAACACACAGCGAGTTAGAACGTGTTCTAAGGTTTACCCCTTAACAGTTCCGAAACCATTCATCCGATTGTCGTGATTTGTTTTGTGTTTAGCACTGTTCATACTAAAAGGTATTCTTCCGATCTTTTGTAAATTTTGGATCTTTGATTTCAACCCCTCTAAGCCCAAGAACGCTCCACGTCAATCATGTCCTCTGCGACTTCATGTAGATTTCTTATACCATTCATCCCATAGCCATGGAGGTTTGGTGGATGGCAGTCCTATAGCTAGTGAAAGTTTTTGTCCATATTTTGAAGATTTAGGTTCCTTTCTTCCCCCATTGGGGCCAAAAAAGGTCCTACCGTAAAGACAGACAGACATGTCAAACCAGATAATTAAATTGTTGTTTAGCGAGAAATAATGCTAACAATTGATTTAAGTAATTATATTTTTAATAACCTAATAATAATGCAAATTTTTTATTAGTTGCAATGCACATGATTCGGAATTACGATTCTGACGCCAAAGACGGAATTTTCTGTAACTAAAAGTTACTTATGGGCTTATTCTCGAAAACAAATAAGTATTAATTTTAAAGTAAAATGTTATTCTACACTATATAGTGGTAAATAATGCTACGTCAGGGTAAATACATTACTTCATTATAATTAGACCGAAGAGAGTAAATATGTCGAGTGTGATATAATACTTAAATTTAGTTAACATTTTATTTATCTAATGATACTATAATCAGTTACTAAATATGCAAAATGTATTAACGAAATTTTGTTTTTATTTGAAAGGCTCTTATTTGCCCTTTCAGATAAAAAACGAATATTGATACTGCTTGCTTTATTCCATTTAAAAATCGACCCGCTCATATTGCAGAACCGTATGTAAAGATCAGGTTCCCACACACCCATTTTATTTTTTGAAGATATATATATATATGTAAACATTATTTCACGCTTATCACACCGAAGAGATGGCTCATATATCTTTTCCTTAAAAATAAAATTGACAGTTTCTGTGTATTTTTCTGTAAGCTATCAGCAGATTTTTTGACTCAGTTAAGATGATGATCCATCGCTAGTTATGACGTCACGAAGTAGGAGGCGTGAAAGGTAAATTTTCAAAAATTTGACTCTCTCGCTGATTGTTTAATCGTGTGTTGACCAAGAGATTACTGTTGAGGTATTTACTGTGGCTGGCCAATGTAGATGAATTTCCGAGCACCACAGGACACCCACCTAGTTTTTGGTATTGTAAATTAAAAGAATTATTTTTCTTTCCGTGCTTTTAACTGAATGTTGTGTTTTAAATATAGGTTAGACCTATACTTTTATTTTATCTACAAGATGTGTATGGTTTTCGACAAAATTTCCTTGAATTGCTTAATGTAGACTGAATACGTGTTGAAATTTTAGTATAAGTGTTTAATTTTCGACTAGTAAACCGGGAATGGCAGAATTATCCTAAATAAAATAAAAATCAGTCCTATATCAATACTTCTAATATCTAAAGAATTAAAATTATTTTGTGGATCTTTCTCTATCACTTTCCTTGCCGAAAAACCTAGGTAAATCAGGCCATTTACTTTTCTGTTCGAAATGTATTTAATACATGCAATTATTTGAAGATTCAGTTTTCACAATAAATTAGAAAACTTCTCCACTTTTTCTATCCAAATTGTGTCCTTGGACAGAGTTTAAAAAGTGTCTCGTTTACCAACACTCCGAAAGGTCCGTTAGTTCGTTTTCTGCTATGTAAGCGGCAGATTTTGCAGTGACATTTCTGTTCATAACAATACTTCTATTGTTTGATATGTGCTGCAGAGGATTCTTGACAATCCCGTCAGTACAGCCCTTTGATCTTGGAATTGGCCTACTAGGCAAGTGACTTCATCCATATTGTTGTGTGTAGTGTAAGGTTTCGCTGTTATATTATTTCGACATGTGGCATGTGCGTAAGATGCTGTGGACCTTAGCCTCTTTATGTTTGAAGAAAGAAAAGTCGTCACACTTGTTTTATTGACCGAGTTTCAATCGGGCATAAAGAGCAGTGTACCTCTCTCGTAGTCCGTAGCCTACAATGAGGAACAAATTACTATGAAATCAGAAGTTACATCACATCTAAATTAATGTTTACTCTTTATCTGTTTTTCGCCATCACTCCTCGTACAAGAGGTAAAGGGAAACGTTTCCCATGTCCTACCAGTAGTGCAGTAATACTTTTTGTATATGTAATAAGTGTTAATCGTTTCAAGAAAAAAAATTTGTGGGGACGCCGTCTGCCTTTCCAATTTTGTTTTGAAGTATACGATTTTGTCTGCAAGAGTGTTGCAGCTGTTTTGAGCATTGGTATGTTTGTTGTTTAGGTAGCGAGGGCGGCATGCCGACCATTCAGCTCCATGCAGACCCAGCAGCCAGGCTCTCTGCCTCAGTACCAGGTGGATCCTTACCGGCTGCTGGAGGACGACCTAAAAGACGTCTACAACGAAATTCGCCAGGTGAGCGATAACACAATATATCTTTTCCTTTAGTTTTATGCCTTAGTTGTGTGATCTGCTTCAGACGTCATGTCTGGGTCGGCGACAAATAGTTACGACAGCTGTTTTTAAAATGTCCTAGAGAAAGTGTACAACATGAAGATTAGCAGAGAGAAAACCAAGGTGAAGAAGTGTGGTATGGGAAACAGTGGAATAATAAAGGGTGTTATTGCCGTACGAGATCTTTCCCGGTGAACGGCACGTATAATTTTCTCTCGGGTTTCCAACCGGGTTGAAGTGATAATCAGTGAGGTTTCAATGACTTGCACCGCCATCTTGTTTGAAGAAGATTGCGGTGTAGGCTATTGAAACGTCACTGATTATCAATTCTAATTCTAACTGGTTGGAAACCCGAGTGCAATTTATACAAATATTGGGAATGGATATTTTAAAGGAAGTTAAGAAATTCTGCTACTTGGGGAGCATAATAACTAAGGATGGTACAAGTGTAGTGGGCATAACGAGTAGGATAGCACAGGCACGAAAGGCTTTCACAGAAAGGAGGATTTTTTTTACGTCTAATATTGGAATGAATATTAGGAAACCATTTTTTCAAATGTTCTTTGGAGTGTGAGCGCGAAACGTGGACGATAGGAATTGCAGAAAGGAAAAGAGTAGAAGCTTTTCAAAATGTATTACTGTAGGAGAATGCTGAAACCAAATGTGTGGGTAGAGTAATTAAGCAGGAAGTTCTGAGCAGGATAGTGGAAGGGAGAACAATTTGGAGAACTTTGATTAAGACAAGGGATATATTAATAGGCCATGCTTTAAGACATGAGGTAAAATTAGCATTAGAGGGAAGTGTGTGGGAGAATGTCAGAAGAGGGAGGAAAAGGACGGAATACGCTAAGTAAAAAAGGCTTGCGTAGGATAGGTTAACTTGGAGGGTTGCATCAGACCGTCTTGAGAGACTGAATACCATAACACCAGGGTGGATTTCGACCGTGTGTATGAATGCCAGTTTACTTAATCAGTTTAATGGCATTCAGTCTTGAGGTTTGGTTTCTATATAATTGTAGATTAACTAAACTATAATTATTATACTATTATCATGTATAATTTTGTGAATATTTAAATCTCATCCACTCTTATGTAAACTAGAATTTGATTTTTGTATAGCGCAAACAAGCAACGTGATAAAATAATAGATCAGCCTTTGAATTGTTAATTCAAATTCCTGACTTTTAAAGTGCTTCTTGGATTACTTTGCCAGTTATCAAAGAAACTACAATTCTCACGTATTTTTCCGACTTTACGATGTTTCGAAGGTGAAAATCTCAAATCTCACCATTCCTGATTTTAGAGGAACAACTGTTAGTGTTGTCTTTGCGACAGCTTGGAATTCCTTCCAATTGTGTAGCTGGAACCGTGGCGTCACCGGAATGGAAGTTCAAATGTGCCGTCTTTGCCAAGAAGGAAGTTGAAGAGGAGACAATGGCGTCGCCTTGAGAGGGAGCGCCGCTCGGCCTTGTCTCTGGAAAGCGACGTCCTTTGCTCTTCTCCTCGCTCAGGGAAACACTGCGACATGAATTGGGTACTATGTAAATGCAAAAGCGACTATTTCCATTTCGTTTTAGTTGTACAGAATTCATGCGAGGAGATATCGTGGTATTCTTACTGGAATGTTGGTTAAGCCCCTTGTTTTTTTTTTGGTTAACAGGCTACACGAGGAAACGATTATACAGTGTTTACTAATAATTTTAATGACCTAACTGAGAGAGAGTACTTTTATGTTATCCACATCCGTAACGAGATCCAAGGAATATAATTTATAAATTAGGTTCAGATTGTCCGTCTTCATCAGATACCATCAACTCGTGAATTATGGCACGTCTAAGGTGAATGCATAGCCGAAGTTCCAAACTGAACTTATTCTTTCAACTCTAGCATTGGCTTAAATATAACATTATTATTAAATAGGTGTAAAGTGCTTTTTTTGGAATTACTTTTATATTAGTGACAGAAACATTGATCCGATCTTCTATGATTTTGGAATAATATTAAATCTTCTAAAAAATTAAATTGCCTGTATCGTTATATTTATATCCCACTTGCTAGAAGGACAGTGTGAGTTATAAAATTTTTTAAAATATTTATTAAGACATGGGTTTACTAACTTATTGTTACAAATAAAATTCTCTGCTTATTTGAAGACCTGCTAAATTCTGTGTAGATGTATGTTTGTACACGTATATGTTTCGCATACAATACTAAATGACTGGACCAATGCCTTTTTATAATATTTAATTAATAGTATTAAATATATGTACTGTACTAATATTTAGTATTAGTATTAAAACAAAAGAATCGATATTGATTTATATTCTGGGGTTTGTGGAAGGCAGAGTTCAATTATGACATTCCATTTACTTAAGCCCCGGATCAGGGATCAGGCTAATATAATTACATACCCAAGCAATGCCGGGCATCTAGCTAGTTGATACTTAATTAAAGGATCTTATCTTGCACACAAATTTTAATATGAAAAACAGTTACAGAGAATTTTTTAATATATAGCTGGGTATTTAGTCTAAAAGTGTTAAAATGTATTTGCAATATTAAATTGACTACTTTAATTTTCGACATTTATGAATTAGGTCGTCTTTATTTATGAAAATTTGAATCGTCTCTGTTCATATGGTTTTCGGATTTAAGAACCAAATATGTGCATTTAACCCTAAACAATATTGGATATAGTAACTTTGTTTAGAGGATGCCACAATAACATGCTCTTATTCGCGCCTTTTACATATTTCGTTATCATTTGCTACAGCACTGTTTTCAGCAATTTTCTACTCCTCTAATATATATATATATATATATATATATATATATATATATATATATAAAATTATTGTTCTCTGGATCTCGACGTTCTGTTTTAATGACCTACTTTAAGGTGTTTTCTAGCGATTTGTCTGTATATGTTCGTAACAGTTTAAGATATTATTTTTGCACAATTCAGTGCAAGTTTCATGTAATTAATCGACGATTGAACTGTTAATATATGTTGAATTTATCCGTTACGTGTAAATAAATGTGTAATATCCGATGTCCCAGATTTTCCCAGGCATTTGTTTACGTCAATAGGTATTTAAAAGTATGAGCACAGTATATGAATTATACAGAGGTCTTTTACACATTCGCCATAATATGAATTAAAATTAAAGCTATATTATTAATAATAATTTTTGTTAATGCCCCAGGAGGAGGTATGTTAAACTTTTGGGTGATCCAATCCTTGTGCATATAACATTCAGTTCTGCACGGGTGTAACAAGGCGATGCGAGTACTCGACAGGCTCGGCATGTGAACGCTAAATCTTATTGGTAATTACTCTCGTTTAAAAGAGAAATACGTTGAAATGAGTGTTGTCCATGGAAAGAAATCTATTTCACCCTTTTCCTTAACTATAAAGATGGTCGCTTCAATTAAATTGCTCAGAGTCGTGCTTCACAGAGGCTTCATAAAGATTCTATAGATTTATGTTTGCTAAAATTGAACTTGTCACATGCGAACTTGTTCTAACAGCTTAACGTACTTTAAAACTAGGGGTATGTTACCAATTTATGTCGTTTTGGATGTTTTATTATTGAACATTTCCCTTCGATGCCGAATTTGAAAAAAAAACGTTCCGCAGTTTCACCGATCTATAAAATGGATTAGTGCTCTAAATGTCATGAAAATCAGAGATATTGTGACGACTTTCTGATATTTATCGTATATAAAATTTACGAGACAAGAAACTAATTGCTACTTAGTCCCTTTACATACGATTTAAGTATAGTTTATTTCTTTCGCGTTTGCAACGTATTTGGACTTGCTAAAGGTATAACTGCTATGAGGTTACTAGGGTACAAATGTAGAGTTTCGGGCGTGTCTCACAATTTAAAATCAAGAAATATGTTCAAATTGTTGTTATTATCATCATGCCCGTTTCATTGATAGAAGTCCCCTATCTCCCGGGTTTTCCCGGTTGACGTCAGTCTTGCGAAAGGTTGGGTAACACGGACTTGTTAATTCGGCACACCCAAACCGAGGTGCCAGGAGAAATAATTACAATAATACGGGGATTTTTAGAGCTTTGATTATCGGTGTGATGGCAATTATGCGGCTAGTAGGTACCTGTTGCTGGATAAGGAGAAAGCGAGAGTAAACACAGGCATGTTGACTTGGACTGCCGTCATCTTTCGACACTCACCGTCGCTAGTTCGTCAGGTACCATCAGACGGATGTTACGACAGTCGTCTTGTTATCGATTTGCAGCCTTGCTCTGTAATTTTCCTTTCGTGGAAATTTCATGAAAAATATTGCGGTCCTAATTTCGTAATTGGTAACCATTAATTAATGATTTTGGATGTTAATACGAAAGTGTAAATGGTTAGAAATGCGTCAGGCCTACGTTCATTAAAAAAATGAAAGAATGTCATTGACTACGGTTGGTCGAATTTATCGAATCATGTGTTCCAAACTGCATTAACTACTGAATTTTCAAACCAGTCTCAACATGATTCCGTTAAAGTACATAAAAACGCGTTTAAAATATCTTACGAAGAAGTTACTGATGTTTCGTTGCTGACGACCCAGCTCCTTCCTTTAGATAAATATTTACCGTTCATTTTGAACTTCTGTGTGAAATGGGTTGGCGTTTCCAAAAGTTGTCCCTAATTTTAGTCATACCGTTCCTTCTTGTTTCTTGAAATCGGTTATTCCTAAATGAACATTAAAAATAATAACCTATTTAAATTTTATTACATACTAGCTAAACCCCGCGACTTCTTTTGCGCCGAAATTGTTGTTTTTATTTTCCCTGAAAACGAAACAACAGGTACAGAATATCCGTAAAGTTGAATTCATTGAATATATAAAAATCACGGTATCATCTATTTATGATCTTTTCGGGGCAAACACCGGGTAGAATCCTTAAGCCATAGCCCCGGGGCCCTAGTCAACCTTTGGCTACCTTGCTCTACCTTTCGCATCCCCCCTTTTCAATTCCCTTCCTATGCTATTAAAGAGGAGTTGCTTGTTTCAGGATCACCCTCATGTAGCCTGTTTACCCAAAAAATAAATAAAAATAAGCAATTCGCGCGGCAATTCAGTGGATTGATAAATACTTATATAAATTAAGAGTATAGGCAACTCACATTTATTTTACAAAAAAAACTTTCACGTGGAGGAAATAAATAAATATATTTATCATATATATATCGAAATGAAATATTGAGTAATATTTAAGTAAAATTGCATTTATTTTAAACTCTCAAATTTTTATTGAAATCCGTTGAGCCATTTCGGAGCCTATTCGAGACAACCATACGGACGGACAGACAGACACCTCTATTTTATTTATTCGTTCGGGTGGAACTTGGACAAGTAGCACCGATGTTATCTTTCTTGATCAGATTCACTTTCAAATTGATTCTTTTCTCTCTTTGCACACGCAGTAATTGATGAAAAAGTTATTTTTTCTCTTAGGTATAACTAAAATACACATTTGCATTTCTTTACCTAATAATTCACCATTTCACAAATTAACTCTACAATCAACAAAAAGTAATTGATATAATTACATTAAAATAAAATCTCACATTTTTTCTTAGAAAATCAAAATGACAGGGAAAAAATCCAACCTCAGACTATAAAAGCTTCATACGATAGCAGTGACATAACAGGTCACTGCAAAGCATGTTGGTCATGTTACCCAGTAGATGGCGATAATAGGGTTTTTGCAAATGTTTATATTCATATGTTCTGAAACCTGCGCGACATAGAAATAGAATTTACATATTAATATTTCTGTTTTACTGCATAAAATGTTGACTGGAATCTGTTTAACCGATCGGAGCCTATTTGAGACATACTTTCAGAGATAAAAAATTATATAGTCATTTATGATTAATAATAATATAAATAGCAGTTTTCACTGACGTTTTGGCATTTATTTCGAAATCACAAAGATATTTCCCATTTTAAATTGGTATGGATTTGTTTCAACTCGATTTGAAATGTAAGTTCGTGCCTCGAAATGAATTTTGAATAAATTGATGTGACACTAAGTATAGACTTCTTCTCAAGCACCTACTTAAGATTTAGCGGAATTCAAAGGAAAATTGGACGATGTCTGATTTTGTGGCAACATTGACGGAATTCAATTAATAATGGCTTCGGTACCTGTAGTTTTTGTGGCACTATTAAGGTTACTGGCAGTATTGTTTTACTTCCTTATGGTGCAGGAGTATTTTTCACTACATGTATTCTTGACTCCCTTAGTGTATCGGGAGAATTTTTAATTCCATTAAAGTACTGGAAATATTTTCTTTCTCAATGCACCGTGATGTTTTAGGCTTAAGGTAGTCTGCTTATTTTAATGTACCACGAGGTTTCTTGACTCAATTAAAGTAGTCAGTCATCACGCCGGTTATGTTTAAGTAATCATTCCGTCAGGATAGGTTGATCGGAAAAAGGTAAATGTTCAGAAAAGTGAAGGACAACATGCCGGTAAAATCACACGTCGGCCAATAGATTATTGTTGAACTAATTAGTGTACCTGAAGTACCAGAGCACCCAGCTAGTTAATAATAAAAATTGTCTTAAAATAGGCTTTGTAACGGTGTTATACAAATTCTGATTAATTTTTTTTGCTGCTTGGCCTACTTGCATACTACATCACTAGACTTGTTCTCTCTTCTGTCCAATACGTGGGCGATTGATTGGCATGTTGGGTAAAAGAACCGTTGTATGTAATTAGGTGCCAGGCGACGATTATAGCGAAAGAATGAACCAAGGAGGCGAAAGTCCCATTACTCTTCATAAATCATCTAGAAACTCCGGTCCTCCAGGTAACGTTTGGAACAACCAAACTAACACATACGACGCCTAAAAGATCATTTAAAGTCATCACAATTTTATTCTGAGTTCAATAAAGAAAGTTCAGAAGCAATTCATTATGAATTCACGAAGATTACGTTTAACGGTTTATTTAGTTGATGTCGACATCTTGACGTTAATTATTAAGGTACATATGCGGCTGTGAAAAGAGCGCAGTTATTGGACATAAATAATGGGGCTCTAGTAATAGAATTAATTTGACCTTAGAAATAAAAAGAAGTGTATATTTGCTTATATATCTTGCCATAGGACAGATGCGACTGTCTTATACGTACACCACTTTTTATCTTTCAAAAATTTTACAGTAACCCATACGAGTCCTGTTCAGAAACAGTTCATACTCAGCTGGGCAGAAATTTATTTATTTACGTAAAATACAGTTACTTCTATTTTATTCTATATAACGTAATTGGCTATGCACGAACTTCTCCGACCGGTTCATGGTATTTTGAACCACTTCTAAATACATTGTTGTGACTGGCATTCAGCTGGACAGTCGCGGTATTATTTTTATCAAACTGCCAAAAATAACAGAGAACTATGTTTGATTGTTGAGGAATCTACCGAAATACGTAAATAATTTGATAGTTTAGCATGTCGGGGAGAGAGAGTAATTCAGTAGAGTTCGTTGTAGCAGATATTAATTGAGTAAAGGTTAAATTAAAATAACACTTTTGTTTAAACATTTATTGGAAGTAAGGTGAGGACGCTGTAGGTAATTTGTTACCTGTTAGATACTGTAAGATCGGTGATTAGAGTTCGTCGTCGAGCAATTTGCCATTACTTAACAGCTTGTTACAGACATAGCGAAATGGAAAGTTATATTTGGTTATTTACTGTGGATCATCATTGCATTTGATTAAGAGTAGCGGATCGGAGTGACACAAAATTTTACGAAAATGGAAGCAGAGTGTTCTGGTCACTCATCGTACCCGCCCTTTGAGCTGCCTGAAGAAGCCGTCGTGTATATAGCCTGACAATGACAATGACATTTTCTCTGTGTGTTTGTGTCAGAAAATGACATTGCCAAGTTACCTATAACAATTAATAAGAACGTTTAGAGTCACGTCAACCCTAGGGTCACCAGTTACAACATTATATCCAGACAGTAAATAAAAACAATTGATATTTTATTCATTCATATTAATAACTTTTGTCGTAAAGACTATCAGTAAACCATTGATTTACTTAAATACTAATCCAAAAGAAACAGGTGAACAAAACATAGTCATATATAAATATATGGCTGTTCCCGAAATTGACCGAATAATCGTTCGACCTGGTGGCGTAATGTTAAATGCAAACCTTGTTAAATTTGAGTACTAGAAATTTTCTTTTAGACGTTATTCAATAATTTTATCCTTATATTGTGTTTTATATTTGATTGAAAACGTATTTAAATAAAATTCTTAAAACAAAAATAAATATTATCAGGATATCATTACATTCCTTACTCATCCCCACTAAAGAATGCTGCTCGTGCTTAATTTATTAACTCAGAAAAACAGAATTCTTTGTTTATGGAAAAAACAATTGTCTACGATATTTCAAATGATTACAAATTGTATTTATTTTTCATTTCTTCCTACGATATACAGACAGCATTAAAAAAAGGGTCTAGTATAAAATCCAGATAGGCGCTTTCCCGTTGCACGTTTTCTCGATAAGTCATTATTCCAATAGATCATTTTCTCAAAATACGAGTTTTTACTAAATAAAACATTAATATAATACTATTATATTATTTTATTTGTAATTAATTTTTTTAATAAAGCGTGGAACAATTTCAACCAAATTGGAAAAATTACGATCTAGGAACAAGCACCCCTTAAGGGGTTGCATTTTTAAAATATGCGTAAACCGCTTATATGGAGGCTCAACTGCTGACGGCATGAGGTTAATACGTTACTCTTGACGTAGTTGAAATGTTAACGCCTTCAATATTATACTATATTTAAGCGAATAATATGTATTATTTTCTCGTTCCTACCTGTTCTTAATGTGCTTGGATTTCGTGCGACTCATACGATGCAAGGATTATTTTGAATAACTTAAATTTCTCCAGAAATAATAAAATTGAAAATGGGTTATTCGACGCTAATTTGGTGGCTCTGCCATTTTTCATATTCACATTCTACTCACACCTCAACCCTTCCGTCTGCTAAAATGTTTTCTTATTCCGTACCATAATTTTCATGTAGACAAAGTTTGTTAGAAATTGCTGAGTGTATGAGGAACTGTCACTCCCTTTCATCGAACCCCTAGGCCCTTAAACCTACCGTTCCAGAATATTATAATTAAACTCAGCGACTACCATATCTTCTGAATCGACACTAATCTCGGTCGTACTCAAATTAATTTTGTCTCTCCTTTCAACACCCACCCCTAGAGGTGTTCCTGGTGCCGTTAGGGGATGAAATTAGACACTAAAAAACATGTAAAGTGGCACTATGAATCTGAACGACACTGTCGGCTATTTGTTCAACACAAATATAGGCTGTTTTGCGTTTTTAAAAACGGCATCTCTTCCACTCCCACCCACAGGGTTGCTAGAGTACTTTTAAATGCGAAGTGTTTGTTCCTGGATGGTAGGTAGGTGACACGTCTATTACGTTTAGTTGAAATTGTTCCACGCAAGAATTAATAACTTTATTTATAATAATAATCATGTACAATAATATAATTAACACATTAAGCGGTTATTAAAATTATGCCTTATTTCGTGCAAACGCTCCTGTCGAGATATTTACCCATAGAGATTTAGCCCCGTCTGGCAGACATCAGTCGGGATAATGACATTTCGGGAAAATGTAGATCGCGTTATTTTTGTCGGGAAAACGTTTATCGGGCAAGCGTCTGTCGGGAAAACGACGGGATCCCTTATAAAAGTAATTTACTCTATGTAATACTTTCAAGCGCTTGAATATGTATAAAGACACTATACAACGACCGAAGCATTGGAAAAACGCAGTTAACTCCAGAGACAAATTATTAAAATATTTTCTATAAGTGGTGCCTTTACACCATAGGCTCCTACAGAATGTTTTTAAAAACCTGAACGAAACTCGTTCGCATTGTAGTTTATTCCTCCTATCGTTTCATCTTGATAGAAAAAATTTTATAATTCATAGTTCTCCTGATTTTCCACGTGAGTTTTTACTGAAAGAAATTATATTGAAGCATGTCACAGCAGATTTTGTGCATTTTTCTACAGAATTCAGTGTCCATGACTGAAATGAGAAACTGTTATGACAAAATATTCGTCAACATTTTAACGTACATTATATGAGAAAGAACGAGACGATCAATGATTATTTTCACAAATCATTCAATATTGATTCAGTTTGTATTTAAAAAATTAGTTTCGTCGTTTGCGAAGCGCTTGAATTTCTTTCCCGAGCAATGATAGATTCAGAGGAAGTATAATCACGAAGGGAACGGTTACGTATGTCTTCTGTACTTGCGCATCCATGACATACATACCTTGTATTTTAATATTTGGTAAGGACAACGGAATTATTAAAATTTATTTTCATTCATTGTAGTCCCATGTGTTTAAGGCCGTGTCCTAGACTAATTAACTATTTATAAACCCGTCTTAATGGCTTGGTATTTGTAAGAAATGTATCAAAGCTGCGTTTATATCTGTTTTTCTGGGTTATGTTTGCATCTGAGGCAATGCTGAAGGCAGAATATGACGTGAAATTACGTAAACGGTTCGTAACGGAACGGCGTGGGCGACAGCTTCCTCAGGCGCTAAACGGAAAACCTTTGCGTCACTCATCTTACTTGTTAACATAGCTCACGAGTGCTTTCCCTTTCGTGTTACTATACAAAAGCTCTGTAGACTTTATTTTCTTAAAACTCTTGAATCAGAGTGTTCTTAGTTTCGATATTTTTTAATTATACAATTGGAAATTGCTCAAGAGTATTCAATACTTCATCTTATGTTTTGAACGTAAAATGTAATACCGTTGACATGCTTAGATAAGTTAACGCATATTTTTATAATTTAATTTTTACATGATAGAAACAAGTGACCCAAATGAAAGTAGCGAAAGTTAATAGAAAACGACGATGAGATCCAAAAGAAGTGAAACATTTTCATGCGTTTTTTTCTTTCTGTAACATATCGTGTTTGACATCATGGAAAGAAAGTACATCAATCAGTGCTTAATCTTGAGTCATGGAGTTAATTAGTGCGCGCTGAGTCGGCTATTTCGACTTTCTGTTTCTTAAATATTATTTAAGAAGGCTCTTAGTTGTGGTTTACGGCATACGGAAGGGACGAGAATTGTTTTGAAGTGGCAAAGAACCGTGCTCACGTCGAACCTTAGTACAAATGCCAGAGGTACTGTGTTTGTATTAATTTCCCCACATCACTTTTTTTGTCTCATACGGGGTATACGATTGTCCGTGTGTTCCTGCGCCGAATTTGGAGAAGAAATGAGTAGTGGTAAGGAGAACTTCCATATAGTTTTAACATGCCCAGCCCGAACGGCAGGTCATTGCACACACTCCTCTTTTCCTTTCTCCAGCCCATTGACCGATCATGAAAGCCCCGGTTTGCCTTTCCAGACTATCACTCGTGCAGAAAGCTGTCTGCAACCATGGGCTAGGCTTATCCAAGTAGGTACGTGTCTAAAAGGGTCCACGAAGCCGTCGCTTGGCACTCCTCTCTTTGAATCACAGTTACTTAGAAATATTTCTCCTCGTCATTTTTATTTTAGAATCCAGATAATAGAAAATCGGAAATATATTATGGAAGTTAATAAATAATTTTGAATCGAAGCTCACCCATACGCCATGAAACTAAGTTTAGAAAATCAGAATAGAAAAATATCGACTGAACTGGGACTCGAAACAGGGACCTCCCAGGTTCCGGACGGTGTTCTCCCGTCTCGGATTGGATATGACGTTAGAGCACCTACCCGGAAACCTGGCGGTGGATTTCCAAATATTATTTTATTTTATTATTATTAAATGTTAGATAAATAGCTAACATTGGAACAATAGTAAACCTATATGCCATTAAACTTATTTTATTTTTCTGTGCATATCATGTCCTTGCATCCTGTACTACCGGGTTTCATGAACTATTTTCCGCGGAACACTCGTGTTCCGCGGGGCCTGAATAGATGTTTCACTAAATTTTGGAGAAATTCTATCTGCGCCATAGAACTAGGAATTACCCAAATAAAAAATAAGACAAGTTTACCGTAAATTGTTTCGAATTTGAAAAGTCGGGGAATCCATTCTGAACTACATCATATTTCTGTTTCTCATTCATGATTTACTCAATTTTTGCACATTTCCAAAAATGTTTCACCGATTCATTGTTCAAAATTTTCTGAATCCTGAACGCTTAATAAATAAACTATTTTCGGACGTTAAGTCTACTGTCTTCAGTAACTCTAAATGAATGGGTAGCTATTTTGAAGAAATGTATCCATACTTATAGACAAGTACCCTGAAAATCCGAAAAGAAACATACGTTTCCCATATTTGATTAATCTTTTTCCGTATATCCTTAAGATAAGAAAGGCTTCAAGAAAGTTGAAAGTGACAATTATAGAGAGTTAATAGTTTAAAACTAAATTTTTAATAAAAAGTGAAATTAGTAACACATTTCAGTCGCGTTGTATACGTATTTCTTATTTTTATTGTTACTGAAATTACATTTTAAGTAATTACATTAATATGATTAGTTTGAAAATAAATAAGTCAAAGAGCCTATTAGCCAGAAATAAATTTAATAGGAGAAATTTAGTACAAAATTGTGACACGACGTTGTGTTACTTCCATTGCAACATCTTCAGGAGTATATCAAATTATAAATGAAATCGTAAATCAGTAAACGAAATCATTTTGACAGTGTTAGTACGATAAGAACATACAAATTTATATAATTTTTTTCCTGATTTCATTTATAATTTAAGATAAAAGGAACGCAAAGTCCTGTTACAATTTTTTAATAAATTTTTGTATTTAATTTATTTCTGTCTAATTGGCAGTCTATCTTATGTACTTAGTTTTTACCGTAGATTACAGTAGCACATTAGTTTATTCTGTTAATTTTCATTAACCTTAATGTCAAAAAAATATAGTTGAGATGACTAATTTTAGTACTAAGTACAATTTAATGTAAAGATAACATTTTACGGGTCCAAGGTTTGGATAGCGGGTCATTAGTCATATCCCCACAATTTCTGTTTTTTAAATACTGATTTCAGTTCATCATGGCTCTTTTAATCACGTCTTTCCGTTTTATTTGTAATGTTTTATACGCATTTTAGGAAGAATTATTCCTTTGATGTTGTGAAATAGTGGCAGAAAGATTTCACAATTACCTTGGACTATCGTTAGTATTTCATTGCACGAATCGTAACGATTTAAGGAGATGTTTCCTCTCGTGGCAAGGAACGGTAGTCTTTCGTAACATGCCGTGAATGCTTCGCGATATGACGTGACAGGTGTTCCCCTTCTTAAATTTATCCGTGACGTCCCTTCGCCATCGGTAACTCATCTCACGTCCCGTCGCCTTAACTATGTGCTAATATTCGCTCGCTCCTTCCGCCCGTCTCTACTGGGTCTCTTGTGTCTTCCCATAATGTTTCGTACTCCAGAGATTTTAGAATTTATTGTTGCTATATATATATATGTTGAGACGCTTAAAATGTCCTAAAAGAGGTTAGATGCCAGAATACGCATTTATCATCATTAGGTTTCAACCTCATAAGCGATAATGAGACAGTAAATGCTCTGAAATATGCCACGTATTAGTAAATTCTGTAAGTATAAATAAGTGGTAGTATAAAGGGGTGTAACAAAAGCACATAAACGTAGAGGGGGGGATAAACTGCGTCAATATAAATATAAAAGAATCTTCGTTACTGTGAAGTTTGAGAAAAGAAAACTGAGAAATAGAATTCTAAAAGCACGTCTCGTCTTACCGCTGCCATCAAACATGTACATAAATGGCAAGAAGACTGGTCCAACTAAAACACTTCCGACAGTACCAGACCACAAGTTATCAGAAAACATCTCTTGGAAGTTGTGCGTGTGTGTGATATGCGTGTTTGCCTGAGCCCAAAAATTCTAGTTGTGACATTTGTATAGCTTCTAGGGTGAAAATGTAGCCTCCTCAGGAAACAAAATCAAGCTTCCGAATTCGGCCCTGTTCACCTGTTGCTGGAGAAACCATTGGCATAATTTTGTCCTGCGAGGATGATCAGAGGCGCGCTTTTCGAATCTTCTTAGTTTCCTTTTCTCAATTTTGTAGTAACGAATCGTCTTGAACAAACATACCTATAGAAAAAAATGTTTGTGTTAATTCCCTCTACCCGCCTTTTAATTTTATGCACTTATGTTACAACCTGTATAATAAATTAATTATTTTCTTACTCAACCTGTCGTTCGTCGTGTTACACAACTTATAAAATCTTTGTCTACCCACTGTCTAACGCAAAATAGGATATATTCTTCGGTATGTCTGAAGGCTGAATATCCTTGGTATGCCTACAGACTAAGACGAGCCGAGATGTACGTGGATGCCAAGTATCCTCTTTGGGAAGAGTTCATGCATACACGCATGTGCGTGCCTCCTATCTGACGCAATACTTTTGTTTCATGCTTTGCATGAAGCTACCTTCCCGCCATTTTTATAGCAATCTCAGAAACGTCCTGATATTCTCAATCCATTGCTATTAGAAAGTTCAGCTGCAAACTATTTGGCTTGTCTGCATGTAACTATGCGGATATGATGAGAAACCACATCAACGTTTTACTGCATAATTTTCCAAGTTACATAAAATTGGAACGTCAAAACGAGCTTTGTACGGAGGAAGAGAAAGTTGTTGTGGCAACGGGTTCGATCCAGAAGCAACCTATTGAGAAAGCAGACACTCATTTTTATCCAGTGCAACTCTTCCCTCCTTTCAAATGCCCTTGTTTTCGATTACTCCACTCCTTTTGCTACCAGATGCAAAGCCAATTATTATTACGAGTACTGCGGCATTTATGAGATACGCCCAATCAGGCAAACCAGAGCAGTCCAGTCCTCTTAAGAAATGGAAAATTTGAAAGGCGACGCCTGTAATCTAAAACCCACAAATCTTTAATTTTACACTATTCCTGGTCCGTAAAGCAGCAATTAGTGTGCCATTTTCATGATACTTTTGAATTTTCGAGTTGGTGCTAACTTGTTTTTACAACGGATATAATTTTTGAATGAGTCGTGATTTGGGATATTGAAGCAAGCTAAACATGTTCAGTATTTTTTACCCTAAACAATTAATTTGTAATTCAGTATTTTATATTTACCAAATGAAGTAAGATTGACAACTGTCATTTCTCTACTACAGACTTTTTCATTTATTCGAAATCATTAATAAAATTTTATTTCTTGCCTTACAGGTATGTTACCATTAATTGAAACATTCACGTTGAATAGAAAACAATAATGTTAATAGACAAACGCTGGCACCTTTTTTTTCTCCGCTTTCCGAATACTGGTTCAATACGTAATTTGTTTCTATTATATTGTTCATCCTTTCGTATTTTTTTCTCAGGATCAGTCAATGTACGAGCGAACTGTATATTTTTCAGGAGTACAGCGTGTTTTTGAAAATATTTAAGTAAACGTTTATCCTGATACCTTTCAACATTTCCATTAGTAGTTTTATTGCATTGCATTTGGCAAAGCCTGGTGCAAATGTTTAAAATACATATAATATACATAAGCTACATACAAAGGAAAAGAACAAAACCTCTCCATTACCCTCATAAAGCTATATGTATATAATTACTTCATTTGGTAAATATAAAATCTTGAATTACAAATTAATTTAGAACGTAAATTTTCCCGAAGAAGATGCTGAATGAAGAGTTCTTGGTATTCCAGTCGGGTGATGCATTTCCTTAGCTGACATTGTACAAATTAATTGTCTAGGGTAAAAAATATTGAACACTTTTAGTTTGCTTCAATTTCCCTATATATATAATATTACTTTATTTTTCAAGTTACTTCATTCAATTTTACTAAGTCATTAATCTTTTTTAATGTTTCTATACTTTGTTTGGCAGGCCATTAGAACTTTTGTAGATAGAGTACTCCAATCCCATATTGTTGTATGTAGAAATAAAAATTTTCCTATACCAGTTCGCTGATTCTTCTGTTTAAGCTTGCAAGAATGATCCCTTTTACATAATTATTTAATGACTTCAAATGACATTAAACATGTAGTTTTCAAAATTAAAAATATTTTTCATCAAACTGTCCCTAATGTGTGTGGATGTTAAGCTTTCGATTAACGTTATTTGAGTAAAAAGGTGACAGCGGATGTTTCGTGTTATTTATTTTCATATGCCCTGGGTCGTCACACGACTATAGCTGGAGGAAATCGCTAATTGTGTCGATAGACATTAGTTCATTCCCCGCTATTTATTATTTTTGCAACTTGGTTTAAAAGCTATTGTGACCCAGTGAAACATATTATGTTTAGTTCAGCATATTTTTCTTGCGATAAAAACCTCATAAAAAATTACAATATAAGTGCAGGGTGTGGTTAAAAGGCCTTGATGCTCTCTATACTCCATTACCATATATTTAATTAGTAGTAACTTCTCTCCAACCCTGACTACAATACTTTCCTCCACCTTTTCACTTCTTCTACTACCTACCTCACACGCCAAAATAGACAAGTTAACTAGGAGTACTACATAATATTACACATTATATAAAATAATATAATAAAATAAAACACTCAGAGTAGAAAAAATAATAAATAAATAAATCATATTTTTAGCTTTGCTATAGTTGGAAAACGACACATCACAAGGAAAACTGAAAAAGAGCTCGACGAAATGATACATGTAGCAAAATAATTTCAACTGTAAAGGAAATTCTGAAGAAACTCCGGACAACGAAAATTAAATCATAAATCGCCTTAATTGAACGTTTAGATGATTATTTCATCTTCGTCACATTGATTAATTCGTCGTATTCCTAATAGACTGATTTAAAATACTAGTGTCGTCTATAAATCTGCTGAAATCATGATTATAGGCAGATTAAGAACACAGAAACGTATCTCTGTACGAAGTGCATGCTGTATCTATTTAGAGATCTTGGCAATAGTCTATGTCGTGTGTATAGTTTATTTAAAATGGTCTGGATGATAGTCTTTTCCTTGAGCGACCGTGACCGCACTGCGAACCAGGGACCTTGGGCGACAACTGTTTTATTCATGCCTTGTTCTGCGAATCTCGCTCTCGAAGGATGCTTCATCATAAAGTTCACAGATTCTTATAACTTACCACGAATTCGCACGTAGTTAACCGCCGACCTGTATGACTCGTGTGTGAAACGTGTGCATGTACTTAAACAGAAGGTGAGCTCCTTGGTGTGAATTTTACCAAAATTACTCTAAAATAAAATGTAACCGAATAGGTAACTAAATATTTCTAAATTTTCTCAAAATAACCACGCCACCTGTTGTTGCGTTTCTGTAAAATTTCAGTATTTAATCACAAAAGGTTCTTCATGTATAGTGAACTAGTATCCTCTAAATGATACCGAATATTTACCGATATTCATCAGATACTACCATTACATTTTATTATTCACTTTATTGAGCTTTGTAGAATCTGCTCGAGTAGTTGTTATAGTTTTATAATCATTGGCCTTTATTTACTGTCTTATTTTCTATTTGGATGTGCTTGCGAATGAACCATTGAGGATGAGGAGAGTTACCTTTTTTCTAACAAAATAATTTAAAATGTTTATACCCATGCCCTGATTTTAAAAAGTGCACTTCTGATCTCGTTTCTTTGTGCATATAAAAAAAATTAAAATTACTTTCATATTCATGGGGAACCATGAATCCCGGAATAGATTTAGTTCCAGAAAAGCGTAATCGTAACGCCTCAAATTTTGAGATAGATCGACCTCGGATGTGATTATGTACTTTTTATGGAACAATATTTTCACAAAAAACTAAACATATTCATAAGATTGATTTCAGAAATATTAAAGCTCCCGTGAATGAAGCTTTAAGCAAGGTACAAATGTCTCTAGAACTGTTTCCGCATTCCATTCTATTTTTATAGTAGTAAATTATGGTTGGTATGTTTTATACCTGAACGCTTTTTGAATATTATGGATTTGCTAATTTTCGCCATAATAAAATTGGTATTTGAAGGAGTTCTCAAGGAACTTCTTACAAGTCGAGAGAAGACGCTGAGACGATTTTATAAGAAAAAGAAAATCGCGGACTGGAAGGAGGAAATGTAGCACCAAAAGAAGTGTAGCGAATCATTCGTTCACCCAGATGGCGACTGTATCCATGAAAGCAAAAATTTGCTTCACACTTTTTGCATTGTATACTAGTCGACTGCCCGGATAATTAAATTGGTGTAGTAAAACAGAAGAATAAAGCCGACATAATCTCGTCACAAGAAGCCTGCTAGCTTCGTATAGTTTTTGAATAAGGATAGGAATTTAGTCGACTTAATCTGCAGAAGCACATATCATGTATTATTAAAAATTTTCTTGTGTTTCTAATTTTTCTTTAGGGGAAAAATTAATAATCTCTGCAGACGAACCTGTGCCAAATACCAGTTTTTTTTATTTCTCCAGTTGAAAGTGAACTTTAAAGCTATTTTAAAGTTTAAATAAGGGCAAAAACGGACAAAAAATTAGTGAAACATAGACTATAATTTAAAATCTACTACATGTTTCGGTCCTGATCTGGACCCTCTTGAGGTTGAGCACTTCAACCTGAAGAGGGCCCAGATCAGGACCGAAACATGTTGATTTTAAATTATAATTTATGTTTCACTAATTTTTTGGCTGTTTTTGGCCTTAAATAAACTTACAGACACTTATAACTATTCTATTTAAAACTATTTTATCATTGGCCCATTGGAAGTTAATTATCGTTTATTAAAGTTCTGTAATATTTTTTACTGGCAATCGCAATTTAATATGAATTCAGTACAGAATGCATGACTTTCGAATTGAATGCTTTTAATATTAATATTTTTGCAATTCAACGAAAATTATGTTTTGCATTTGCGGTATTATTGAAGTTATCAGAAAATGACAATATATTCTTATAATATTATGTATTTTTGCTTAATGTATTAATTAATTTTCGCTAATTAAGTAACTAAGCCTTCAAATACTACTTATCTTGCTTTTAACAAAAATCCGAGAGAACATAGTTGTAAAAAATCTTTTTATTTCCGAAAGAACAATCACCCGTTCATTAGGGTTGTGGTAGTAAAGTAAAATGAAACGCTATTACGGAAACATGGACGCTATAGAAGATTTCAGAAAATGTTTTTAAATTTACTGTAAAATATTTTAGTAAACTCATTTGAATTTTGGACTGTCTGCGTTTTATTTCTCTTCGAATTGTAATATATAGCGGGACCAGGGGTCTGGAATGCGAAACATTGGCATGCTGCGTGTTGTCGGCGAATTTACTGTGTCCTTCGATACGCGTGATTCGTTGCGTGCGTAATTCGTTTCGTGCCATTGGCGAGTTTTCGGAATCTTAAAAGTTTCCTTATATTGGTGAGTAGCTGCTTCCACAAAGGTTAGGTTACAATGCCTCTAACTACATCTCTTGTTATAGGTATGGTTTTATCGTGTTATTTATTTACTTACGTGTAAATTTTCGCATCTACAACTCACAATTCAACAACCCTTCATTCCTGTTATACCTCGTCTTTATTGATAACTTCTAAATAAGTTTTGTAAGTCTTTCTCCGAATCTACGTCTCCATTATCGAACTTAACCCTGTGGCAAATTAAATGAGAAACAAATTGAGTTCACGTCAGAGGTGTCCTAGAAAAATTCCGTAGTTATCACGTGTTTTATGAAAACATCATTACTGTTTTATAAAATTTAGTCTATATTTAAAGGAACCCCGTTAAATAATAAGAATAAGTTTTGTATCTAATGATCCAATAAATAAATAAAATGCTATGGTTTTTAATCTTGTTGACAAATCTTCACTTTCATCTTTATCATTCAAAGAATCTCAAATATGTATTCAAAATTTTGTCTGCCAACTGTTATCCTGTAGATTTCATTTCAAAATTTAGTGAAGTCGGAATTAATTGTATTTATAATGATACTAATAATTGTGATCAAAGTGTAGTTCTAATGATTTTATTGTTTTACCCTTTTTCGATCATTGCTCTGCCAGATTTAAAATGTTTTTAAGACGTACAATATTTCGGTATTCTACAAATCAGTCAATAATTTACCTTTCTTTGTTAAAAAACAAAGATTTACTTAGAACTTTTGATTGCCATAATGCTTTGTATAAAATTTCATGTAATGACTGTTCGTTTTGTTGCATTGGTCAGATTAAGAGATCTCTTTCAATTAGAACTGAGTAACTTAAAGCCAATTTAAAATTTCCTTCATATATACACTCTACAACTACTAAGCATTGTTTGTTACTGAATTACTCTCTTGATTTTGATAATACTATTGTTTTATGTAAGGAAATGAATTTTAAGAAAAGATTAATATTAGAAATATTGCATATTAAAAGCAATAAATTTACTGTCTGTATAAAACATGACACTTTGCAACATAACAAATTATATGATGGTTTATTAAATTACCATTGTTAATTGTATCTTCACTGATTGTATGCTCTTTGTCTTTATATTTTCAGTTAATTTTCTTTATTGACAAGGGTCACAATGGATGGTCGAAACGTCTTCTTTATGTTAAGAAAATTGTGTATAAGTCTGTTATACGGGTCGCTAAGTTTTCATTTGATTAACAGTAAGGGTTCATAGTCATTGTTTAGCTTCACAGTATCAATCTGTATGTTAAGAGAGATGTTTGGTTTAATATGACGCATTTTGGATATAATTCTGGAATATTAAACCTTAAATGAATGTTTCGTACTGATGATGTATTTTGGAGATAACTGATTATTTGTCAATGGTAAGCTTACTATTGGCAATATGCTCTTTGATTCGGCAATTAAATGACCTTTTTGTTACCGATTGTAGCAAAATTTTTAATCAGAACATATTTTGTAAACTTCACATTGTTTGCCATAGGTTTTTCATGAATATAGAAAGTCTATTGCATATCTATAAATGATTAGTATTTGTATTTTTTTTTAAATTTTCATAAACTTGTGATGTAAATCGTTGTAATAAGGGAGAGCAAGAAAAAATTGATTTCGTGTAATTTGCGTTGAGAAGCAGTGTAATGTTTTCACTAACAATTAAAACGTTCCGGACAATATTTATATTGTACTGATGACTCATGTGGAATTCTTCGATTCATGTCGTAAGATATTTTGATGAAAAATACTAAATTTAGATGCTAGAAGTTTTGTTAACTTGTCATTTTTTTAAAAATTTTAACGGGACAGAATAAAATTATGTTTGTGGAATGATATTTATTTTGCTGATTACTAAGTCTGAAAAGTCTTTCTATCTTTAGTGAAAACACTACTGCTGAATCATTAAGCATGGAAAACTTAACGTAGTTGGAAAATATGTTTGCAAAGTTGTGCACACATTTTATTTTAGTAATATGTAACCTTGTCAAAATGAAAATGAATTGAGATTTTTCTTTGTGAGTATAACCGTAAGCGTTATAGTTACTTCTGTAAACATTATGCATTCGTTCTGAACTTTAATCGGATTACGAGCGACTTTCGGAAACGATATATATCTGTCTCGCCGTCTTCAAGACACATTATTACGATTGCATAATTGAAGTTGTAAGCGCTGGTTAACGGCGAGTTAACTGCTTTTGCGTGCCTCGTGCCAAGTTTTGAAAAGTTTGAGGTTATGCCTTTTAAATGACGAGTTTTGCAATAACGATGTTGTATGAGTCCTTCATGTTAAGTAGCATTTGAATCGAGATTTGGAAAGAGGACGTTACGAAAATCTATACAAAAGCTGTGCGTCTGAATGAGCCTCTTTTTGAAGGACACACACTTAATGAATCATCTATTGCTATAAACAGCCAAGGGGACGGCAGGGAAAGTTCACTATCAAATATGACATTACTTTTAATTCATGCAGAATCACGTACTTTATTATTATTAAATCCGTTTACGTTTCTCAACGAAATCGCTTCCATATATTTTTACTTGAAACTATATTATAGCGTAGAAGGTTTTATAATTGCTTAATATAGCACAACTGGATTCAGATATGTAAAAGAAAATATATAGTTGGATTCACTAATTAATTATGTAATAAGATTTAAAAATATAATATTTATTTATGGGGTCGTTGTATATTCATTTCACAGGAAACTCATGCAATCATTAGGCTATAAAATATTCTGGGTTTTAGGTGAATCATGTAACAGAGAATTTCGTTCGTAACTACTATATCTTTCTTCTACAATGATTGTTTTTCCTTTTGACTAGAAAGGGGATACAGGCCCGCGATGCTTTCCGCATTGTGATGTCACGTTCATCGTCTCCAATGCATCATTCTGAAGTTAACACCAATTGGTTGAATTTGTTACAAGATTTTTTTTCTTTGTCTTAACTGATTAAAACACACTTTAAATCTATCAGTCGCCGCTTCTGTCTGGATTTGCACTCTCAGTTGCACTCCTGCAATCTCTAAAACTGCTCAACACACTGTGGCTTCTGCCCTTGAGAAGCTGAAACCAATCTCTCACTCATCTCTCTTCAATTTTCTGTCAAATCTTAGGTTTGCCAATTTGACGTTCCCATTCGAAATTTTAAAAACCGGGTTGAATAAATGGTACCCACATTTTCCACCAACGAATTTCCAAACCCCATCCACCTTTTGTCTATTGACCATTTGTCCTCGTCGATCTGGCACCTCGCATTAGTCCCTGGTAAATTACTTTCGTTTAGTGCCTATGCATGCAGCAAATGCGTTACATTACGTACTTTGTACAAACAGCTATGCATGAAACACAGGCTGTGTAAAATAATACATGTTCTCGAAATATCTCTAGAAAATCACTTGGGGATGATTCAAAGTATGCATAACAAAGGCGAAACAGTTTTAAGGCAAAAATTTTTCTATTCACTACAAATGGGCTGTACTTGCCTAAAATGTAACAACAAACGTATTTACCTTTTTTAATTTATGTTTTCCCACTATTAGACAGTATTCATTTATAATTAATATAAAGCATAAGAAAGAAATAACGTTTATCCGATATCAGTAGTAAAATTCCACCTAATAAATTCTAAAGTAGCCAAGAAAATAGGAGGGGATAAAAGTTTTGCTTCTCTTACACTATTCTGTACGAGTATGCTTGTCGTTACATAAGCTCAAATAAAATGTTAATAATTGTAATCAAATTTGGAATTCGATTGTTATTAAATTATAATATGCGTACGTCAGATAATAAAGAGATATGGGAGTTGATGTTGAGTTATATAAGTTTTTGAAAATCATTGAACTTAAAAATTAGAGTTCATCTGCTATTCACTATTGGTGTCGAGATATGCATTATGTGGGAAGTAAAGCTGGAAGGTTTAAGATTACGTTAACTGGTAGCTTATATTTCTAAGGCATCAGCACAATTAAATGTAATCCTACGATTCTCTTAGTGTGTAGTCGTCGTAACCTTTTAGTGCTTCTCAGAAACATGAAAACGCTCTTCACTTGTTAGTCGGAAAGGTTTCGGTGTTTATGCATTAGTCGTGTAAGATCTGTTTGGACTTTTAGATGAATATGGTGTTTGGTTATTTTTATAGAAGGGCCATTTTTATCTCCATTTTGATCCTTGTATCGCGCTTATACCAGTTCGCGGGAAGCTTTTTTTTATTAATTTGCGTTAATCTTTTTCTCTTTATTCTTCTTTCTTTAAATTTTCTCCAGCGCAGGAAAGGAAAGAACCCTTGCTACTGGCTACCCAGGGAGGTTTCCGTATCTACTTTTGTTAAATCACTGCCCTCCAGCGACGTTAGTCTCTAAACTGTGTCGCTCAATTTAGGCACCCTATTTTTAATAGGGTAGTGGGGGATTTTCACCGCCCTAAAAAAAGCTTTCTTTATGTCAAATGCCCTTCTCTTATTCTTTTCAGCTCTTCAAAGATTTTTAGTTCTTTCCGTAGTTTTTCGCAAAGTTTTACGTTGCTCAGTACTTCTTTTAGTGACGTTGCCCTCGTTTTCTTGAAAATCGCCGCCCATATGTCGCATTGTGTGACAGCACATTTAGCTGTTTCCTCCTCTAAACGCAGTCATATGTTCCATCCTCAGCTTTCCCAGTATCTGTAGTTTTTTTCTGATATATCATAGCAGGCCAGGACGAGTTTAAGTTGTTGCAGTTTGGCCATTCTGGAATAACTTTTGTCCCAGAAAGATAAAGAGCTTACTAAAATTTCTTCATGACCTTCATTGACCTTTATGCTGTTTTCGTTGGTGTCATTCATTCTGTTACAAAAATTTAATTGTTCTTCTCATTCTTTGTAGTGTAGAAAACACAAATACTGATTTTAACTAGAATGTTTGTCGGATTTGACCTACCTTATATTGTCAAGATTTTTATGCAATAAATTTCTATAACTTACTCTTTGACTTCTCCAATTTTTTCTTTAAGTGTGATGCAGCTTCTAAGTTCTTGCTCATTGTTCAGTGATGTACTTTTCTATTTTTAAATATAATGCCAAACAAATACAAAATAGTCCTGTCCACCAGATATATGTTTTCTAGATTTGCTCTGCATCTCTTTTAGATGAATACCGGGTAGTTAACCCTTGGCTACCTTATACTCCTTTACACACATACGCGTTTCAATTTCCTTCCTATGCCATTAATATGAAGTTGGCACTAAGTGGATACCTTTAGGTCGTGCTCTTGATTATAAAAGAAATAGTCTTGTACCATCGGAGAAGTGTCAGATCTGAGAACATTAGCGTATGTAAGACTAACCCCTGGCTTGAGTGGAATGTTACGAAGCTCTCTCCTGGTGCATCCCATTAGCGATCCTTGTAAAGCTAAAACACTATGCCAGCTTTCTACAGAGACTATGTGCAACTCGATGCATTAACCAATTGCGCAAACCCAATGTAACTCAATTAGCAGCCCAGCCATCAATAAAATACCAACAGTTTCACCTCGCGTATAGTGTCGCTTAAGTCTTTTTTCGTGTGGTATTCTTGTAGAGTTGATCGACTGTCGTTACTGACGCCATATTGAAATAATAACATTCTTGTGCAGCAAACTTAGGTCGTAAACTCCAGTTGTTCGGTACGTTTTCCAGTGTTCTTTATTTTCTAAGAGGTAAAGAAAGAATTCATAGATTGTTTCCATTCATATGTGAGCTGATGCAAGCGATTCTCTTAAGTCATGCTGATTTGAAGGAAGTGTACGAACTCTCCGTAGCTCTGAATCCTTCGCGTGAATTCGGGACGATTGTTTTCATTTTATTTTTAAAAAATTGTTATTTATTAATTGGTTTTGTAATCTGTTTACAACAATAAGCAAATATTAGATATGATATAATGATGCAATTACATGAGATAGAAACCCAGGTGGTTTATAGTTCAGATATTAATTTCACGACATTTGTTGTAATAATACCTTGACTAAGCAAATCTATGACACAAGGCAGTTTTTGATCATCCAAATTTTCAACTCAATCGTACTTCTGGACTGATGATTTAACCTCGTGCAATAAAATTCCATCCATTAGGTGATACGGAATTTCCCCCTTATGTTTTAACCTCAATGGAAAAAGCTTGGTAGTCATTAATGGACATTTGCTTCTTCCAATATATTTAGTAACTTTTCAGAATGACCGTTAAAATTCCATGTTTTGGACCTCACTATCATTTTCTAATTCTTCTCGTTAATATCGTAACCAAGCGTATCGCTGGGAAAATATGAATAATGAAAAATTGATATTCAAGTTACAAGAAACCTTATTGCTTTGAAATTAACACGATGTGCAAACCTAACTTACGTAACTGGCTCCCGCGTTAATGATCACAAATTGATCGTTGTTGAGGTGAATATTGGGAAATCTTTCGCGTAGAAGTTAACGTCCTATTTCTTCTTACACCTGTGGTTTTAATTTTGGGAGAGAAATTGGCCTAAATCGTTAATTAAACCAAAAGTAACAGTGTTATGAGTGCATGTAACCATAACAAATAATTAGCATTCTTTAGTTTACTTGCATTTTATTGATATTGAAGTAAATGACTCAGCAGATTTTATTTTAACTCAAATAATTTGACACGGAACATGATTTGTCTACGTTTATATGACTCTCAAAACATTGATCACATTTAGTTGCATATTGCTGGTTGGAAGTAGGACGATGCCTCTATTGTCAATTGTTTGTATAATTTAAATTAATTTATTAAAAACTTGTTATTGAACGACAAGCGATGATGTGTCTTGAGTCCGTGAGAGAACGCGTTTAGCGGATACCGGTTTGCAAGACATTCAATCACTATTTGACTTAGAGGTTCATGACCAAGTAACTTATCTCCGAGATCAAATCTTTTCTGCAGGCAAGGTGATACAATGATGCAGTAACTTGAAAATTCCTCTGCGCTCCTTCCAAACTATCGTTAAACGTTTTTTCTTTCTTTCTCCATGGCTCTACAGCCCATTGAGGGCCTGGGCCTACCGAGTCGACTGCGGACTGTCATCTTGCATGACACATTCCGAAATTGGAGTGACACGTGGTCAGCGTATCGACCCTCCAACAGTCTTAATCCCGGTCTTCTCGAGCATGACAACACAAACATCCAAGTCCATGCCAGGTTCGAACCCGGGACCTCTGGGCTGTGAGGCATCAACGCTAGCCACTACACCACAGGAGGTCGGCATCGTAAACGTTAGTGTACTGAAAAGAGAACGTTGAAAATGTCATTGATCCATAAAAGTTAAATGACAAATATTTTTTATGTGATGCTTACTGTTCCGTAGAGCTATTGATGTACGTTGATACAATGAATTTCATACTGCGTTTCTAAAACATATTATTTAGCAGACTATTACTTTTTAGTGTCTGAGATCACTAACAAAGCGTATTACTTAGTAGAATATATTATTTTTAAGGAAACTGTGGCAGTTAATTCATGCCCGTATGCAACCGCGTCTACTCTACAATTTCTAAATTCGTAAATTACGACAGTGCATAGTTAGGCAAGTGATTTTGGTAGCAGGATTATCGACATTGGAAAACCGCCTTATTTAAAGTATTTACAATAAACATTGAGAGGATGTAATTTCTAATTTCCAAGCTGTAAATTGATTATCAGATTCGTACCTCTTCGCCAGGAGCTTAGCATCCTGTGAAGAAATCCTATAATTTAACATACAATTTGTTGTTGCCACAAGGATTAACCATTTAACCTTAAACAATTATCTGCCATAACACTTATCTTGCTCACGACGCTGTATAAATTTTCAAGCGTGAAACAGAAATTACTGCTATTGATAAAGTGCTTATTCGCTCAGGTCAGGTTGGCTGACCCCCTGGGTACCGTTTCACCCATCACCTCTTTTCCATTCCCGTTATTTCGTCGCTTGCCTACAGTTGTATTGGCTATAGCTTATCGACTTCTGTTGATACTGATATGCAGTAAACCACACTGTGTCCTGATAAACTCTCATAATGTTTGCGCGGCCTTGGTCGTGGTGAAACCTCAATCCGCCAGAAAAAATATTTTCCTCTGAAATACCTAAGGAAATGAGACCTGTAAACAGAAAATATATTTGTGTTGTTAATTTAAATCTAACATCTAACGATTCGCTTCCTTTGCGTTCTCATTTTGTCTTAGATTTGATGGGACGACTATTGGGAAACTCTAGACGATATCACGTCGTCATTTCGTATTTGAAATTGATGTTGCTACCATAGTGTGCCACCCTTTAGCCGCTTCTTCTTCCGAGTCATGCTTAAAACAATAGAATTTCTGTTTAGAGCGACATCGGGTCGGTTCCAAAGGTCGTATTTTGTTTTTGTTAAAAAAATTATGTACGTACTTTCCTCTCGAATTTTCACGCACCTAAGTCCACGTAGAATTATGTTTGTAATTATTTGGTTACCTTGCTCTACCTTCCGTATCCCCCCTTTTCAATTCCCTTCCTATGCTATTAAAGGGGAGTTGCCTGTTTCAGGATAATCTTCATGTAGCCTGTTAACCCCCCCAAAAAATATACAAAATGTAACAAAACTTTGTACACATATTCCGTAGTTAACGTGGAATGAATTATATTTAAAATTATCGTATGTGTCAACATGTAAATGTTTATGACGTCACCGACCATTGAAAATTTGGAAGCTGGAAAATATTTGCATTCGTCGAAGATTGCAGCTTTGTTTTTTTATTCATATAAAAACATTTTGTCGTAAAGACTAATTGTTTGGACAGTAATGATTCAGTATATACAATATTAAAATAAAAAATACAAAATTAATATATAGTATATAATTTTCATGTTGACATGGAGGTAGGTTAATCAATTTAATGAAAACTACTTCAGATGGGTTTTCTTTGTGAGTACCTGAGAGGCATACGACGTGGGTGTGTGAGGGTTGACAGGCAGTGAACTGATTATTGGAGGATAGATGAGGTTGTGGTCTGCGGGCATGATGGTAAGGTGGGTTAGGATGTGCCTGCATGATCAGGGGGAAGTATGAGGTCGATTGGGAGTTTTCTTTTGAGGCGACGGAAGTGTGGAGGCGGAGAAAGATTGTCATGGGGTTTGCGTGGTTCAGGACGCTTTTGATTAAGGAGATTATGGATTTGGAGATTACTGAGTTTACTTTGGAAAGTTTGATATTATGGCTGATAAAGGAATATCTTAAGGTTTGTAATGGTGCGTATTATTATGTTTGTTTTAGTTTGAATTTTGGCTGAATGAATTTTGGCTGTTAATTCCCATATGGACGAGGCATAGGACCAGGTGGGATGTATTATGGAGAGGTATAAGAGGTGTTTTGTGCTGATGGTAACAGGGACTTTTCTGTTTAGGACGGGTTATAGGGTTCTGAATTTTTGGTTGATTTGGGAGAGGAGAAGATTAATAAGAGGTTTCCAGGAAAGTTTTGAATAAAACATTGTTTACTTTTTGATGCTTCCCAACTTGACTTTGGCCCAATATTGTCTTGGAATACAAACTTAAGAAACTATCGAAGGATGATAAAAGTAATAGGTAAGATTTAATGGCTATAATAGTATAATATATTTATTATACACAGTAGTTTTTGCACATTTGAATAAAGTTGCCAACCTATATAAAATAAAATTTAGAAGTTTGAGCTTACTTTTTCAAATATGTAAAATTATAAACCATAGGTAAATTTTTAATCCTTAATTTAATATAATTGTTGTCAATTGCGTAAGTGAGAATTGGTTATCTGTGTATTTTAAATTTTGTATTTTTTCAATTGTATAATTTGTACACCAGAATAAAATTGCCTAATTCTATAAAAAGTTTTTAAGGTTATAAGTTTTTATTTGAGTGCGTATCATGTAAATTGCGATTGTAGTGGAGTGAGTGGTGACGTCACAGTGACAAATTTTATTTAGAGGTATCTCCGTAATTCGAGGGTATTGAAAAATTCTTCTTTATACGCATATTGGAAAATCATAAGTATCTACAGTTGCCAAAAGAAAATAATTTCGTGTTGACGGCCGACGTGACGTCACAGATTCTAAGTGCAGGCATTGAAAAAAACTTTCTAAAATCGTCCTTAGAACCGTGGGTAAGGTAGGCGTGACAACGCGCTCTATGCCGATTAAATTACATTAGTAAATAATGTACTGGGTCATTACAAATACGTACCGAATATATCAGGATAATGTAAATCCAATTTCCTCACCTATCAGTTAAGTAATACTATATTATATTTCTTCAGAGCGAGACATTTCGTCAGGTATCCTGTGTTATTAATATAATAGTCTCGCCCATTTTTAAATTGAATTATTCTTCACCTTGGGAACTAATAATAACTCTTTCTTTTTCTTATTTATTTGTTTTATGTCTAAAGTAGCAATTCATATGTCAATTTTAAAAAGTTTCTTCAGGGTTCATACATTATTTCTATGGGCACGTGCGTTGGATTGTATTATCTTTAGTATTCCTTGATGACATCACGATTTCGGAATGTCACGTTTATGACCATCCTTGAAGGGTCTGTTGTCTCATTTTCTGACTTGTATGTCCTATGAATTTATTTCCTGTATGGAAGGACGCGAGCCTCACTCCTGGACTTTGATGTGCCCTTGGCAAGGCTCCATGGCGTATCCGCACCCACACTATGCTAATGGTTGATGTGGTTTGTTGGCAGGAGTTGGGTAGGAACACCAATCAGCCCGAGTTGAACACCATCGCCACGTACTACTTCGATGGCCAGGGGAAAGCTCTGCGACCCATGGTGGCCATGCTCATGGCCAGAGCCGTCAACTACCACCTCTACAAAGAGAATGGGTGAGTAAAAATCAACTTCATGGATTACATTTCCCAAAACTGATGTCAATTTGCAACGTGAACCTGGGCCGACAATGGGTAAGAATGAAAATGAGCTGCGTTAAAATTCGTCGAATGCTTTAAATAAACTTAATTAATTTCTATACGGAACGGGTCACATCTTTAGAACATAATTATTGGGCGGATCAAGCCTATTGAAGACGTGTGTCCGGCTGAAAAAGTTATAACCCTGTTATTTTATTATATGTAATACACTATTTATACCTAAATGAATACTACTACTATCAATTGTTTTTGTCCGTAGTCCACCACAAATTTTTTATTCGGCTTCTACAGTGAAAATGTTGCCCACCCCTGCTATAAAACATCAGTGTAAATATCTTGAAATATGGAATACGATTCGGTTTCCAAACTCTTTAATTTATTCTACTTATGTTAGCAATAACTCTGAACTCGTAACGGATTGAATCCGATTATATGGTCATATCTGATCATTTAATGAAGCTAATGTGTTTAATCTGTCTAGTGGCCGTACCATAGTGTATCAGCGAAATAAAATCCCATACTGTCGGGCAAGTACACACGAGAAAGAATAATTACTGAACAAAAGTTAGATATAGGAAGATTGCACACTTTTTTGTTTTTTATTGCATTTTTTAAATCTTAGATTCGTTTATCTATCATTTAATGTTGCCAGTTTCATTTAGTGTTATTGAAATTATAATTTACAATTAATAGCAAGTTCTCTTTTTTCCCCGGATGGTTTCGTGGATAGATATTTGGCATAATAGCATATATTCACAAAAAAATTTAGATCATAATTTACGTTAAAAAAATCATTTGTTACGCAGTCTGCGTCTGTGAACCTATTTATCTTCTCGGCTGCTCCTCCGAAGTAATTTCGATTACCCCTCCCTTTTGCAACCATATATTTTTCTTTAACCTCAAACATCAATAAAACTGCTAATAATCAGGCTCAAGAGTGACTTCTTATTCTCCCGAATGAGTCCATTTGATAACTACAGATGTCCTTCACGCCATCGTCTAAATACAACAACGCTGACCCTATAATAATTAAAGTTAGCACACCCTAAAAATCCAGCCCGCATATGACAGGCGATATTTTACTTCAGACCTTCGTCGCCTAAATGCAATAAATATCTCCGGTGAGTGGGAAAGTCCCTGTTTAATTGCGTCTTGACCTTAGTTTGGTTCATACCGCGTAATTTTCTAAAACTCAACCATTTTAATTTATTATTAATTACGCAGTTGAGTCATTAATTTACAAATCACGCAAACGTCTTGCATTTTTTTTTACTTAGTAGATCCATTTGTTCTGTACATAGCGTGATCATTCATTCAAAATTTTTGAAGGGAATATTCTTATGTTGTTGTTAGTAGAAAGCGACATAATATAAACGAATGAGTGAAATGGATGTGAAATGACGTGGTGTCCGACACAAATCAGTAGTTGTCATGTGTACGGCGTTTCTCATTAATTAATGTCTCTCCACCAATAGAATTGTCGGAAATCCGGTTGTAAACAGGCCAGTTCGTTTAGTAATTACAGTTTCACACCTAACGCACGGGTGGACAACTCATGCCTTCTTCTTTATAATACATTTCTGTCTAAATAGATTTACGTCTACAGTTTTTAGATGAATATATGATTTCAGTTTATTATTTATAAAGAAAAACGTTTTCTGTCGTTGTAATAAGAAGTGAGTAAACGTGCGTGTTTGTAAATTCCTTTTCCAGATTCCCTGGGCCTTCAGATTATCGTTATCCAGAAAGCTAAACTGAACTGTGTAACGGACCTTGTTCGAATGTGTCTCAGGCTTGAGTTTCCTACTTGTCATCCCGATCAGCTGCGAGGCTAAATGCTCCAAGGCCTGGAAAGTGTACCAAGGCACGTGCACTGCAACCTAGAACTGCTTCCTTTCCTAGGAACTCTATCAAACTTTATTTGGAGACAGAAAGTTATACTAATCAAAGCAAAGAGCTTTAAATATCTTCAATAGCCATTATGGGTTTGCTGTGTCTCATGAATATTTGACATAATTATAAAGCTCACGTTTTTAATTGAAGTTTAACGTTGGGTAGTCGTAATAATATGCTAGTTTAAATTAATTTCCCTAATTTCCTCGATAACTGGAAGTACATTTGATACTAGTATTAGTACCTTAACTATGGAAGTACTGTTGTCAGGATCTGGTGGAGTTATTGTCATTGCAAGTTATTATACCCGGAGAAATATAATTATATTGTTATAAATGTGTGAAGTGCTAACAATCATACTCAAGAATGACTTATTTTTCTCCTCCACGAGTCCATTACATATATATACATGTTCTTCACATCATCTTTTAACTACAGCAACCTTAACCCTATAATAATTCAAGATAGCCCACCATAATAATCTAGCCCGCATGTTATAGTAACATAAGAAAGTCAGTTCTTGTAGATATAAAACATTTTGTTTAACGTATTTACGTTTCTAGTCGTCATCGTTATCGATGACTTAAGGCTTTAATAGTCTAATTGTCTTTACCGGTGAATCTGTGAAAATTGACTGTGAAATTGACGAGGACCAATGCGTAACACATTTAAAACGACATAACATTTTGAATCGTGAAATATGAACTTTTTTTTAAAAGTCCGCAACCACAAAATCGTTGAAAGGTTATAGGAAAAGACGAGGATTAAATATAAAATACTGTAGAAGTTTATTATGAACTTTGTGCTAGAGTAAGGTGTACAACTTCATATTTCGAACCCTAGATGAGTCATTTGATGCATTACGTCCTTTTACGCTCAAAAATTATATTTTCGGCTAAATCAATTATTTGCAACGCTTAAAATTTACGAAACAGGTTGAGTTAATAGGTGTTCAATAATAACGTTTGCAAAAGCTGGTGGATTTCTACGTCTATGATTTAATTTAAAAAAAATAATTTTAAACAAAATAAAAATAAATTTCTTGGAATGGATTGTTATCGCCCTCTCCATTTTCCGTGTTGTCATTCTGATAGCATCTTTATTGCTAAACTTATCAATAACACACCTGCTAAAGAATTTTACTATTTTTTTAATTAAATATTTTTTCCGACAGTTAAATATATAATAAATGATTTAATCAGCCTTTTTGTTAGTTTTTTTATAATTTAAATATTAAATATTACGACGTTTCGTCACTCATTTCAGACTTCATCAGGTACTAAAAGATTTACAAATTGATTGCATTGAGTAATGTTATGAAAATTTTTGTTAAATAAAATACATGGTTTCACACTTAAAAAATTTAGGAGTGCATGGAACTTCAGTTCGTAACTTCTTCGGCCAAAACGCAAGCAAGTGTCACAAATCCAGCCTAGAGGTGAAGTTCCGTTACAAATTTAAAGCATTTACGATTTGTTATATATGCAAAATGTTGAGTATCACTTTTAAAAATTACAATCTTAATTACGGAAAGAAATGGATATGCAGGGGAAATATATTTTTTAATATACACTCAAAAATTTTTGAATGAACCCTATATTAACTAACTGTATAACAAAAGCACAACCTTAATTTGAGTAGCCAGAAAAAAAAACTAACCAACGCGTTCTCAAATAATTACGCACTATATCATACTTTAGTAAACGCTATTCTGTATGTAATTAATACGTAATAGGTGTGGTAATAGAATTTTTTAATCAATCTGGGAGAAATGCATGAGATGAAGGTCTGTTCTTTCTCCTTGGCTTGTAGTTTCAGGTGTCGTGTTTGTCCCACGCGTTTTAAAATACTAGCAAAGGTAGTCTCTGAATGCCATTCGTAAGCTAGAGGAAATCGAGAGTATTGGCAAGCCGGCGAGCTATGAAGTGAGCATAGCATGAGAATGACGTTCATTGAACTCTATTGTATGATTATCCCAGACAGCGGTAGACCACGTTTGAATCGTGAGAAGAAAACAAACAGCAGCTCACAAAGAATTGCTTAATATAAACTGCCGGTACTAGTAGGAAATAGAATTGTTGGATCGAAATTACTGTCATCATAGGCAAGTTATAGCAAACTAGTAATACTATCCCTTTCTTTTAAGTAACTAATTACTCTTTATAATATTTCAAAATAGAGGTTTGATTTATTTTTTAATACTAGAAATTGGTTAATTTATGCGACAGTTTTATTTACATAAAAATATATGAAACCCCGGTACGAGACTGTATAAATTATGTGCAGATGTCTGAAGGCCATACACCAGAGTAGTGGTTTTGAATGTACATACTTTTCTCTATTCACACATATACTTGTATTCTTCCCTTCTGTGACCTGAAAATATTTCGAAAACTTTTATCAACACTCGTTCAAATGCTGCTGTCTCCATAAATATTTAGTCTTGTCCAAAAACTATTTCCATACTGGCCAATAACTCTTCCCCTCATTTGTTAGAGACGCCTCGTTACTGCGCAATTTGAGAAAAGAAAACTGAGAAATAAAATTCCAAAAGGGCGCCTTTGATCATCATGATCGGACTCAATTTGGGCAATGGTCTCTCCAGCAACAGGCGAACGACCCCAAACACGAAACTTTATTTTGCTTTCTTACGAGACAACACTTTCACACGAGTTGTTGTTGAACAGTTAGAACCAGCACTTCTAGGTTGACGCAAATCCGCGTATCGCACAAACGCGCAAATTCCAAGAGACATTTTCTTTTAACGTTTTGTGCGGTCTGGTATTGTCGGAGATGTTCTATCTGGACCATTCCTGCCATTCACGTATTTGTCTGCTAGCAGCGGTGTGGCTAGAGACGCGCTTTTCGTATTCGATTTCTCAGTTTTATTTTCTTAAATTATCTGACAAAAATGCCAATGGAAACATGTTTGTATAGTCCCCCTTCATCCCTCCTCTAAATTTCTGCACTTTCTTGTGTTTATATATAACAAATATATAATACATACAATAAATTTCCGAAAAATTTGCAGAATGCCTAAGAGATTTATTAAATAATAATTATATTATATTTGATTTTTAAGATATTAGCACCGGGCTCAATCCCATGTTCTGTAAATTATAACAATACTTTAATTTCCACTATGATGACCAAAGATTATATTATAAAGACAATTATAGGTAGTGTGATTTACCAATGGCCACATTCGTATTTAATTTATCACCGACAAATTCTACAACACAGTCACTATTGTTACTGAATCTAAATATTTGAAGAGGCCGGAGGTCGTGGATCCTCAGTCAGCTGCGGTCGCCGCTCGTTATTGTTGTCTGGAACCCCCACATCGGCCATTTGTAGTTGAAGCGAATCCTCCAAAACATTGCCGAATCATCAGCAAGGATGACTCCAATTTCAATACTAAAAGTCTGGAAAGACTGGCTCCATGAAAATCAAGACGTGTTATTTCATCATGGTTCAATTACGTCGGAAAGGATTTCCAGTCCGTAACTTCTAGCGTAAGCCTTTGTTAAATAAACATTGTTAATGCATTCAAAGACTTCCTGCATTGTATTGAATGTTGAACTCTGCGCCTTGAACGTTTTACGCGAGAGAAAGGTAGTTAAAACCCTAACCTTCAAACATTCCTACAGTAACCATAATGAATGAGATTAACATTTATGTACGTCTTTAAACAAAAGTGGCGCTTTACGACTTGGAGAAAGCAAGACACGTGGCTTATTCCATGGTGAAGACGACTAGGACGTGTTTGTATTTGGTTCACGCACGTGGCTCTAATGAAGTGAGAACGCTGATGAAGTAAAAGTGTGTTAGGACTCTCCGGTGCAGCTCCTTCATTAGCCTTTTATTTTAAAGTACCTCAATAATATTTATGAAATTGAAAATAATATTATTTACTATAAATCTATAAGTTTTTAAAATAAATATTCCCGTATATATATATAGACATTTTTTGTTTTTTATATCGAGGATAATTTCTTTGCTAAGTCAATAACAAAATTTCACCTCAGAGAATTGCAGCCTTTTGCGTTTATACGAAATGCCGCATTCGTCGTAGGATGACCTCTTCATTTACGTCCAATGACAATCAGAAACCCGCTGTCCTTCCTTGTTCTGCAGACGTCCACAATATTTCAGTTCGAGAAAAATGTGCGTGGCTCTTTCAGGGACAACCACTGTCGTCATTTAAAAATCTATGGGACATCTTCAAGTACGGTGTCATTCCATTTTTTTAATGAAAGTCGCAAATTATTTGCATTGCGTGATATTAGTTATAACAGCGCGACAGCTTCATGAATATTTATCAGGCAAATCAAGTCTGTTAGTATTTAGATTATTTTTCTGTAGTTACTGCCTAAGGCTAAATAGATGCGTTGTCGAATTCTGAACATAAAATTTTAGAAAATTTAAGTGAACTCAGAGGAAATTGAAATATTTAAATTAGGTTTATGTTATGTAAACAAATGAATTTTCACTGCTTCATTGTAATTTTGAGAATTTATTTAATTTTTTTACAATATAAAAAAACGATTAGTATATAATTCTTGGCTATAATTGAAACATGAGAAAGACACCAAATTTATACTGTGGTGCCGGGGTGTAGGAGGGTATATCGTTAATTGTTAGTAAAGAAATGAAATAATAATGAAACACAATTTAATTGAAATAAATTAATCTTTAACAATTATTGGTTTCTAAATATTAAATTAAAAAGCAATTAAATCGTGTAATTAAAAGGCCGACTACTCCCCAGGTTAACGCAGATTACTAATTCTTCTTAAGGGGTTAAGTGGGCATAGAAAAATAGGAATCGAAATTTGACACACTCAGATAGCCACGGGAGAGAAACGTGAATCTTAGTACATCACCGCTCAGTAGTCTCAGGATGTTAGTGCAGTTCCTGTATCCTCAGTCAGCTGCGGTCGCCGGAAACAGTTATTCGTTATTGTTGTCTGGAACCCCCACAATCGGCAATTTGTAGATGAAGTGAACCCTCCAAAACATTGCCGAATCATGAGCAAGGATTGCTCCAATTTCAATACTAAAAGTCTAATAGCATTTGTACAAAACTATAAATATTGTGTATTTGATAGTCATTAACATCTGTTTGATGGAATCTGATAAGAAGGAAGTAATGTCTCAATAATTGACCGTATCCTTTCCGCAGTTCAGTATTTTATAAACTCTGCTTGCCTATGTTTGTTAGACGGCGATTGAAGGCGTGTTTTTGCCAGCGAAGTGAAAGTAATCTATTTTCCATTTTTTGGTGACCTATTCAATCCAAACCCTTACTCGTCGATACAGGTCAACTCTCCAGGTTGCGTCCCTTCCGGACAATAATATCCCAAAATCTTAGGGCCTGTAAAGGGTGGCTAGCAGGACCTATTGTCTACATTTTCTCTGCATGTTAAGTGTTAAGACTCCCGCAATTTGATATGGACAATTCCATATTCTGGTTCTTGTCCTAATAATAATAATAATAATATATTCCGCTGGTCCTTTCGTGGTTATTGTTGCCGCAAGGCATTCATTTTTAGTATTCGCCCATTTAGAGACAGATATTTGTAAGCTCATTTCAAATTGATTATATATATTCCCTATATCTTATTAGCACCAGTTGTTTTGGTTCTGCCAAAATCTCTTTACATATATATGTATATATGTACTTATATATGTATGTACATATACATATTAATCCATTCATATATACACACTCGTGTGTGTGTCTTTACATCTATCAAACATCTCTCTCTGTAATTAAGTGATGGACAAAAATATTAAAACCACGCAATTTTAAAATCCGATATATGTATATATATATATATATAAATTACGTTCTTTAAACATTTTTTTCACATCACTCAATTACGGAGATAGATGTTTGACAGCGGTAAAGGCAAATTCATTGGAAAACCCCGGTTACTATATAACTTGACATTCTTACTAAATCCTCAATCAAGATCAGATGGTTACAGATGATTACTTTTTGCAGTTTTAATTAATTGAGGTATTTCTTTCTGAACCATGCAGCTGTGTTGTAAGAGCGAAGTTAAACTGCCGGTTCCTTTGTTCTGTTTTTGCTTGCTATGATAAATCGTTACCGTTACCATTAGAACGCTCCGCTCATTTCTCACGGTTTGTTCGTTTTGTCCCCTTCGTAATTTACCGCTAAACTGTTCCACTCTTGTGTTGTTGCAGCTATTTTGCATGTCGCAATAAGTAACGGAATTGGATTTCTACCACTTCGTATTAAATAAGTAAAACAGACTTGTTTTAAAAGGGTTAACAGATGTGCGTAATAATGTATATAGGCTGGAAAATACAATTGTTTTTGTGTAATTAATTGATGAAATCCGTAAATACGGTGTTGATGTCTAAAAAATATTAATATTGCTTGCTGATAAATTTGCTAAATTTTCTGTTTATAATGAAGATGTCAGATTTTTAAACGTGATCAGAAATAATGAATAATACCTTAATTTGTTTTTTATTTTCTACTCAGTTCCCAACAGATTGAGTCGTAGTCAGTTTAATAAGAACTGTCATCATCAAAATAATTTTCACTTTTGGTCTTAACACTGCGTACAGTAGTGGTTTACCTTAAAATCTGTTATTCAGAATTAAAAAAGCTTTAATATTTGCATTATTTTATTTCAATTTATTACATTTCAGCCCAATTTTATAGATTTTAGTTTAGTAAGTGTATTAAACATATTTTGCTATATCGTTCAAAAAATATATATACAAAAAATCTTACGCTAGTGTTCTTGCCGACGGACAAATATTATAAATTTTAATAGAAAACAAATTAATATATCTGACATTCTTGAAAAATATTTTGTAAATATTTAAGGCCAAATAATCAGTAATTACATAATTACAAATAATTGAATAAAGTCCTAATTAACACGTACCTGAAGATATCCGATAAGCGTCGTCTATATCGAGGAAAATTGTGTGAAGAATTTGTTATTTGTTGATTCAAGTTTATATTTTGACTTATTTGGCCATTAATATTAATATTAAAAAATAAATTGTAATTTTCTTCTGATTGACTGAAACTATTATTGGAAGCAGTGCAAAAGCTTAATATCGACATCTCTGTGCGTTAGAAGTGTCCCATATTTTGCTTGTTACTTTTTGAACACGGAGGCTCATACGTTGCATCAGAAGAAGAAACTGAAAAATTCTATAAAAATTTCTAATAAGCGAATCATAGTGTACGGAACTGTTTCATGTTAGAAACTGAAAAATTCTATAAAAATTTCTAATAAGCGAATCATAGGGTACGGAACTGTTTCATGTTAGACGTAAACATGTGAAACTCGACCCAAACAACTAAATTTTCCTAAATATTTTCTTGTCCGTGCGAGTTTCTTTTTTCTACCGCAAGTAATCTGGTGGACAGCGATTAATTTGCTTCCTCACTTATTTGATATGTGTATTGTAGTGCAAATTGAAATTGGAGAGAAGGACGGGAATGTATTATATATAATACCTGAACACTTTTTATGCACGAACAACTACCTTAAATAGGAGCCTGAACAATAAGACATTCCTACTTAGTTCTACGGTCTGAATTTAAACATTTTTTAAATATTCCATTGTCTTTTCAAAAAAATACAAATATTTAAATTTCTCCTGTATTCTTTACTAAGTTGGCTAAATGCTATGTGTGAATTAATTTTTTTTGTGAATCGTAATGGTCGTGAAACATTATTTTTGGAAAATAAAGAGGGAAAGCACTCAATACTATTATTCGAGAAAATTAAATAGGCAAACAATTTAAACTGCGTAACTTTTTACTCATATTTTATCAGAGGGAAGAAGAGAAATTTCTGAATTGTCCTCTTTGAAGAAAATTTATAGAATATATATTTTTACAAACCCGCTGAAGATGGGCATCCGTTGAATCTTTAATCTTGAGAGTTTTTAATCCAAGGAAAATTATATGCAGAAGATGACGTGAGCAGGGAACCATTCGCAAAATTCTTTCGTGCAGAATATGTATTATGTGTTCGTATGAATTTATGAATTACAACACCCATCGCCATTGTTATGTTTGCAAACCCCCTCATTAACTGGACCAGGCTGCCACATGACATTAGTAAGCTGTCATAGCACAAATATTTACGGCTGCAATGACATCAGGGTAGAGCGCATGTTTGTGTTAATATTTATGATATAAATCATTCAGTGAATCAAAGCAAAGAACTTTTGTTTCGTCTGTCGGATACCTTCGTAGACTATTGCGAATGTGTGTCAAGGGACTGTGTTTTCTCCACAAGCTTCTCGATGTAAATTTATGACACCTATTATTGTGCAGGAGTTAGCGAAGAATGTTACTTTCCAATTTAATAATTAAGGGGACAATGGCTGGATTCAAATGGGAGTGCCATGACACTGAATTGCCGCGAGTTTCGGATCCCACTGGGTTCAGCGATATCTGTAACATGAAATGGTTACTAAAGTATTTCATAACTTCGCAAGCAGCTCAATCTGTAATATTTTAAAATACATTGCCTATTTGCATGAATATTTCATTCAAAAGTGTAAACTTTATTAAACAAATTCTACCAACGGGAATTTCACTTTTCACTCTTATTTTTATGGGTCAAAAATTGACATAGTTGTGTTTTAAATTTATTTTTAACGTTAATTTCATTAGCTGTAATTCTCTCAATTTTAACAGAATATGTCACTAAGTATGATATATGAACTGTATGACCCATGTTCTCACTAGTGGATTCTTTATTTGAAGTTCATGAAACATTTAAGAATTTGCTGTAAATAGCGTAACAAATGATACAGTATGCGAACTATTAACTCTTAAGTTTTTTTTCGACATGTTCTGGCAAGTTGCAGGGGCGACAGTGGCTGTAGTTGATGAATAATCTGCAATTATAGTTCATGCGACTACTTGAAATTAATAGTAGGGACGTTGCTACGACCTGCTGCTGCTCCAGCTGTCACCACGGTCTCCCGACTTAACGCCCTGTGTTTTTTTCTTGCGAGCTTACATCAACGATAACGTTTATCTTATACATCTACAAAACCTCAAAGACTTGCGAAACCGCATCGCAGCAGCTAAACTTCTGGTGTGCTGGTCGGGTATACTCATTGTAAAAGACTTTGACACTTTGTCTTTCGGATAAAGTGTTATTTTACCCATTGTTTAAAAAACGTTTCAAATCTTATCGGATGTTCAGTTGCAGACTTTTTATCAAGTACGGTCGGTGACGCCCCTGTTGGCTGTTTTCCCACTTAACTTTCCGGCAACACGTTCAAATAAAAGTAATTATTTCAGGTATTATATTATTTACCAGCTGGGCTTACGGCATTGCCGTGGTATTTATTTATAATGGCTCGGTACAGAACACAGCAATAGATTTCGTGTTATTGTAGTCAACTTCCCTCTTCCATCTACCCAATTTCCAACACTCTGGGACTGAAGTACAGGTTTAGTTGCATGTTGAATGTCAGAATCAACACAGTGACTCACATTACATCAATTTTGAGACCAAACTCGATAGTTTTCTTGTTGTCTTCTAGTGACACCTACCCACCCCCTGCCCTGTGATCTCTCCCCTCCCATGCTGAAATAGATTGAGATTGTACACAAATAGTGTCGACGGAAACACAGTCAAAGTAATTGACCCAGAAAAGTATTTATTCGACTGAAATATCAGCCGATTATCATATTTAAAAAGTTTCGCGCCCCTTCCACCCCTCCCCCGCCTCAAGGGGCGTTAGCTTTGTCATTCCCCGTCATCGATGATTTCCAGGTCACAAAGAACTCATGTACATAATTAGTCCGTAATTGCTCCACGTTTTTTAGATTAGTATGCGGAAAATACTTACAAACAAACCTTATTCATGCGTTCGATGTTTGAGCTCTTTTTACAACTAAACAATGAAATTCAATTGGAGACAAAAATAATTTCTAAGACTTTAGATATACCTTGATGGATTAGGCAGAAGAGATTATTTTCAAAAATTGAAACTATTAAAAATTATGAGTCGATTTAATTATGAGAAATAAAATTACGACGTAAGTGTGATACTGGAGGATTCTGGACAAAAATTCTAAAAATAATAATAATGGAAATTGGTTTATGAGGAACGGTTTTAAGAAAAAAAATAGACAAAAGCCGTCTTATATTCCATTAATAAGAAATCTATGTTTCACTAGCTAACTCTAACATTAAGAACCAAGCACAATATTTATTTCCTTGTGAAGGACGGACAGCCAGATAATAAATTAATTAGCCTGTAGGAACGAGTTTTCTCTATATTTCCGAGGATAACTGCTCGGTGAACGTAAACGATCCGTCGACATATCATTCACTCTTGAGCCATTTTTTGGGAAATTCTTACGGTTTGTTATTTTACGGTGCTGGAGTTCCTCCATAGTTGATGGCTGCGTTGATTCAGAAAGATACAAATACAAAGACTTCGTCTATTGCTGGAATTCAGCCTCGGAATATTGAGCCATTGACTGTGGCCACTGTACCACATACCATCTACGATTGTATACAGAACAAAAGCCTACATAAGATCACAAAGTAAAATTTCGCTAACTCCTGGAAAACAAACTTCATTGGAAAGCGAATGAAGTACACTTCGAGGCAGCTACAATCAAATTATAAATTTAAGGTGAAATGATATATTATTAATATTATTTATCCTTGAAATACAATTCATTCTTCGCAGAAAATAAACACTACACTCAAACGCCACCGCTCCGCAGAATGCTATTCGAATTTTATTATATGTTTGAGCGTTTAAAGTATTTTATGTTTTATATGCACGCGGTGCTACTCCACTTTCGAGTCGAGTTTTTGCTTCAGTTTGACCGAAACTTATTTTCATGAAAAGGAATGTCTCGTGATACTTCTGAAGATAATTTGTCTTTTGCCGTCAGCAGTTAAAATTCCTTATTTGTATTCTTCATTGTTTATTTTAACTTTGAAGAAAGAAATAATTTCAGTATTTATTATGTAAATGATGATAAATATGAAGTTTCATGTATCAAACGTGAACAAGTTGTGGGCCATTTGCGTCACTTTTTTCTGTTGCAGGAAAGAGCCACTTTCATTCATATTTCGGTTTTGCCTGAAAATTGTTTTTAGTTCTTGAATTAAGAATGTACTTCAACGAATATAATCGTTTGGTGAAATGGAGTTAGACGGTTTCATTGATACCTTTCTCCTACCAGTGATAAGCATTTGTAATTATAAAATACAATGTATCGAATGCTTTGTATTGTGTCAAAGTGACGAACTTTCATGAAATAGAGGTGTAGTTAAATCATTTGTAAGTCTTATCGCAAATTTTTTAATTTGAGGAAAGAACGTAGCGTCGATTAATGATAATATGCGGGAGCAACTATACCATAAAATATTTTCCTCCGAGTGATTGAGTGAAACGACGTCATGTTTCAGAGGTCTGCTTCCGTCGCAGAGGCAGGTCGCCATGATCTCGGAGATGATTCATTCGGCGTCATTGATACACGATGATGTCATCGACCAGTCCGACTTCCGCAGAGGGAAGCCTAGCGTCAACGTTCTCTGGAATCACAAAAAGGTAAGGCCGATGAAGTCCCATATAACAAGAAATATAAAATTTTCTTTTACATATAGTAGAAATTGGTGTAAAGATTTCCTTTTTTCAAAAATTTTGTAACGATATTATGGAATGTTTTCTTATTGTCGTGTTATATCGGTGCGCTGAGCTCCTCCAAAGAAGACTAGCGTGAGATTTCAAGTACCTTTGAAGTACCATAAGACAATGATGCTATTTTTAATTCTCGGTTTATAGTCGCACCAACATCAAAGGTCATTAGTGACTATCTAAATGAGTCACTGATTTTGCTATTTAGTCCTGTTGTCCTCTGTGACGCTAGCCACTAGACCACAGAGGCGGCCAAATGATGATTTAAGTGAAAGGAAAACACACAAGCCAATGTTTAAATAAATAAAAAATATTTAGAAGACAAGAATGGAAAAATGTCAACGCAGCCCAGGACACGAACCAAGTGCTTCCCGCTTTACAGGCTGGAACTGTACCATTCAGCTAGTCCTATTCGACATCCCTCCACTCCTGAAACCCAAGCTGGCTCACCTATTTACTTCACAAACTAATTTTTAGGAATTCAGCTTAGGTGGAGGTCAGGTCGAATCGGTCCTTGGGACGTCGTCGACTCGGACTAGCTCATTGGCAGAGTGTCCGCCCGAAAAGCGAGAGGTCCTGAGTACGGTCAGCAGTTTTCAATTCTTGTCTTCTAAATTTTGATTTACGCCATTTATTTGAACTTAAATTGAAGCAATTCTTCTCCCTTTGACTTGAAAAATAATTTTTGACGCCAAAGAAATTTCTATAATACGTTAGGTAGAGGTGTATTTATTTTACAGTGAGAGATCTGGAAAAGTGCATTCATTTCTAAGATCAAAAACAAAAAGAATAATCCCCATTTTGTTAGCATTTTTATTTAAGTAACCAAATCTCTTATTAAAAAAGTACTCAGTTTTTTCTATCCTTAATGAGAATTCCATACAGATAAATATTTTGGAACTAGAGACTACAATTGTTATAAAAAATTCTTTAAGGTGATACAAATTTTCAAAATTATTTAAGAAATAATAATTTTATACTACAAATTATGCAAATAATAACGCTTACAGTAATACTCAATTTTTCAAAAGTTTTAAGTCGAAGACGTATGAGGTAAATGGAGTCACAAATCTCACAATGGCATTTTAGAAACACCCTAAAATAAGCTAATAATAAGTTTAGTTTATATTTATATTACTTAGACCGTATTTTATAGACAAAATCACTGAATTTTTATGATGAGGTAAAACGAGTTGCAGAAACGCAAATATTCAACTGAGGCTTTGATCATACAATGAAAATGTGGGATCTCCTTCCTCTGATCTTCTTAGAATTGCAAAGAGATTGTTATTAAATCTGTAGGTTTTTGCCAGTGATCGTAACTTGTGTTACTTCAGCTATTCTTGTGCGTAAAGCTTTAAAATCAAGGATTTGTTTTATTGTGAAACTTTTATTTTCCCTGAATCGTATTAGGAACGATTTTATTGGTTCAATTTTCTGTTTAGATCGGTCAGAAATTTACTCTGTTGTATATATTTTTTTAAATAAACGTATATGCTTATGAGTTCAAATTTATGTAGAATACGCGACTAATCAAAGCTTTGCTAATAAAATGCGTGTAAGGTTCAAGGATACATCTTAGAATTTACTCAAACTGTAATACCAAGTTAAGCAAGAAAGAAATGATTATGCATATTGTGTCATTAAGGAAAGTAATACGAGGAATTTTATGAGGACTAATGGAATTAATAAGTATCCTAATATAAATATTATTAGTATTTACGACAATGAGCAGACAGAAAAATGATTGATTATATTTTTACTTATAAAATCCATTTTTCGAAGTGTCTCCTTTGTCTTCATGATACTAGCGCTTTAGAATTCTTTTCGTTTTACGCTATATACAGATTTGAAGTGGTACGTTTTGGTTGAAGTTTCCCTTTTGGCAGTTAAGCCTATATTTTATAAATTTCGCTTCGTTTTGTTCTTCATATTTTCAAAATCTAACATGTTGAAGAAATAACCTGAGGAAGCCTCAAATAATGTGACAAAACTTAGGATTAAATGAATAAAATCTGTGTCTGTAATTGGTCCTAAGTTTATAAGATTAAAAGCAATCAATTAACGTGCCTAATATCTCAGAATTCCTCGTACTTGAAATTTGTACAACCTTTACACGAGGCAAAACTATGATATCCTTGAAGTTTGCAATCCAAGTTACCTTTTTACAAAAATTAAATTACAGATGCGGGATATTCCTCTCAGGTGATATGGATCAAGGTTGACTGTTGATGCGATCAAGATAGGAATGTTCTGTACAATCTCGGAAATTGTGGTTACGTAGTTATCTCGACTTGTGAAACATCATTGAACAATCAGGCCATTCGCTTAATGACGATTACTCCGCGTTGCACAGTAGAATGTTGCTGACCCTCTCAATAATTCTGCACTTTGGCATTACCAGTGAAAGGAGTTCACTTGTCTTCGTTGCTATATTTAGGGCAACCTCTGAAAACCACGCAATAAATAATCTGGTTGAGATTACTCTCGACTCCAAAAGATTTCGTCATCATCTCTGTATTAGATTTATTGTATCTTACAAATGTTAGCTATTTTATTATTAATAACAATATATGCGACTTTAATTTAACAGACTAACCTTACAAAATTGAGTGAACCAATTAGTAAATTAAGATTTGGAGCGTTTGGATGCTAGCTTTGCATCTTACTTAAATGGCTCTTAAAGTTAAGATTAATGGTGTAAATAAGAAACAAAATTTTACATTATTTTTATAGACCTAACTTATTGACTAATTTCTTTCATTCTGTTGTTTCTTGCGCAGTTAACGACTGTGATTTATTGACGGACTTGGACACTCAATTTAAAGTGTTTAATCGTTGGCCGAATTTCAGTTTTTATTTTTTTTAGATTTTAACGATAGTAAAACGGAAATTATATAAGGAATTTAGTAAAAAATTATAGGTGTTTAATGAAAGACAAAACTTTTTGTAAAAAATTATTTTCTGAAGATATTAAGAGAAGAGAGAACAAAATGGAGGGCTTGACTAAGAGAAGGGATAGATTAATAGGCCATGTTAAGAGTAATGATCATTAGAGGGAAGTGTGTGGGGTAAGGACAGAAGAGGGAAGTCATGGATAGAATAAGTTAAGCAGATTAGGGGCGATGTGGGATGTGCTAGTTATGTAGAAATGAAAAGGCATGCGCAAAATATTTTAACAAGGAGGGTTGCGTCAGACCAGTCTAAGGGCTGAAAACTACAACAACATGAGATCTATTTCTTATATTTTGTAAGTAAATATGGACCCTTTCATGTAATTTAATTCCATCATTCATGAGATGTATCAATAATTTTGTATTCTGTAAGAGTGTTAATATTCTTTGGACAGAGTGGCTTATCTTTTGCGAGAGATGGTATTGTTGTTGTATGTCCGGAGACTTGTTGATTGTAAATCTTTGTAACGAGAAGCATGACATAAAATTATTTAAGGGTTATTATTGTGTATCATAATTTGCAATTCATAATTAGCTTAATTTATGTGTTCACTTCCATCATTATTCATTCATTAATATTAATTGAGGTAGCATTTTCAATATTTGACCATGTCAAATTTTCCATTCATATAATTCTTGGGCCGCCGCGTTTTAGCCTCGTGATAAACGTCGATGGTTCTAAATGTTTGAATGGAATAGTGCACTGGCGTAGGCCAAGTGAGAGCGACGCCAATGGCGGATCCGCGACAATGTCGAGGTGAAAGCCGTGCGGCATAAATTACAGCGGCTCACTTTCCACGCAATCTGGTGCGATTCCAGAGAAAGTGCAACGCCGATGCGCATACGCGCGAATTTGCGCACAGTGCGTGAGACTCATTCCGCACTTGCTTTCTAATTCTGCGGCACACATGAGCCCCTTTGTCAATCTCCGTGCGTCCAATGATACTTAAATGGATTGCTTCGAGGCTATTGTCACCCGCAAGGGGTTGACTCCTACTACGGCACGAAACTTCTACAGTCTTTGCATATTTCATACCCCTCGACATGCATCGCATTGTTACTCCTATCAGACCTAGTGCAGGTTGAATGGCCGGTGAAATGAGACCTCTCGTCACGTCTCGCAAGGTTCTATGGTAATGCCAAGTGTTATCCAACGTCGGATTATAAATGCTGTTACCAGACCAATGCCCCTGGACTACAGATAATAAAGTTTGTACCATTGTTACCCTTCCTTATCTTTGTGTGTGTTTGATTTTAGCCGCTGAACCGATAGTCGGCGGTTTGCGAACCGTGGCTCCAGAAATCGGAGGTTAGGGTTCAAACTTTACGATCAACGATTCACTAAATGAGAACCTTGACTTCAGACCGCAGACGCGACGTATTTTTAGTAACTAGAGACGCAGGTCAGAACCACGTCCCGTTGTACGGCGGTCAGTGGTGGAGTTACGTCCAGTGGTTGAGAGTCAATATCAATCTGATATATTCTCTGAAAAGTTTTTAAATCCTCACATAATTGATTTAAACGTGTAGTTGTTTATATTTAGAGACGCAGTTATAGGGTACAGAATATGATAAATTATTATAAGGAGGTGGAAGAAGGCATATGTTCCAAACAGTTCCAACTCTGTTGTCCTCGTTGTTAAGAATGGGAGATTAGTGCACAAGTCAAAGCATTCCTTAGTTGCCTAAATCTACAAGATTCAGCTTATTCCAGATACTCGGCTTTCGAGACCTTCTTGACAGTTTTCTCATGTCATTTCTTGCTAATATCGTTGTCCGAAACAATTATGGGACGTGTTTCATGAATAATTAGAGAAAATCTTTTTTCTTGGTTTGAGTTATTTACCACTTTCGATTCTTTTCAATGTGTATTTGTATCCAAAGTACGAGATTCCAACACAAGACCTACTTCCAGTGAGTGGCACTTCGTTGTGGCAACGCCCAACACAGTAAATATTCAGCGAGCTAACAGTCCCATGTAAACAGTAGAGCTGCAGCTACGGGGTTTGATGAGAAGTGCCATCACACTCTGTGGATTTCCGTCGGCTTTACAGGGCCCATGACGTGTCACTAATGGAATATGGTGAAGCAGCGCATCTCCAGCTGACGGCAGCAACGTTACAGGTGCGAAGTGCACTTCTGGTGGTTTTCGTGTTCTCGCCTGACCCGAATACGTCCGGCTCTCAACCACACTAATCTTGACATCGTTACGGTTTTGTCCGGAGCTCAGCCACGCTCTTACTTAATCTCTTCGCCGACCTACTCTGTACATTGCAGGTATACCGTGTCTAACGTATCTCGGTTTCTCAGAAAAAAAATATTGGATAAATACCTCGGCAGCTCGCGCCACAAACGAAGCAGCAAAATAATCTAAACGTGAACTTTATATCGCTGAACTGGAAGTAAATTCTTTGAATAATTATCAGGAAAATGTTAAGGTGTAACACGGTTATCTGGAGGTGAAGTGTGTTCTATTCGGGCTTTGAGTCCTGGAACGATTGAAGGGCTAGAGTCTGGACAGAGTTCTTCCACCTTCATTGTCATCACACACCTCGGTCACAATTTCCCGTCATATCCCGGTATTATTTACAAATACATCCATGGACGTTTTTTTTATTTCATATAAAAACTTTTATCATAAGATGATCCACGGACGTAAGATTTAGAGCCCTGTTTGAAATGAAAGAGATACAAATAGGTGATTTAATAAATCGTTACTGTAATTGTCTGTCTTCAGAACTGAGCAAAAGTTTTAATAGCAATATTGAACAGTGTGATTTCCATCATTTATTCTTTGTAAATTTGAGGCAGAAGACTATTTTACAGATTCATCCTATATAAGGGCAAAGATAATTCTCACAGATAGTTCACCCATTTAGGCAATCTGATGCGAGATTGGCGGTAAAATCCATGGGCTGTGAAAATTATTTAATCTGTTATAGGAAAATAAAAAATTATTCATACACGTCAGGTTAAAACGACACGCAGCAACTGCACATATCCAATTCAGGAAGATAATTTAATTTCCTTGAAGGTAAAACCGTCGAGTCTGCAGATTATGCACGAAGCTAGTGAGTTTATCTTGCATTGATTTCGTAATAATATTAATAGCAATATTGAAAAGGAACGTTTCTTTGATCTCCTTTTTGTGGATGTTTCTTCCCGACTGACGAGTTTTCTACCGATTGTCGTATATCGAGGTAGCTCAATGAATATTTCTGATAAATAGTTCCCGCTTTTTGGAAACTTTGTTGAAGCATTAGGGGGAACTGGAAGAGAATTTTGTTCCAAACAAAACACTACTACAAGAGGAAAGAATCTGTTGAACGTTGACTACTGTTCTCGTAACACGTGTGAGAATTGTCGAAACCGTGTTTTTTACATGCCTAATAAATCAATTCTGTTAAGCACTGCATACTAAGAGTTGTAATACTAACCCATAAGACAAATTTTGGTCAGTGTTTTGTTCAAATTTGCAGTTAATTAATCGCATATCAAGACATCCACTTGTGATGTTCATTAATAAATATCTCGTTCCAAACCAACACAGTAGATGAATATTTATTCGTGGAGATCCTTTTATTCTGTAGCTCGTAAAACACCAACACGTAAAGCTACTACGATCAGTACACGTGTGTGAGCTATGAATATTCCTCGTAAAGGAAAGCAGAGGCGTGAATAGCACCCGATTTAGCTCAATGCTTAATTCAGGGAACAACTGGGCGGTCTATATTCGTAAATATTTACATGCGGTTACGTTTGCTACTGCATAATGAATGTACAGCTACTACTATAATGGGAGATTGAGTGAAATGGTAGGAGTTTATGTTAACGTTTTGAAAGGTGTAATGTGTTTAATATGAATACCAAACAGATGCTCTTTACTGAATCAAACGTTGCATCATACCAATCTACGCTCTGAGTACTACAACAACAACTACCAAACAGATAAGCATCCATTGAATGCCTAATTTGAACAAACTAATAATCTTTCTGTGGCCAAGGCTCATTCTCTTCTTAAAGGACTAATTGAACAATGATCGTTGAATTTTTGTTTGATTAAGTTGTCTAGTTTTTGGTCATTTCATTCAATATGTAGTATTTTACCACCTCACATTTGTTTGTACAAGGGTCAGTTAAATATAAACGGGAATTGTTTTTTAATAATTTTTCTGAGAACAATAGAATTTCAAATCATTGTTTTATGTTTATGTATATTTACCTTGTATTGAAACTCATTTTCCCAGCGTTTTGGAGACTTTCTGATTCCGTCATCATAAAAGCTGAAGATTGAGTCTTCAACCAATTGAGCACAAAGTGTTGAACCTCTGACCTTCTAGAGCTTTATTCAACGGTCCAAACAGATGGTAATCATACAGTGGGCTGCATGCTGGATGTTCTAGCTGATCCCAGTGAATTTCCTGCAATTTGGTCTGAGTTATGCCCGCCCTGTGAGGTCTTGCATTGTCGTGAAGGAGGATGACGTTTGTGATTGGGAAACGCCTCTTTTTCTTAACCAAGTTCCGTTCTGATTACCGAATGTGCACTTCGTGACTTAGACCAACTGAAGAAGAAATTTCGTCAACGGTGAGGCGCCGGTCTTCCTCCAACAGTTCCCTTCCTGCACGGATGTTGTTTTCTGTTATGAAAGTTCGAGGACGCTGATCGTGACTTTGATTTTCCACAATTTCCCAGTCTTTAAAAAAACTGTTGTGCCACTCGTACACGCGGGATTTGGAGAGAGTGTCATCCCCGAATTGTGCCCGTAATGGACTTAAATTTCTGAAGTTCTCACATCTTCTCTTGTCAGAAACTTTATAATAATCCGTTGCGGTATGGAAGCAGGATCCTCTTGCTCACTCATTGTTCTATTATCGACTGAATGAGACTAAGATTGGCAGTGTTTGGGATAGTGGTGTGGAGAGAATCACGCGGAAATCGTGGTAAAGTGGCCGGGCCCTTCGACTCTCCTATTAGCCTTGTAAAATAATTTCCGTTATATTTAACTGGCTCACGTATATTGAGGTCTTTAATTTCTCCAATGTATTTTATAATCTTTGCTTTGTGAGTTCAACATACTTATTATAGCGACTTTTTACATTAATTGCTTGAAAACTGCTATCTCTTTCCACTCGATTGCCAGCTTCACCATCTGTTATTTTATACGTGATGGTAGAAAGTCTAACTTAAAAAACAGATCAAATTGTCTGTTGGTTAGCCTCCAATACATTTTGCCTTGCTACCACGTCCTCGGTACTGATCCTTGCCTGGACGAGGAACTTGCATGAAGAGAAAAAAAGAGAGAATAATGGATCAATTATATCGTAATTACATCGTATTGAAGGTTATTTACATTAAATCGCGTATATATGACTCAATCGGCTTTTAATCGACGCAGGCTATGCTCGCTGTAATTGAATTTGCTTTCAAACTCTAGACCTCACTTTTTTTATATACGGTTTCTCTACGTCTGTTCCAAACTATAGATTCCTCAGATGCTATTGCAAATACTGAATCGATAAAAAAAGTTGCACCAGGGCAAATTATGTGGTCTGTGAGCCGTGGGCAGACCTGTTGTAACTTGTCATCCCTTTCACCTTCTGAATGTGACCCAAATCTTTAATTGTCCGTTCCATCGGAATCAGTTACGTTCTTACTCTTTTTTTTTGCACTGTGATCACATGAATTTGTAGATATAGGCATACTTGGTTTTTCAGTATAAATGGCAGAAAAATAATATTGAGTTAATCGTGACTTGATTATCTGTACTGCATCAAAGAGTATTTTGTATTGAATCCTGTTCACTGTATAATTATTCAGTTTTGCGTAATCGTTGAAATAATGACATTTGAGCTGTTATATGAATATATTTATTTTTCCAGAAAAATCGACTGGAGTGAGTCGTATAATCCGGTTTATTGTTCCGTATATCTATAGAATAAATTAATTGGTCATTGCCGGCGTTCAAACATTTGATGGTTGGCCAGGTCAATCCAGGAAATATTAGAGGTTACAATCTCGAGTGCTGTGTGACGTGTGCAACCATACTGTTGGGAGGAATTGTAGTTTGAGTAAACTTTTTTCAATTGTTGCCACTGTAAGCCTCTCTTTTTATATGTTTATAATACTGTTTTATGATCTCCAAGCACTGTTTAAAAATATATCTGTACATGTTTATTTGATAAGCACTAATTAACAGCACAGTGACAATTTTTAGAGCCATGTTGCCAACATGATAATTTATTACACTTTTATTGACAGGCAAACGCTTTACAATCCAGCTCTCGGTCTTGGCCGTTCTCCCAATTCTTTTTTTATTACTATAAAATAATTTTGTTTAGGAGGATATTTTCCCTGGAGTGATTAGAGTTATGGCAACGATGTTTAATCAGTCATTCTTATCTCGTTCGCAAAGAATGCAAGAATCCCGAAACATATCTGTAACATAGGCCCAGAAATGAATGAGAACGACGCCGCTCATCGTCCACATCCAAACAGAGTTAAAAATTAGGCAGTTGTGTATCCTTAAGGCCAACTACAATCAAGAATATCTATTCGTTAATTTGAACCTACGTCTTCAATATCTGGTGAAACGAGATTAACCATGTACTTGATCCTGAAAGGTTACTAGCAATACATTTGCCATTGTTTATTTTATAATGCTCGTGACCTTGGTCAATTACGCGAAATATAATTATTTTAATTACTTGAGAATTGCTTAAAATCATGAAGGACGGTTTCCAGTTGAGTAACCACTAGGTAAAGGTTGTTCATGGAAGCTTATTCCGGTCGACGCAATTTGGGGTGGTTGGTTTTTTGGTGTGAAATGCCGACGTGCCTTGGTTTGTGAAGCGCGTGTCTGGTGTCAGGTGTCGGAGCAGTGAACTGAAGGCCGTGGCTTCATTGACGGCGACCTTGTGACGTAAGCGCGAGGCTCCGTCAACAAGCACGGCTTCCGCCTCATGCTCCACTCTGGCTTACGATCTTCAATTAGAGCCCTCCAATGTTAGCTTCATGTGGCTTCACGGAATTCGGACGGCGTAATGTCGTGATCAGCGCCTTAGCTTTGTGGTCTTTACACCATCAAACGCGGTTTGAATATAAACAACTCGCCGTACGCGATCGCCTGGAAAATTGCCGCGTTGGTTTCTTTCGTTTCGCTTTGTCAAAATCGGCAGTTAGTAAATGTGTGGGATCCTGCCGAAGAACCGGTCCACTTCTTTCCTAACCCCACTATAAGCCTTTCTCTTTATAACACAGTAACCACAATCCTTTCATTTTATGCCATTGGGACTTAAATACGGGACGAGGTAACCCATGTAATTATCAAACGGGGTCGTACGACGGCCAAATTAAACCAACCACTCCTATACAATTAGCAGCAGTATACATGGTATTCAGTTTATCTGAAGACATAGAAATATCTCGAGAACCACTCATCGGATCAAAAAAAGTGTGAATGAAAAATATTCGTCTCGAAGTGGGAAATCTAATGATATGAAACTCGACGCCCCCCTTCCCAATCCCTCGGGAATAGCTAAAAAACTTAAATGGAAACCCTATTTTTTATTGCAGATTCGGATTCTGCAGAAAAAATATCTACAATTTGACCTACGATTCGAGTCATTTCCGTCACAGATGACGTTGTAATCTAAAAAATCAAAATCGTTGAAAAATGGGGATATCTCAAGAAATAGGCACCATATCAGCAAAATAAAATTAAAGTGTTTGATGTTCTTATAAATTCTGCTTATTGACACCATAACTGTCCACCCAATCCCACTCCAAGGTGGGAACCAGTGAATGTAAAGGACACATAAATTTACCTTTAACTAAAACTCTTTCTCATTATTTTTTTTGGGGGGGAGGGGTTAACAGGCTACATGAGGGTGATCCTGAAACAAGCAACTCCCATTTAATAGCAAAGGAAGGGAATTGAAAAGGGGGGATGCTGAAGGTAGAGCAAGGTAGCCAAGGGTTAACTAGGGCTCCGGGGCTATGGTTTAAGGATCCTAACCGGTGTTTCACCTAAAGAGATGCAGGGAAAATCCTAGAAAACCTGCATCAGGTAGGTCGGACATATGGGTAATATTCTCACGCCCTTCCGAATGACGGGAGACGAGCTTCCTGTGGGATCGCAACATTCCCTTCTCCATGTCTCTACAAGTTTTAGGAGACATGGGATCAGCGGACAACTCTTGCCATATGCCCAAGGTCTTTGACCCCAGTACATATACTTCCTAAAATGGTGAAGGTGTCTCGGCATGTGAGAAATTTGATAAAAAACCCAGAGAGGCATTCCCGACAATCAGGTGAGCCCCGCAATCACTATGGGATGTGAAGCGCCTGCGAGAAAACTACCGCAGGCTGCTAACCCTCTTTCTCATTCCTTTTTTTTTGGCCCAAGAATGATTGCGGAGCTTGCTTGCCTTTGGGGATGTCTCGTATTCTCTCTGGTTCTCACATACCGAGGCACCTTCATCTATTTTAGGAGGTGTATGTACAGGGTGTGGATGACTTTGGCCATACTGTAAGAAGTTTTCGCTGATACCTCCTAAAATTGGTGGAGGCACAGGGAAGAGAATGCTGCGAACCCGTAGGAAATTCATCTCGTCTTTCGGAAGCGCTTGAGAATAATACCCATACTCCCGACCTACCTGATACATGTTTTATAGGGTTTTCCCTGCATCTCTTTTAGGTAAAACACCGGAAATAATCCTTAAACTATATCCCGGGAGCTCTATTCAACCCTTGGTATCATTGCTTTATCTTCAAAAATCCACTCTTTTCAACTCATTTCCTATCCTTATAAAGGGGAAATGCCTTTTTAGCATCACCCTCATGGAGCTGGTCTTAACTCTCACATATGATTCTCCCTGGAGGGGCGGATACCTCCTTTCCTTTATGGTTTTTAAGGTTTTCACGGGACGAGGCACGTCGGATAGTTTTCACATTTGTATGTTTTGGGAACGCAGACCATGGGCATACGATAAGAACTGGCCACATATACTGTTGGAACAGTCCAGACATGGAGAAGGGAATTCTTGGATCCCACAGCAAACTCGCCTCCCGTCTTGCTAAGTGGCGTGAGACAATTACCAATAACCCGACGTACATAATGCAGATCGTCCAGGGTTAGCCCTGCATCTCTTTCAGAATACCGGGTAGGATCCTTAAACTAAAGCACGCAGGCCTTAGTTAATCCTCCACTCCTTTCCGCACACCACCTGTTAAATTCTCGTCCTATGGTATTTAGTCATAATAGCGTTGTATATGTTTTATTCTGCGGAAATGGTGTCAACTAGTGTTGTTAATACAATCTGGAAGAGCGTGTATATGTGATAGGAGTATATTTCTACATGACTATTTCTATGTATTGTATTTGCATTTCTTTGCTAATTACGAACTATGCAACATTTGAAGAAATTATTTCCTCTGCTATCTGAAACGATCTGGTCTGCTAGCCGCATGTCAGCATATTTCTGTTATGAATGTGCTAATCCCACCATCCTTCATCAGTTCAACCTTTTGTAATGTTGCACTGCGAATGCAGTGTCATATTTCTGTCCTTCGTGCACTTTGTTACCTTTCGCTCAGGAGGTAATTGCAGGTCTGTGTCATTACATTGCCTGTGTGTTATTACATTGACTGTGAGTACAAGGTTTATTACATGGGAAAGATAAAATCCTTCACTTATAGCTGGTGAAAATGTCAATGTTGTTCAGGACATACATATCACGAGACATTGGCTACTATATTTAGATGATATTTCATGTAAGTAATCAAAAATCTATGGAGTAGCAATAACCAGAGTCCCAACAAAAATGAGCAATTATGAAGTGTGTGTGACTCAGCGCCCATTATGGAGATTTTAATAACCTACAACACAATCAGAAGTGCAATTAAACAGTTTGATGATTGTTGCAACAGAAAATATTAATGTTATGGTTATCAAGTTTGTCATCTGGAGGAGAAAAGTGGATAAGTACCCCAGTCGATTTAAATGGTGAACACTGATAACAAGATATATTTTTTCTAATTGGTATGCCGCAAGTTTTGGTACATGCAGAGGTCAGCTCCTAGATGTAGGCAGACCACTCGTCTTGTGTGTTTCACTCGGAATCCTGTATTCCGGCGCCTCGCTTTCCATCCTTATTAAATTATATATGGAATTGGTTATTCTATGACACATCGATACTTGGCTATGGGTATATTTTAATACAACGTCCTTACCTGATACAAATGAAAATATTATTTTGTTCAATAAACTATCCTCCAAAATGTTTCAGCATTGCACATTAATACTTTTTATAAGTAAAGTAATTAAATTATCCCAATTAATAATATTATAAATATAACAAAGAATCGTCAAATTTCGGAAATGGAAGAAATTAATATGAATACGTTTCGTGTCTCTACTTTAGAGACCTCCTTAGATATTTAATTAAAATATTGTAATTTTTCATGCATTTCGGCCCTGGACATTGCAGAATTGAGGAGGTCCCTAAAGTCGTGAGACGAAACGTATTCAAATTAAATTATTCTATTTCTGACCTTTGGCCATCCTTTGTGTTTTATATAATCCTTTTGTTTGTCTGACTAGAAATTTTTTGATTTTTTGCGTAGCAAGCGGATAAAATTTATTCATTTAACACACAGAACAATAAACATATTATAAAGAACTGAGGTTTTATATAGATTATCACAACCCTAGAAATTAGTTCCAGACTGACGTTAAATAAATTTGATAAGTTCATTATGTTGTGTGGTGAATTTTCGTAGCCGATTCTATCAATCCAATCGTGACAAATTTCTTAGAAGTACAAACTGAAGCAAGCAATTCTTAAAAGATGAAAACATTTCCTATATTTTAAGACGCTTCAGCTGACAATTTTCTAACTCAATGTACCGCAGGACTTTAACTTACCAATTAACTGCCCATTACTTTTTTTAAAAAAGTTAACTAATACATTATTGTCTCCAAGTTTTTTCGCAATAGCGGTATTTCGTAATTTTTTTCCTTGGTAAAGCCCGGGAGAAGTATATTTCTCTTTTTCTTAATTAAAGAAAACTAGTAATGATATAATCGCCTATAATTGCCTGTTTCCCAAATACCATCAAATGCCTTTGTTGAAATATATTAAAATGAATATTAAAGAAATATTTATTAGCAATTATATATACAAAGATTTTTTTCACTGAAACAGCAGTTTTAATTTAATTCTTTTCAAGACAGAAATAAGAGGTCACAAACGATCCCAGTTCAAGGAGAACGTTTATATTCTTGACAAACGTTACTCAACTTTTATCTGAACGCATGTTGCCACTGAAGTAGTGTTGTCTATTACATTAATTTTTATGGGATAGTCTAAAATAATTGCAGTTGTCGGCTTCTTAATGGTAAAAAAGGACATCCCTACGATAGTGATCAGTATCCCTGTTTGTAACGAGGGAGACCTGGGTTCGATTTTCCGCCGGGAAGTAATTATTTTAAAATTGTATTTTATTTATTTTCTGTTATCTATCTTCGTTCTTTTAATTTATCAACAATTTATCTTTGTACTTTAATTTTATCAACAAACTGCCACCGGGCAAACGCCCACCTGTAGTAATAATAAATACAAATACAAGTTTCCGTTACATTCATCCTTTTAGAAAATTTTACTTACTCATAACTTCAGGGTTTTTTTTGTTCCGATATCGCCATTGATACTGCTTTTTAAGAAACATGCTAATTTTAAACAGTTCTGAGATTGCAAGTAAAGTATTCTGAAGTTCGTCTTCACACATTACAATGCTCACAAAACTAGCCAATTTTGACATCCTTCAAGGCTGGAATGCCTCACGTTTGCTATTCTAATGACTTAGGTAAAAGCGGCGTTCCACCTGTTGAATGAAACCTAGCGTTGACGCGCAGCTGGACACTTTGTCCCACTTTCTTTGTGAACATTCATCGCGCAGGAATGCTAAGCTTTGCGAACGGATCTCGCAAATTAATTTCGACACCGATTGACAAAGAACTTTTTACTTCGGTGAAAGGATGGTTTCGTTTCATGGATGTTTCGCATGCGGATGTACGGCTACGTCATATTTATGTAGATGTAAGAGATTTCATTTCTTGTGGCTTTATTGTTTTAATTCGGACAAATTCCGATGTGTCAGGAAACAGCCCATCTGAAACCAGGTTTTTCTTTTAGATATTAAGGTTTACTTTCTCTATTACCCCTAAATCTCAATTTAATAATTCCGAAGACCTACACGTTTTTTACACACAAGTATTGAAATGGTGTTAAAGTTTCATTTATGAATAAACATGCTGTAGCTAACAGTATTGGCGTCACCTATATATTATAGAATACCAAAAAGCTATACAGGCTTGTTACAAGAAACTTGCTACAAGTAATACAACGCGTTGTTCACAGGTTTCAATAGAAAGTAGAATTGTTAGTAGTCTTGTATTAGCTCATACCTTCCTTTCAATAATGGCAATTCGTAGAAGCAGACTGTTGTAACTTATAATGATGTTAACGATTTGCTTGCAACACGTCTTTGAAATGTTACAAAATATTAACTCTTACACACTGAATCAGTGAATATATTTTATTAAACACAGAAAAGTAAGTGTATAACTTATTTAACTTTCACCCTACATACTGTATATCAGACAAATGTTTTATACCTAGTAGAAGAATATATATCTAAGAATATATCTTAGAATAAATAATATTTTGAGATTTTGTGTACGAGCTTATGTTCAGCTTACAGATTAAACACTTGGAGTTATTATACCAACTAATAATCATAACGATAAAAAAATATATATGAATAAAAAAACACTTGGAGAACTTTGACTAAATTATGTACACATGTACCTTGCGACCCTAAAACAAACACTGTAGAGGAGAGAAATGACTACCACCTCAGCTGGATAGGCGTGAAAATTTAAATATATATATATATATATATATAAACGGCTGTTATTGACGACGAATAAATAATTTTAGGCGTGAAAGGGCAAGTCCCATAGGCGAAGGGTGTTGGAGAGGCGTTACATAGAATTTTCGCTAAATAAACAGTGGTTGGTGTCGAATCTGGGGTTGAGGAAGTCCCTGAGTTTAATCCGGTTATGTTGTAGTTTAGCCTTTGGAATGAGAGTAAAAGTGTTTCGCGTATAATTCAACCAATTTTTACTTTATACGCACTACGCTCATTACTTAGGATCAAGGACAAACCCTGGATGGGAAAAACTCCCCTAACGCCTATAGGGTTGGGGGTCGCGAGTATTTTTTCCTATCTTAGGATATCAGGGCTGTTTTTGACTCTCTGATGATACCGACAGTATTTTTGGCTCTATTGAGGTACCAATACCATTACTGGAGTATATTTGACTCTTATGATACCGGGAATATTTTCGCGTCTTAACGTAGCGAGGAATTAAATTTACCGATTTTTTAGACTTTTTTCAACATACTGTGGTTATATATTTATTGACTCCCCAGTAAGGTTATCATGAGTGAGTTATCACCCCGGTTGTGATGAAATTATCATTCTTTCGACTTTAATAGGCTAGGAACCATGTAGAAGTTCAGAACCGTGAAGTTCCCGATGCTGGTTTAATTGCGTGGAGACCCAGAAATTATTGTGGACTTATTTGCTGTGCCCGACTAATATAAATATATACTTGGGCGCAAGACTAAATATAAATAAACATACGGTGATATAAAGGCTTAAAGTTGGTAGATGATTTCAAGTACTGATTTGATCATTATGGATGAATAATTGTACATAAGACGAGAACTCGTATATCTACGATTAAGTGGAAAGGAGAAAATATTGGAATATGAAGCAGAAAGCTAATTAAATAAGATAAATATTCAGTTAGTTTTTGAACTGACGTAAGAAAGAACATATTGTAATGTGTATTGTTATGCCCAAAACTGCCAAACTTGCGAATTAGTCCGTCATATCACATTTTGACCGAGAAGTGTGTGGTTAATTTCCGGAAATCCCTCGCTGATGCAAGGCTTTCCGGTAGGCGGAACATCTTTCACTTCGGGTGTGATGGTGGTGTGCTGTAACATAACCAGTTTGTAGCTCACACACACACCTCCGCAAAAGGCAGCTGTTCAAGAAGGGACTAAATACTTGATGAAATATAAAAATTAGTACTTCAAAGTAGAAATTTTAAATTATTTAAGTTTCTTCATAAGGAAATCAATCTATGCTGGTTTGTATTAAGTGTATAATGCAGCTCCTCTGGCGTTGTTCCCATAATGCCACATTCTGAAATTAATTTGTGATGATCACTACATTGTATGTCGATTATAAATAATAACCTACCAAATACTATTATGACGTTTAATCTTTAAAAAAATATCAATCTCAATCATCACTTGTTGCAACAAGATAAACTATTGTGGTATTTAGAATTACACAACAATTAGTTATTTCTAGTTTTTCAGACATTTCTTGCGCAATTAGAAGTGCAGTTACATCGAGTTTACCCTTTGCCGCCAGTCGGCGATACGAGGTGCCTGTGGTAGCCTGTTAACCCCCTAAAAAAATCGGTGTTTGCCGCGATGGTTCTTAATGGCATTTCTTTTATATATCTACTTGTCTACCTATAATCATCCTGTTTTCAATAATTCGAGTCAAAATTGTAGCTGATCTTGCAATTATATGCCTTATATATTTTTGAATATAACTCGACACACGAAATTATACAAATATGAAGATTAATTGCTCATTGGGGAAATAAATATTTAATTTATGTGTTTTCTTACTTTAGTATAAATTTATGGGAGCCAAATAATGCTGTTTTTAACATTGACGGTAATGGAATGCAAATGGGGAAACCAGTCACATTCGCGTGTCTCCTTCTGGATAGTCTGGCATCGGCACTACCAATTTTGGCGAAGGATTTCCGCATATGCTCTGGTTATTTGAAGTACATCGGATATTGACCTCACCTGTAGGTCAAAGTATAAAATGGTTGGCCAATTTGCAAAGTGCCGGAACTTCATGCATTGCCCGCAACATATTACATTATGATACTTTGTACAAAACGTTATGGCTTATGTATCAATGTCAAACCATACATCGATAAATATTACATTTCCAAAGTCCAAGGTTTGAACCTTGACTGAATGTATTCCCCAGAGAGGTTGCGCTCTGGAACGGATATGAGACATTATCGAGGAATCAGTGGTAAGTTTCGCCCGGACCCGGATGCTGGAAGCAGCTTTTCTCAGGACGACCTGACGTGGATGGCCTTTCTCGGTGACACCATGGCGCAATGCTGTCGCAACGAGCTTGTCCATCTTCAGGCCACTCTTTCGAAAGTTTCCCTACTATCTGCAGATATTTACTTTTCTGTTTTGCCTGTAAAGTTCACATGGAAACTTACGAAATACCGCTATTGCGAAAAAACTAGGGGACAATAAAACGTGTCTAGTTTCCTGATCTATTAAAAACAAGTTAAATGGAAAAGATAAGGCCCTGTAGTGCACTGAGGTAGAAAAATTGTATAAATGTGCGAGCGGAAGTATCTTAAATACAGGAAATGTTTTCATGTTTTAAGAATGACTTGCTTCCGTTGTCACGATTGCTACGAAAATTCACCGCAATACATAGTGAACTTATCAGATTTATAAGTCAGTCTCGAAATAAGTTTTAATTGCTGTATATTTTATTTGATGGTATTTTATGTCTCTTCTGACTGCGTGTGAAAATAATAATTATAAATTCTACTCATTAGTAATGATGTTATATTAGCCACAGACTTTCCTATCCGTTAGGAGGACTGTATTCCGCGTAATTTCGATGGTCTTTAGGTATCTTGATTCAAAAAAAAGTTTCCTTTCAACATTTCGACGTGGGACATAAATTCCAAATCTAGTTTCGAAAGTCACTAATGACACGAAAATTCCGGATTAAATCACTGACTGTGTCGACTTTATGCACCCTCTGTGGTTGAGCATAAATTATGAGGGCCGTTTAACGTCGAGTTATGAGCTTTTACTTAATCAGTTTGTTCATTTTTGCGTCCTGTTCGAAAGGTTGCATAGTCTTTTCAGTTTTCCTTCTATTAAATATGAAATATTAAAAAATAGACGTTAGAAATGTATCTGTAGTTCTTCCACAGAGTCGACGTTCATATTCTATGGCGTTGGTATTTCAACATGTTTGCTGTTTATGTTTGCGGCTAGCTGACTGCTTCTGTCACGTTTCTAATATACAGTAATTAATAAACAAAACATTCTAGTATTTAAATCCTGGTGAACCCCAAAGTTTGGGCGAGTATTTCCGTTGGCTTCATAAAATATCAGTCCTAACAGGTGTCTGTTTCGTAATATTCCCACAGACCTATGACCTCTGGACTCTGTGGAACGTACTAACCTCAAAAGGCCACAAAATGATGAAATCACTGTACTCGCTTGATGCCAGAGTGGGGCACACCACTCGTTTGTTGGGCTTCTGTGATGATTGCTTGTGTGGAAACGAAGCGAATATTTTGTGTTTCGCAGCAGGCAGCCACTCTCGCCAATACTTTCACCTGGCTTCTGTATTGGGAACCGGTTGTCTTAGCCACTTCTCTGGAAACTCCCATACCCGTGGGCTTACCCCAAAGTTCAAAGCTTCCTCCATATTACTTAATATCCTCATTTCACATCCTCAGGACGTCGTGACTTCGGTCACATTTTCTACATTCAAGTCACGACTTTCCAAACTACCCGAAAAAACTTTCGTTACACAAGATTTTTTGTCTCATTCTGTTCATATGCATATAATTTGATTCCAAATTACCTCATTTAGTACCCTATGAACATTCAGTACCTTTCCTGCTGCTAATTCTCGACTCTTCTTGAATATCGAAATGGTTTAAGGAAGATTCAGATTTATTTATTTTCGCAATATATAATATAAATTACTTGTACAATATGTTATAAAAAATTACGTTTCATAAACGTAACGTAGAATATCAAATTTTGTACTAAGAGGACATTAATTACTAGCGTCAACGTATGTGACTCTAATTAGAAAAATTACTTGTACAATATGTTATCAAAAATTACGTTTCATAAACGTAACGTAGAAGATCAAATTTCCTGACGACAATGTTTGTACGAAGAGGACATTTATTACTAGCCTAAACGAACGTGGCTCTAATTAGAAACTGAAAATAAATTAGTTCCCATTAAATATATCATCTCAAATAACAACAGTTATCATTGTAATAATGTTACAATTTAGATTCCGAAACTAAATATTTAGGGCGATTAATATCCAGAATGCTACACAAAAATTCGATTGATCGTTAATTAATCTTAAAAGGGACACAAACAATTTCAGCAACGTTTATTCTTTTTAGTTTCCTTTATGTATATCTTTGTATATATCGTTGCTTCACTTTATCTGTTGTGTACACCTGACGAGTTCTGCTTATTGTGGCGGATGAAACGTAGTGTATTACTATTTTTTTGTTAACATAATTGTAGAAGAGATATTCATTGTAAATAATTCATGACTGACTTGTGGCCATTATATATTACGATTTTTCATTTTCAGTTACAACAATATAAATTTATTTCTTTTCACTTGTGGGACATTGCAAGTCTTCTTGATGTAAAACTTATGTACATTTTCCATTACCGATGCCCTTTAGAGTTGTTTATCTCCAGTTCTTGTCGCTTCTGTTATTAATTCGTATTGATTCCTCTGCCTTTGTTGTATAAAGTAAAATAAATTATTAGTATGTTAAGACATTCCTGTAAGTTTGTTAACCTGATAAAATTTTTGGCTATTTTCAACCTATATACAATCTTTTATCGAACTAACGAAAATGATAATAAAAGTCTTTAATTTTACACTCTTCCGTTTGCTTGTAATGCCTAAAGTCTCCATAACCACACTGTGTAATCGAAGTATGTTATTGAATTATGAGTTCCATTACACAATTGCTAAAAATTGTCATAAAAAGTAGGTTAAGTACATTGGCTGAAGACAGACGAGTCCACATAAGGATAAGTGTTACGTACGTAACAAGTCAATTTCCGTCCAAGGTTAAACAATTGTTGGTAAATGATCAACGTCGACAAAAGGAGGAAGTATTCTATCGAAGTTGTTGAAACAATTTTTTACTCTGCATAGGTTGAAATTTTTAATTAATTATGATAATTTTAAAGTATAAACTTAAATATAACTGGTATGATTTGAAATGTAAACTGATACATTTGAAATTAAGTGCTTTCTGTTGTTAATTCTTTGTAATTGAATAAACTTGTATATCCGCAATTTTTTTCTATTGAATGGCTATCTGCTCTCTATTAACACATGGAAGATCAGTATTCTCACGTGTTTCTCATCTCACGCTTCGTTCTTAATAAAAATATAAGCATCGTCCACATTATTTAGCGTAACATGCTTCATTTTAAGGGTAATTTACGAATGCTTGAGTATCGTAGTGTTTCAGTCCGCGGAAGAGTGAGAAAGAGTGGCCAAAGAGAGAACATGAAAGTTAATGAGCGTTTGCCTGGAAAATGCGCAGGGAAACTTTTGCGAAAGTCATTTAGGCATAGTGGACATCTGCTTTTCTTTAGTCCAAACTGATTATAGGGATTGTGACCCGACTGACTGCGGCTAGGGAACACGCAAATTTGAAAGAAGTCCGCTCCCACTCCCATCTTCGCAACTTTCCTTTCTCCTCGTCCCGATTAGGTCGCGAAAGCAAGTCCAAGTCCTAGTAATCCCCGCAGACTTTATTAAATACCACCTAATAACCGAGAGGAATTTAATTGCAGGACCTTGAGCGGGGAACGGTATTGCTTCACTGTATTTTGAACTCAAGTCAGTTACGCTCCATTTGCTCTGTTGCCTCATAAAGATACAGATAATATATTATGCATTAGTTACATTATAGGAATCATATTATTTTAAAATTATCCGTTAAACTTGTATATCCTCCTCCTTACCTGTGTCTAACTTAATGTATTAGCTTATAATGTTGGACTGGCGACCCTCGCAAATCATTGGATCATTTAATTATTCCCTTTATAACGATTTTCAGAAAGTGTGTGTAAATATTTTATTATCAAATCAGTATTTGTTTCTGCAAAATTCGTTACTACTTGTTTTAAATTTTGTTGACAGTAGTTTTCATAAATTTGGTACAGAATTTTACTCTATAAATTTAACAGCAAGTATGAAATTATTCAGCATCACTAAGTCCCCGTTTAGTGACCCTCTGGAATAAGCTGCATTTTGTAGTGTTACTGCTTTAAATATAATTTAGTGTGTCAAGCTCAGATTTTTTTTCCGAAGACAAATTATTTTACTGTTCGAAACGTAGGATTAATTTTTTACTGAGCCCTAATTTCGTGCTTTATAGAAAATGGGACAGCCGATAAAATCTTTACTTGTATCCACTTAAGGTTTAATAATAGCGGACACATCAAACGTGCTCAGTTTTGTGGCACATATCAAAAGCTGAATAATAATTGAATCACTATGCATTTTAGCTTAAATCCTTCAACATTTTGAACTGATCGCAAATTTTCTCCAATTTTAGACACTGAATGTTATTAATTATTGGTAATGAATTGAGAAAACTTTTCATTTGTTTTAGGAGAATGCTTTTAAACTTTACTTTGCAATTTTGACTGGAGACGCTCGCTTTCTCTTGACTGAACACAACCAAGGCAGTCCGAACCTTCGGAGATTATAAACATACACTTTGACAGAAGCGGAAGTTCCTTCTCTTTTCAGAACGATGTATAAAATAAAACTCAGTCAACATACGCCATGCACTGCTTCTCTTTTCGTAGACGTATCTCAGTGGACGCGTGATCGTTAGCAGCCACACACAAAAATAGTTCTACATACATGTTTGTAAATCTTACATTAGAGCTACTCAATACAAAATTTGTCATCTATGATACGACACAGGACATACCCTAGCATTTTTTCCGCCGTACGAAATCCCGAAAATGTCGTCTCAAAGCTTCAATATACTTTTTTTTTAATAAACATCATTACAAAAGAACTTGTTAACCACAACCAGAAACAATTCGATTAAGACAATAATACTTATACAAACAAATGAACTTAAATATTTCAAATTCAAATTTTTAATAAGTTAGTGACAGTAATCTTGCATACTTAAACTGATATCTATTATTTTCAGAGAATATTTAAATATAAATTTAAGTCAGTTAAAAAACTATTTAAATAATATCTAAGTATAAACGTGTATTGAAACCATGTATTCCTTCAAAACTGGAATAACTTCTTTCAGATATAATTTATGTTCAATAAGAAGATATTTAGTACACATGGTTCTTTTATAATAATTTTTTATTTTAAATTAGAATGGCCCTATCGCCATGTTATGGACAGTGTTAGCTAAATCTTAATCGTTGCTCAAATTTATCCAAATTTTAAGGATAATTTTTCTTTATTAAAAGTAATGAAAGAACCTAGGCTAATTTCGTTGGCCAGTACTTAAGTATTGATAGACGAACTTAAACACTTCTTAACGAAACAAAGGTAATAAAAGTGGATTTTTCCAGAGAGTTGGCTATCGGGAACTCTGTGTCTGACCGAATAATTCCGGACTTGCTGCTAAATTTATAGAGTAAGAAACTTTAGAAAATTTCTCAATACCATTCTCATGAAACGTCAAATCAATAAACCTTGATGATTGCAAGTAACGTTTTTATCGGATTGTTCTGTTGTTATTAATGCAATAAATTACACTGATTCAATAAAGGAATCCTACGTTTGTAAAGGTAAAATAATCTGGAAAAGACGTTACCGAGATTTTTCTTGACTTCTAGCTCAGGGCCTTTTGCATCTCTCAAAAGTTTTATCGCCGTAGGCAGTCGCCTACCATTCCTATCACATAGGGCCGGCCCTAGAAGACATTACGATACCTTTCCCGATGGAACATAATGCATCTGCTTTTAAGCTCGTTTGAACGGTATACAACTTCAATTTCGGCTTAACAGATTTCAATGAAATCTTTTGTTTGTATTTGTTCTTTCTCAAGATATAAATAACTGAGTTTCAAGTCAAGACTATCTATAGGGAAGCCAAAATACATTTATAATGTTGTCTACGTGTAACTCCACTGTTTTTTGATTAGTAACACTTTCTTTAAAAATTCCGTTAGTTAAAGTTGCATGATAAAGTTGCATGTAGTTACTAGCTCGCACAACTTACTTAGTAGTAAAACAGCTTCCTCCTTTTCGTTTTTGAGTACCTCATTATTTGAACCTATCCATTCTTCACACTAACATTTTAGCCTGGGCATTTGTAGTACTTAAAGAAGCGTCGGAAGTCCATTTTCAGAAGGGTCGCTCTTGCTCTCTCAAGAAATTTGTTTTTGAGCTCGTCAGAACGCAGCTCTTTTTGACATTTAAAAAATTGTCTGATATTGAGGAGGAACTAATAGCTCAGTAAGGTTCGTATTTCTTTTCTAAGCCACCTGGTTCGTGTTTGCTATGTACTATTGCGAAAAATCTGACCTTTCTGAATGTGGATTAAGTTTTATTTTTCAGTGTAGTGTAACTCCCCATTTCTGTGCCCTTTCAAAAACCATTTTGTGGATCGCAATGGACCCCTCGTAATAGGAGGGCGTTAGATTTAGCAGTAGAAGTGTGTGTGGAGAAAGGCTGGTCCTAGTCCCGTGGCCTGGATCGGTAGCTTTCCCTCACCTGCCGTCCTTGGGCTCTCGACCTTGCTCCGTCTGCCTTATGTCAGCGGACATCGGCATCGCATCTTCCGCTTCACTTATCTTACTTCCGACATGTCAGGGTTATCATGGCTGACTCCACTCGTAATAACATACGCGGTGCTTAAATTTACGGTCAACTGAAATGTGAGACCCATTCGCATGATTGCATCTGTTAGCCTCCTACTGGGCGCGGTGGCTGCAATTCCTGTGCTCAAATCTAATAACTTTACCCAGTTAAAATATACTTAAATACCCTTAATTATTAACCATTAAACCAGTCCACTTCCTACACTTTATTAACTTAAATGTTTAATTAAAATGTTTATGTTAAAACAGGAGCTTTCGGCTCTGTTTAGGAGAGTCGGAAGGCCGTATCATGCCAATGCTAAAATACTGATTTTTAAGTTCATTTTTCTCTGAATCGTTACAGGTACACGCTGAAATTTTCTCACTTTATTTTTTAGTGGAAACATTAAATTATAGATAATAAACTTATAAAATTTTACACAAAAATATATGTTTATAAATGAATAACTAAAATTATAATTATACTTCCATTCATATACTTTAAGGTTACAAATAATCTGTGAAAATTTTAGTCCTATGTCTATAACGGTTTCCGAATAGAAGGTACCTATAAATTACTATTTTAACATTGGCAAGATATGACCTTCCTACTCTCCTCACAGACGATACAAAATAAATAGATCCATTATTTTACTATTATATATATATTCAAAAATAAATAAATAGTCATAAAAATATTGCTAACTTATGTAATGTTCTTAATTAATTGTGTCTTACTAAAAATGATGCAGCTCACAATAAAAAATCTTATTCGAGTGCTGGAAACAGTTTTCTGTCACAGATATTTTTACAATTATCACGTTTATAACCGTATCACATTAGTATTATTGTAACTGTTTCATCAGGAGTTATACGTCAATGTCCCAGCTCAATGATCACAGTTATAAAGTTATAATATTGATTTGACATGTTTTAGGTAAAGAAGGTGTGAATATTTTACTATCTTTTAACTTAATGGCAGAACCTATAAGAAAGATTCTCATTATTAAATGATTATATGTAACAATTATCAGTGAAAATCGATAATTTTTAATATAAAATATATATTAAGCACTATAAAATATTAATTATAGAAATAAATAAAACTTAAATACAAAAAGTGATAAAATGAATACTTTGTATGATATTTATTTTAGAGCTTATTTGTATCTATAATTTGTATCTAATATTATTAATGTTTAAACATGTTTTATATTTCTATAAGAAAAATACTTCTAATTATTGACAGTCTAATTATAAAACAATACATTCTAGTATTTATTATGTGGACTAGGATAATAATATAAATAAATGATGGAAATGTCGGATTGTAGTCCTCCAATACTTTATTCTGTATAAGCCTTCGGACGTAAGGCCATTTTCAAACACTTCTGAAATAAAATACATCCCAACACGTGGTCGAAGTAAAATTTTGCATCACTGATGTAAAGGAACACAATATGTCTACAAATCTATACAGAAACTGCTAATTTACTTCTACATTTCCATTTTGCCCTCTAGCGGCAACGTAGTGACGCAGTCGGGTTTTCGTAATAATATGGTCACACAGTGAAATAATGGTCCTAATTTATGGTCAGACTTCCGAGATAAAATCTTTACGATAAAAAGCAAATTAATATTTCAAAGGGTTCATTATAATTACTTTAAAAAGAAATTTATTAGAGTAAAGAAATGTAAATTACTTTCATTACTGATTGTTGGTAGTCCAGTGATAAAAAGAAACGAATGAAACGGGGAGAAACGCGGGTTCATCTAGATTAAAAATATAACAACCAAATTAACCCATGTGTGCACGGAATATTTTCTGGTGTATTGATTGATTTGTTACTCTGAGATTTTGACACTGACTTTGTTCTCGAAAGGGTTAATGTCTTATACTAAGAAGTAAAGTGTGAAATCATAGGTATTTTGACCCGTTGAGATGTCTAGGTGGATCTTTATCCAGCTCCTGTCCACAGCGGATGACTTTCAAGAAAGTAACTGAAAAGTAGGCTCTCGGACTTCTCGTAGAAAGTATGCAAGGGAACTAACTCTTTCACCTGTGTTGTTTTCTTTAGTCCGATTAGAGCTCTTAGTATACTTTAATGCTATTGATAAACTGTCTAATCATTATGAAAAAAGGGAAGATTCACGCAGATTCCAAGGTACGTACGGGGATGATTACTAATATGTAATTTATTAGTGGTTTTATAATTGCAAAAATCCTTCTATTTCGAAATATTTATTGGAAGTTTTCGGCAACTAACAAACCATAATTATACTTCAGTTTTATTTAAAAATTGACAAACTAATAAGAGGTTAAATTAATCTGGACATCGTACTTCTCGGTAGTTTAAAATATTTGTATGTTCTATAACACGACGTCTGTTCAAGAAATTTCTTATCGTTTTTTATTCGGTAGAAATTGTTATTGATAAACAGTTATAATCCCCGATTCATTGCGAAATCATGCGCCCAAAATATTAAGTGATTAATTTAATTCGTGGAACTCAGTTACACGTGCCGAAAACAATTTGCAAGTAAAATGACGTTGTGTGTGGACCCATTACGCAGTCGTCATTGGAATTTTAAATGAGAATTGCGTGCTCCTGTCATTTTAATATTACGTGAGATTAATATCTGATTGTGTACAGATGAGAGGCAAGCACGTGTCTGTCACTCAACCTTTACGATTTAAATTGAGTAAAATCTCATCCTTATAAATATTACCAATTATAAAATGAAGTATTTCTCTTCACGAATATTCGAGGAATAATGGTTGATATCTTTTTGGATGATTATCCAGTTTGAAGGATGAAATATTTCTTTTACCATCCACCTCGGTCGTTGTTCTTGATTTTTCCCACAATATTACTCGTATTGCTATGAAATCCTATGGGTTCATAATTTTTTACGATTCTTCTATTCATCTTTTTCCCATATTTCTCTAGTGACCATTACAAACGCCTAATTAGATACCAAGAAATCTTCGGCTTCAAGTTAACCGAAAGCCGTGGGACGTCAGTCCTAATTATGAAGACATTGTTTTATAGTTTAGACACTCCACAGTATCTCGTTAATACAAAATTCTTATCTAAGAAAAAATTAATTCTTAAAATTAACAATTTAAGATAGTTTTGTATTTTAATGTGTTTTACGAGAAGTCTCAATAAAATAAAAGTTTGTTATTCGTTTTCAAGTATAGTAAGTATCTAATTATGTAAATTTCAGACTGGCTATTAAATTTATTTTGTAACCGTTAAAACGTTAGATATAATATAATCTAAGTATCTAAAACCCTTTGTCAATGTGAATGCTGCGGTTATTGGCGTCCAAACTACTAGTCCGAATTTGACCAAATTTGGTACACGTGCTTCTCTGAGCCCAAAGATGTCTATGGTATTTATTTTTTTAAAATACTGAAGTTATATATGTGAAAAAAGTGGGGAAAAAATTAGTAAAAGGTTTCGCATCCCACGCAAGCATCGTGATTCCCTATAGTGCATGCTGGTTCCCTATATTATTGGCCTATAATAGTTAATATTTTTTAATTGTAAATATTTCACATCGTTATAAATCTACAGTTGGCAGAGAGCTAACTCCCTGGGAAGAAATAAACTCCTTTGGATCGTCGATACGATCTATACGTAAATTAACATTTCGCATGAAAGTGTCAACAAACCTCTGTTTTTCCCACTTTTTGAAGGTTTTATTTCTGCGCCTCTAGCAAAGTCAACTTGAAGAAACAAGTAAGAGCTTATTCTCTTTGTCTCACCTAAACCTATCGGTAGATATCTTGATTTCTAATGTAGACCAACTCCATTCCCTGATCTTAACACAATAGAAACTCAATTTTGGAACCCTTCCAACTTTAGGCCCCTGTAGTTCAAAAAGTGAGGATTTTAGAATAATTCTGGGACACATAGTCGATTAGAAATTCTATTCTCTACGATTTTGGTCACTTTACTTTTTCTTCTCAGACCACTGTAAATGGGCCAAAATGACACCCCTCAGTAAAAAGCTAGCATTTTGTCTATTTGTTGCCATTTATAGAACCTAGAATTGAAGATAGGGTGCACTTAACAACAGAAATAGATTTAGAATGTTGGGAAAAAAATAAAACTAGTGTTTACATACAGCTCTAGCTGAAAGTCATCCCTCTGGAGTAGAACTGTGAAGGTACCCTCAAGTACTGTAATAACATTGTCTTAAATTACATTCCTGATTTATTATTTACGTGAACTCTATCAACGCCGGGTACTTAGCTGGTAATTACTAAAAAAAAGATAATTATTGCTCAATACTGATTGTAAGGTCACGCTGTTGTTTCTTGTAAAATATCTCTACCCTTCTTCCCGAAAATATTGTCTAAACAATAAAGGTATTTGTTAGATTAGAATTCTTGGGAGCCTTAATGAACGGCGTATTTGAAAGTTTCTAGTACCTTAGAATCTCAGAAATTCCTGATTTACCTGTTGGAGTAAATGTCTCATAGATTTCGTATTATTGTTTTCTTAATCATTTTAGTTAAATGATCAAGTTTATTTGAGAAAAAGATCGATTAGTGGTGTGTCGGGGATCCAGTGACCCAGATCAGGAGGCGACGTCACGAGTGAGCCGTGGGATTGGTCGGATGCCGAGGATTCCTGGGGCCCACGTGCGATCACGCCTTGCCCCCCGGTCACTCATCGGGAGAAAGTGTCTGTGCTTCCCTTTCCCCGCTTCGATTAGTCATCATCCCCTCTCTCCTCTCATCGCTTCTTAGAACATCTCACGTGAATACTGACCTCACTCATAAGCTACGCGCGAACTTTCCTACACATTACATCATGCAATTTTTTATGATAAATATATTTTAAAATCCACTGTACTTCAAATTCATTTCTTAGTGGACTGACAGCTTCCAAAAGAAAGCCCGACCAGGTGAGCGGGAGGAAATGATCGTTAGATTAAATGTATTAAAATTAAAATTCCGAATGTTAGGAGACAACGGGAGGCTTAAAATGTTATGGAAAGGTTGAAATTGCTTACAGTGACAAATTATTTTCCATATACACAAAAATTTATGAATAGACGGAAAAGTTGCTCAGGCTTTTAAATATTTTTTGTTGCGAGTATCAGTAATGATTTGATTTGTAGAAGCATAATTTAGGAGTCCCTGCACAAATCGTGCTAAATTTACGTATTGACTTCCATTCAATTCTCGCAAAATTCTTAACACCGCTATTATTAGATTTTTCATGTCAGTTACGTCTGTCCAGCGAATTTAGTTATAAATGAAAATTATTATAAATTCAATAAATCAATAATCCGACATTATCATGAATTACAAATAAAAAATTTCTGCCGTAATCGTCTTTGGACGCAGTCCACGACGCAAAATTGTCAGCATGTGTATATAATTTTGTTTATTTAAATCTACCTATGGAATTCCACAAAGCTGTACTAAACAATGTAGAGAGATTCTTAAATACAAAATTTTTTTGTTGAGAAATATGCTGGATTCTTCATTTGTAACTATTGGAATAATTATAATAAAATATTTATCTTATCTTCTCTTTTTGTAAGAAATTTAACTATATGTGTACCTAGTAAACAGCGCACTACAAATAGAATTACCGACATTTGAGGCGTTAAAATTAATTGTGATAAGCCTTCTCGTAAATGTAAAACAGTGTGTATGCTCTGGAGATATTTATCATATTTATGTACTTCAATTGATGTTGAGATCAATTTACGGGTTTTAATGTTTTAAAATAAAAAATGAAAAATCCATTTAATTAGCATTTATTTAATTTACAATACACTATAATTGGATCGCTTTTAAGTTGCAAAGCCGGCTTTTTTTAACGATTAACAATATATATTTTACAATATTTACACACATTAGGTTCCTTAATCTCTATAAACTTAAGACCTATTCTAAGGGTCGCCTTACCGGGCCTTCTCATGGAAGCAGAAATATGTTCACAAATCCTACGAGGGAAATGATAACAAAAAGTGTAATTACCCTTTCTTCAGCTTATTCTGTAACTTGCTGCTGGACTCAGAAGTGATTTACCAGTCTCGCCGTTCGACCTAACCGAACTGCCTCTTTGTACAATGTCCATCTTGTAAATTTAGTTCTTCTTTTCCGCCACGGACTAGAGCAAGCCTTCTTCACGTTATTCAATGTACATGGCCAGTTACAATCTCCAATCTCTTACTGTTTTAATGACCACTGCTTAATGCTTAATATCCTGAACTCCAAATGCTTATCGTACTAATGCTCCATGTCCGAAAATCAATTGTTTGGAGTTTTAAACATTTTGTCTCCACTTCAGTATTTTATTTCCGTCGGTGGCGGGGCCCGATCCTGTCCAATCAAAGTTTTTATCTTCCACCTTTTGGAGGAGCCATCACCCCCACTCTGCCGATGTTTTGGGAAAAACACCATTTGTGTTCATAGCCTGATGTCGCCAAATCTCAAAGACTTTATAAAAATCCAACCCGCGCCAACTTGTCGAGGTTTTATTACTATGTCTGTAACATTCTCAAACTTCTCTCACGCCGTTTTCCTTTGATTTCGCACCGCCAAATTCCGCATGTAGTTGTGTTTTACCTTACAATTTATTTAATATGCTTTTGAACTATCCTTGTTTCTTGTCTCGTAAACCATTCAATTGCCTTTTCTGTGGTTTATTTAAATCACTTTAAAGTAGTTACATTTTTAAAATAATTAACTAGTGGAAACGTTTCAGAAATTTACTAGTTTTTATGTAAAATGGTAAATAGGGTTGCTCTTAAATTATTCGTAGGCCACTCCGTGTCAGATCGTATTCAGAATAACGGTATTATTATTGTATGTATTTGGTAGAAGTGAAGGGAACCGAAACTGAGTGATTTTTATTTCTTGTCATTTCATTTTAGCAGCTGATTTTGTATTAAAGATCATTTAATATCCTATAAGATTGGTTTGAAAATGACTGTGAAGATTGCTTCGGAAAGTGGTATTTTTAAGGTTTGAATCGACACCAAAAAAAATACCAATTGCGGAGAATTAATGGGGTTGTAAAGTGAAGTCTCACTGACAAAGGGATATTTACATGACAATGAAACATAAAATTCTTGTTGTATGCTTTTCTCCCAGCTAAGAAAATGTAACTTTTCATTCCACTTCAGGACAAAACTGACAGGAATTGGCTATAGCAATAATACAAGGTTGGTAGCCCAAGAGAGGTACTATATATTAAGTCAAGAATAATCCTTCCCTGTGACTTCCGCGTCTGAATTTATTAGTCCTGTTCCTTGCGGACTCCCATTCCTGTTCTCCTCTAATCGTCGGGAGTTTCTTTAAATTTATTTTCGAAACGTAGGAAACAACTTTTATTCATTACTCTTTCAAACTTTCTCGTTAACTTCAAAGCACTGGAAAATAGAGAAGTCTCCGTATTGATTCAAAACTATTGCAACTAAATTAAAACAATTCGAATCTACCTTCCATCGACACTCAATGCAGGAAACATAAACCGTATTAAAATATCAAGCCTCCATATATTACGCGGAAGGAGATTCATTAGAAACATTCATTGACATATTAGAATAGACAATGATCGACATGTTCTCGTAGAACAGAGCTTTATTGAAAGCTTTTCTTCTGCTCATGAATAAATGAAAATACTAGTTTACCCCGTCTCACATGTTTCGAGTTATTATATCATCTGTTAACTCTCCATTAAATTTATTTCTAAGTATGTTATTCGAACTTAAACTTCAAAGAATAAAAAATATATATGTTTAATCATTTTGTTTTCAACTCATTCGTCGTGAATATTAAAATGTTTGTAATTATAACGTCTCACCTAAATTTGAATTAATGTATTATTTAAAACTTAAGTACCATTTATCTTAGTTGAGAATCGTTCTTCATTAAGCATTTCGGTGTGTTTTGTGATTCTGAGCTTGAGAAAAACGTCCAGCTCTTTCCAAGCATTTCAATTGTGAGTAGGAAAGCTACTCGAGCATTGCGACAAGGCATTATTTAGGACAAGTTATCCTCGAATCCTCCGTTATGAGTTCATTGCAGAGCAAATAAAAATCTCCGCTCAATGACGTCTTAATCTTTGATTGATAAATGCGATTAGTTTTTTCATTCGGAAAAAATAATCAAACTTTGTAAGTTGTTATTTTTTATGTACGCGTCCAATGCTTGTGTACAAAGTTCCAGGTATTAGATCAGAAATGATCAACCGGATTTATGTTCTGTCAGAAACCGGAACCTTTCCCCACTTTTTCCCTTTCCAGTACCGTATGAGATTGAATGTAAACTAGCGCGCTGTATCTAAAGAGTGACAACCACTGATATCTGGACCAGGAACTATAAAATTGGTCCATGATCTAAAGAGGCCGTTTGCTAGTTTATGCCTGGATTACGTTTTTTTTCTTTTCGTTTTCAGAGGCGTACTGTTCTATTATGTTTTATTCCTCTTTATTCGGACAGCTGCATTTCCTATTGGTGAATACTTTTTAATTCTTATTTGTTTCATTTGTCGCTTGAATCTATATTATTTGGTTCACCCAGCCAGTTTCATCATCAACTTAGTATCAACAGTTCCAATGGATAAATTAACTGTGGCATAAGGAACCAAAGTGCAGTTAGGAACTTGAGGTAATTACCATTAGTATGCACTCCGCATTTTACTGCCGGGACTCGATTGCCCAACTCGTAAGCACTCTCCCACCCAACCCGTTCCCATGCAATGAAGAACATCTTTTATGGGTGGGATGGGCCCTTTAGAGGCAAAAAGACGCGTTGTTGGAGGGAGGCAGCAGGCCAACGGCCTCCACACGTGCAGTCGGAGGGTCCAGGTGTCCAAACACTGGCCGCTCCTCAGACCCACACAGCCTTGGCATACATCAGTCTTTAATTCTTTGCCAGGGATTTAACTTTGCTGATAATTATATTGCAGTAGTGGGTAATAAATTTGAAGTTTTTTTTCTCAATCACTTAACAAAAGGCTGTGCAGAGAATCTATGAAATCATGAAAATTTCATGTAATAATTACACAATTTACTATGATATTCCATAATTTACAACTATTTGTAATGCCAACGTGTAAGCTCTGCTAGTACCGCTAGCATTTCCAAATTTCCCCTTCCGAAAATTTAAACTACTACGGTATCATACATTCTGTTAACTTACCTGAACCAATATTTTTGAACACACAATTGAAGCATAAGTAATACTTGTCCTATCTGAAGGCTATCCGATGTTGCATGTTTATAACAGTTGTGCAGCAACACACTTTCAGAGAAATGAAGAAGGTGTAACGGACATGCATTTATAAATTTCATGGGCACAAGTTTACACTGAAGTAGATTTAACGTTTCGCAAAACGCAAACTTTAGCAATCTGAGAGTCTTGGAGATTGGTTTGGCCCGGACTGATAATTATGTTCAACCCCGCCGAAAGTAGGCGCTATTGTTTTGGCAGTGTTCAGTGTATTGAATACGTAGCTTAGGTCATCAGGAGCAGAAGTTTTCAATATTCTCAAGAAGAAGTATTTTATTTTGACTTGGTGTTGTAATATTAGGAAGTGAACTTTAAAAAAGAAAAGCTCTTTGGTGATTGGTTGGTGGTGAATATACTATTCCTGCACAATGTTTCAACACAAAGAGAGAATTTCTTCAAGGAATTTTTTTTTACAAATTATTTGTTTAAAGACTAATAGTTAATTTAATAATGATGATAATTTGTCCCTTGTTTTTAACAGTCAAGTAATAAAATCTATTTCAATTTTGATTTCCAAATTTTATTAGGAGATTTCGGCAATTGCCATAATCATCTATAAAATACAAAATTTGAAACATTACAATTTTTAAATTTTTTTAAATACATAAATATGGAACATTGTTTAGTTGCAACTAAACAATGTTCCATATTTGTGTATTTAATTTTTTTTTAAATTGTAATGTTTCAAATTTTGTATTTTATAGATGATTATGGCAATTGCCGAAATCTCCTAATAAAATTTGGAAATCAATATTGAAATAGATTTTATTACTCAACACATGTGTATGCTTTTAGACTGAAGTTAATCAAACAATTACTCCGCGTTACACGAAAACGTTTCGAATGTTTGCGAACGAGAACTGGAACTTGTGGATCTTTCTCAAAATTCTAATTCATCCTCTATACACGAACAAAATCAGTTAGTTAACAAAGTTCATACGTTTTTCACAATATATAATGATCAAGAAGTCATTTATGAACGAATTATTTCCTAAGGAAAATGGTAACAAAAGTTACTAGTACACTGTTTCATCCACATGTACACCACAAATAAAGTGAAACATAATATAAACAAAGATATACTTAAAAAAGAAACAAATTGTTAAATAATATGGTAATAAATGTGGTTGAGATTATTTGTACACATTATAACATTAATTCTTGGTTTTATGTATAACATGTCGGACATTAATATTGTATATATTCATACATTTTTATTTCAGGAGTGCCTGATTCTCATTGCTCTACATTTTTCTTGGCAGTCTAAATACGCTCAAAAAAACTCTTTACCATAAATAGCATGAGCATTGAAAATAATAAAAAAGTTTAATGAAAAATTATTAATTTGTATATATTATACCTTGTAATTATTTAATTTTGATGTAAATATATAATTGTCTCAATTTTTTGCAGGTTGCTATGGCTGGAGATTTTATCTTAGCAGTTGTATCTATGATGATTGCACGATTACGAAATGATGATGTTACCTTGACTCTCAGCCAGGTTAGAATTGTATTATTATTGTCAGTATTAAGACTAGACTTCTGGGAATTATTTTTAACTTAGTCTGTAAATTTTTTATATGCCTTTCTTATCCATTTTTTTATTTCTCCCTTCTAGTAGCTGCACTCTCTTTCTTCCATAACCTGCATTTCCATCCATGCATTCTTCGATGATTATGAGCTGTAAACAATTTCTTTGTGGGGTGTGTCTAATCCGTTTTTCCTTTTCTCATAGAAACTGTAGACTTGATGACCTCTTCTCATTTACCCCACTAGGAATATCTTCATTTTTCCATTTCTGTCTACTTAATTTTTTTAATCATAAATACAAATTCCTGGCAAGTCTTCTATCCTTTCTCATCAAATTCGATTTACTGGAATTTTTCTGATATTATTTTCCAGTCAATAAAGCAAACACACAATTTCTCTTTGATTGCAATAATTCAGTCCTTAATATTCCTGTGGCATCAATGGTGGGTGATTTTTCTGATCATATAGATTGTGATTTATTCTTATCATACTTTTATAACATCATCTTGCTTTCAGATGATCTGTACTTTAATTATTGCATTACAATTTTTTGCCTATAATTGTTTAGTAAATCACTTTTAATAAAAATTCAGATTTGTGCAATATTTATTGAATGATTCTGGGAAGTAACACAGTCTACATACAACGGCTCAACATATTATCTATAGATGTTGGAATTTATTTTTGTCATACACATACTAATTCTTAGTTTACTTAATTGAAATATATCATGAAACTAGTTTTTTCTATTTATCTGCCCTGGTTTATTTGTTATGGGTATAACTACACTAACAGAAAGGAATAGTGTATGAAATCAGATTATTTCATATATTTAGAACCAAATATTATGAATTTTCTCATAAAAATTTAAGCTTTGTTCAAGTTTCAACTTACATTCTGATAGCAATATTAAGTAATTATTAATTAATATAAATTATATTTTTTTCAGGTTGTTACAGATCTTGTGCAAGGGGAATTCATGCAACTGGGATCCAAAGAAACTGAAAATGAAAGGTTTGCTCACTACCTTACGAAGACTTATCGCAAGACTGCCAGTTTAATTGCAAATTCTGTGAAAGCAGTAAGTTAAACCTTTATGTCACTATATGTAATCCTGTATATTTCTTTTGCTTCCCATGTCTACGCTAGCGGCATGCTTAATGTGGTGTGAATGTCTCTTTCAAAAAAATATCAATATTCATATATGCTAACAAGAAATTAGTTTGATTTTTACTCCACAATTTATTGTCAAACAATGTCAAGTGATCAATATTGCTCAAGTTAATTTTTTATCACTAAATATGTTCTTATTCGTTTGCTATTTTATGATACTGTTGTGTATACTCGATAATCAAATTTTCAACTGATTGTGATTTTTATGTAGGTTTTTCATTTAAGAGTACTTCAATATTGCCAAATATAGATGGTTAAATGTTATTTTTATTGTATTTGTTTCATTATTTTGTGTTAAAATATGGAGAGGAACTGTTATTAGATTGAAATTAAAATTTAAAATAACTTTGAATTTATTTAATGTAATTTTTTATGAACACAACTTACTTTCTAGAAACATTATCTAGAACCAGTAAAAGAGCGACATTGTATATTTTGCATATAACAATATAATCCAATTTATTTGGTACTTGTTTTCGTGATTACTAAAAATAATAATAAAACACTATGGAATTTTTTAACTGATCAAATTAATAATAGTTTTCAGGCCCTAAATTTTACCAATACTAAAGCCATCTATACCGATTTAGAATTATAAATAATTGGTCTCAAAACGAATGCGGAATTCTAAATACATGAAACTAAATGCAACTTAGGGTCCTGTGGATACAAAAGGAATTATTTATTTGCTTTTAAACTAAATTTGCTGAATTAAGTTTTTTTAAATACATTTGACATTTGGAATTCTCTTCCATCAATTAGTTTAGTATCCCATGAATGTAAAATATTAACAAAAATAGTATATAGGAGAATCGAACATCAAATAGAACGCAAGTTAGGAGATCAGCTTGGTTTTAGGAAGAATGTAGGTACAAGAGAAGCAATATTGACTTTGTGACTAGTTTTAGAAGATAGGATAATAAAAAACCAACCTACGTTTATGGCATTTGTAGATTCAGAAAAAGCATTTGATAATGTAAAGTGGAACACACTATTAAGAATTTTGAAGATCACAGGAATAAAAGATCGAGACAGGAGGCTTATACATACCCTGTACAGAAGAAAAGCAGCAGTAATTAGAATAGAAGATCAAGAAAAGAAAGCCATAATCAAGAAAGGAGTAAGACAAGGATACAGTCTGTCGCTCATGATGTTTAACTTATATATAGAACAGGTGATGAAGAATGTTAAGACAGGATGGGAAAAGGACTCACACTGCAAGGAGAAGAAATAAAAACATTACGTTTTGCTGACGATATTGTAGTATTAGGGGAATCAGTAGAAGACTTGGAAACCATAATAATTGGCATGAACGTGGTCCTGGAGAAAGAGTTCAATATGAGGATTAATACAGGGAAAACCAAGATAATGGAGTGTAGTTTGGGAAACAGTAGAATAATAAAGGGTGTTAGATTGGGAAGGCATATTTTGATGGAAGTTAAGGAATTCTGCTACTTGTGAAGCGTAATAACTAAGGATGGTAGAACTATAGTAGACATAAAGAGTAGGATAGCACAGGCAAGGAAGGCTTTCGCAAAAAGAGGAATTTACTTATGGGTAATATAAGCGTGAATATTAGGGAATCATTTGTTAAAAATGTTCGTATGATAGGAGCTCTGGAAAGGAGAAGAATAGAAGCCTTAGAAATGTGGTGCTATAGGTGAATGCTGAAAGTCGGATCAGTGGATAGAGTAACTAAAAAGGTAGTTCTAAACAGAATAGAGGAAAAATGAACAATATGGAGGACATTAATTAAGAGAAGTGACAGATTAATAAGCCACGTTTAAGGCATGAGGGTCTTGTAAAATTAGCATTAGAGGGAAGTGTGTGGGGTAAGAACAGAAGAGGGAGGCCAATTATTGAATACACTAAGCAGATTAGCGAAGATGTGGGTTGTGCTAGTTATAAAGAAATGATGAGGCTTATGTAAGATAAGTTAGCATTGAGGGTTGCATCAGACCAGTCTTAGGATTGAAAACCACAACAACAACAAAACATCAAACATTTATCTATGTTTTTTTAACTATTTTTTTAAACTTATTTTAACAGGTAGCAGTTAATATTGGTATGTTCTAATACAAATTAAGATACATTAATAACATAAGTTGATGTTAATAGTGACCATTTTTTGAAATATAAAAGTAAATGCAACAACAAAGATTTAATTCGGAATGATAAGAAATTTATATTATCTTATTTATTGTTTAGTATTAAATAATAATCAAATAAAGGCAATATCAAGTATAAATTTTCATGTAATTTTGTATTTTTCAATTTCATAAAACAATTTCTGTTGGTTATGTGGTTCGGTTTTTGAAATGTAAATAAAGTTTTTCATATTCTTTCTTATCATGGTTACTGAGTAATTCAATTAGCTTTGATTGTACTGATGACAATTATTGACGATCTGATTTATTGTAAAGAAAATTACCTGAAAATAACTTTTCACCTCACAGCATAAGAATGCTGCTTAAAATTGAGTAATCATGAATTATTCATTATTAATATTCCTTTTTTCTCACTCAATTCATTTCCAATTTTAACTTTTTCAGACAGCTATGCTTGGTGGTGCCAGTGAAGAAATTTCAGAGGTTGCATTTCAGTATGGTCGCAATGTAGGACTAGCCTTTCAACTGGTGGATGATCTTCTAGACTTTGTGTCCTCATCTGCAGCCATGGGTAAACCTACTGCTGCTGACTTAAGACTTGGTCTTGCCACAGCGCCAGTGTTATTTGCATGTGAACGGGTATGTAATACTATAAATTATAAATTACAAGATATATAGAGAATGGCAGAAAGTATTCTTAATAACTTTTCAATTCAGTACTCTGTTACTTATTCTTCTACTTATATACACATTGCTAGAGCAACTATGTTAAATACATGTTTAATTAGTATATACATATAAATTTCATTTTTCAGTTCCCTGACCTAAACCCTATGATTATGAGAAGGTTCCAAGAACCAGGGGATGTAGAAAGAGCATTTGAATTAGTTCACCGTTCACAAGGCCTGGAACAGACCCAGTTATTGGCTCGTAAGCATTGCTCTGAAGCATGTCGGTTAGCTGAGCGATTGTCAGAGTCTCCATATCAGAAAGCTCTTGGTGTGGTGACTGGATTAGTTATTAATCGCATGAAATAGCAGGTATGTGTAAATTTTTTTGTTAACTCTCATGATGAAACTTTAATAATATCTTCACTATATCTTATCAAATATGTATTTAAATGACCTTTTGCAGGCTTTGTTATTTAAACTTAATTATTAGCAATGTTTCAGCATATTTTCATGCCTTCTTCAGGTTTTCTTCCACAGCTGTATCAAAACAGCATAGAATAGCATATGGAGTCCAACAATAGTAATCGAGATCTGAGGCAATATGTGACACTCACACTCCTTTCACGAGTAGTATAGTCATACTTGAAATCATAGTATTGCTATACTAGTTGTGAAAGGAATTTAAGTGTTACATATCGCCTCGGATGTTTTTCTATTATGTTTAGATACTGTTGTGGAAGAAAATCTGAAGAAGACATGAAAATATGCTGAATCATTGTTACTTATTAAATTTAGACAATAAAGCCTGCAAAAGGTCATTAATTGTTTTATTATATATAACAGATGTTAAATTTTAAACTTTTCAGATATGTATTTAATAAATTTAAAAATTACAGTGGTATATTTCTACTGAATGATAATATTTTCATAAATATTTATTAGTTGAATAACGCGTGAATTTATCTGAATATAATGTCTTATGAGAAAAATGTTGATTTTTCAGATGATGTTCATCTGTACAAAAGTAGCCAGTGCAAAGTGGGCATGTGACGGATTTCGTTTTGTCTGTCTCCCATTAGATGCCTGTCGTTGACTTCTGCTTGAAATCATGTGAGGTATTTTGAGTAAAAGTCTTGAAACACTCCCTTCTTGATTGATGAACAGTCTAACATGTTATCAAGGACTGCTTGCTAAAAGGCAACATTGAATGTCCACTTTACTAGGAGATTGTTTATCAATTTTAAAGCTCACATTTTGTAGAAGCTCAGGGAATGTTAAGTCAAAACAACTTGCTTTAGACATTAAATTCATTTTCAGTACTAAATAAATTGCAATAGTGTCTCATTACCATTGTGATACAAGTTTTGACATTCAATGACTTAATATCATTTAGTTTTCAGAATCTTGATATGAACATAATTTCACTTTCCTTGATTGTATCATTTATTCATTGAATGAGATGTGGTTTTGAAATTGTAAAAACCTTATCCTGGTGCTGGACATCAGGATAATAAATATCTCTATGCTCATTTTTTTAGTGTTTTGCAAAAATGTAATACTCTGTACCACTTACCAAGGTACATGTAGTTACTATATGACCAGTATGTATGTATCATTTTTAAATTGTATGCCCTTACTGTTATTGAAAGTACTTACTGTATAAAAATCTGTAATCATTGTTTGTATTGTTGCAATATAAGGACATTGATATATAATGTAATTGATACTGGAGTCATATGTATTTAATTACAACATATTACTACTAGTGAAAGTTACATTGATATGTTTGAACAAGTAATATAATTTACAATTTAAGGATCTGTATATTTCCATTTAAGTATCTTGTTTTCAAATTAAACAAATTAGTAAAATATAATGTGAATGTTCATTTAGCCATCTGATTATTGTAGTAGTAAATATCAAGTATGGTTTTGACTTCCTCAAAAAATATTATTGTTACAAAAAATGTTCAAATCAAAGATGAAGTAATAGAAAACTAATGTATATGCTCAATGTCCTTATGCTCCTGAAACAATGCCTTTTGTTTATGATATTATTAATACCTATTATATAACTCATTTAAAAATAATATGTTAAAGAGTGTATTACTTTTAATGTGTAGCAATTTGAAGAATATATTAAAATTTGAAATTTTATCATATAATTATTGTTAACTGAGATGTAGAAATTGTGGATTGTTCTAATAAACTGCAGACCCTGATAACTATTGTAACACAAGAGACCTGATTTTCACAGGTTATATTGTTAGTCTTGTATTTATTTAACACATCAGAACATGAACTACTGTACAAAGCTTTATTATTACTTCATTAGACATAGTAATTTTTATTTTTCTCAAAGAAATGTCACAAAACTTTAGAATGCTATGTTATTTATGCTATTTAGATTGAAATGTGAGAATTCTTTTGTCATGAAGAAACTTCAGTTGCTCTCTTCTTCGATGAACAATGGCAAAGTGAAGCTGTTGTCTGCCTGAATTGTATATAATATATATTTGTGTATATACTGTAATGAAAACTGTGCTCTGTTTGTGAGCATGATATTTATCTCTGGTTCATGGGATAGGATTTGGCACAAATTATTTTATTTACGGGGGGAAATAATTATAATTGTATGTATTTTTTAATAAAATCTATCCTAAAATTGATTTTAAAATTTATTCACCTTGTAACCTTATACATACTGTTGGACAATGTAGGAGCTACATGTATTGTATGACAAGTTACAGTTTGCAACGTTTATTGGGTTGTAGATATGAAAATGTATTTAATAAACAGTACAAATAATGTGCAAAATAAATATTGGTTTATTAAGTTTTGCTGTCTTTACAAAATTATGTTTCTAGCAATCATCTTACAAAGTGAAATGTGGTCTTATATGATCTAATTTTTTTTAACATTTAATAGTGTACTTATTTTGCAATAATTTAAATATATTTATGGAAATGGTATTTTATCTTACCACTTTGCCTTTCCCCAGATTTTTCCAGTTCTGTAATTGAGTAAAAACATAGATAAGGCCTATTGCATTTAAAGAAGTTGAACTGATGTTGAATGAACTAGTAGTTATACAGTAATGATTATGCATTTGTTTGCGCAAAAAAACAAATTTTGAATACGCAGCAAATACAAACATTAAATAAGACATTTTCATACTATAAGAATAATTATTCAAAATATATCATACATTAATTATTAAAGAAGTGTTCACAATTATTCTGTTCCATTACAATAATTATTTGGCTGTTTCTTAACATATTAGTAATCAAAGAATAAGACATTCATAAATTGACTGAAAACAAATATTTACGTGATCCCACTTATAATTTGGTATATATAGAAAAAAACATTAAAGAATTTAATAATATTTACATTTATTCAACCAAAAACTATAAAATTGGCCAATTTCAAATAACTTTTCAGCAAGAATAAATTTGTTAATGTGAATTGTAGAGATCAAATTTTTAGCTCAGATTACAAGTTAATATTATTTATTGCGAAATTTTGCTGCCCCATTAAACAGACTCCGCTGCCACACTACAACTCTGGAATAAAGTACATTTCCTTTAATATATATGTATTTTTAAATATTATGTTTATAATAGCATCAACTGTAAGGTCATTAGCGACTGTGCACAATTAGGGGAACTTGTAAAAATATAGGGTATCAAAGTATGGTTTCTTAAACAACATGAACATCCAAGCCCATGCCAAGATTTGAACCTGGGACCTCTGGGGTGCAAAGCAGCCACGCTAGTCACTAGACCACAGGAGGTTGGTTATATTCTTATTGTAAATTTATTAAATAAAATAAATCGCTCGAGCATTACACAATCATTTAATCTATACACTACAATTATTACATGAACTAGAATATACATAATTAATGGATCAAATATTCATTTCTAATAAATTTGATAAGTATAATTCCATAGTAATAAATACTGGTTTTAGTCATCATAAAGCACTAATTACATCTATTGGTGAATTATCAAACATCATTAATTATTGTGTAAAACAGATGTTTAATTAACTTTCAATTTAAAAATTATGTTAAAAAGTTTAAAAACCTAACAGTAACTCAGACACACCACACTAATAGAAATTTTCATGTGGTGTAGACAGGATACCAGGCTTCATTATTAAATTAATTTAATAAAAAATTAATAATCCCATGATTGATGTCTTCAACATTTCATTTAAATCTCTCCCAGTATTCTCAAAGTAGTTGTGGGTTAACCATTTTTTTAAAAGCCTCAATATAAATTATAAAGAAGTATAGACTAGAGTCAAACCTTGGTGAATTCTGAAAAATATTTTAATTTTTCTCAATCAGTTATAAATTTTAATAATAGGTTATTCCTATTGTCTCATATCCAACATGGCTTCTGGAATGGCAAATCAACTCTGACAGCAATCTTTTACTATCTGGAGGCAGAATCAAGGACCCATGATTCAAAGAAATATGCTGCTCATATTTCTTAGATTTACCAGAGGCATCTGATCAACTAGATAACGAAATTAATTAAATAAATTAGACCAGAAAAGAATTAAAGATGTGGCATATTTAGGAGATAAAAGCCAGAAAGTGTATCTCAATTTTGAAATAACAGAAAAAAATGCTACTATACTCAAAAGTGTGATCTCATATGAAGAAGCAATAATGCAAGGTGTACCACAAGGTTTAGTGCTTGGACTTTTTCTATTCTTTCTGCCATTGATTACCTTAAGACCAATGTAAGTACAGGAAGGAAAGTGCAGATCTTAGTTCTCAGAGCCCCCCTCCCCTTTCCCACAGATATATATATATAACAAAACATGTGAATGAAACAAATATTTTAGGAATATGGCTCCATCCAAATCTAAACTGGACTGTTGAAATTAATTATATAACAAATAGGTTCTCAAGGACCTACTATTTTATAAACGACACTCACGACAAGAGCAAGTAAACCTATTATTATCAAATTCTATTATGCATCACTTCACTCTGTACCGTTGTTGATGTTATTTTTTTTGGAGGGACACTTAAATTAAGTCTACAATTATTCGAAATACAAAAGAAGTCAATGAGGATAATAAACAAATTAAATCCACAAAGCTCCTGCAAACTACATTTTGGAAAAATGGATGTATTAAGTCTCCCCATACTAAAAAATAATACTTTGTGTATAAATATAGAAATATGCACTGTTACAATACATACCAATGTCAGATATCTTCAAATAATCTTTAATAGAACCAAACAAGTGTGCTGACTTGTAGATAAACACTGTGTATCTACAATCTCCCGAAAGCAATTAAATTGTATAGATTCAAGATGTAACCTAAATTCTCCTGGTATAGAACTGAGAATTTATGTATAGAAAAATTTAGTAACTTTTTCCCGTCTTCTTTGAAATATATAGCTGTTATATAAAAATTATTAGATCTACATAGTTTTTAGTAATTGATGTATCCCATATATTTGTAACATTAAGTGAAAAATTATTTATGTATGAATTAAATTTACGCAATAATTGTATCCAATATGTTTTGGATCTGATTTTTATTCTTTAATTGTTGTATATGGCGTGGTAACTTATCAAAAATATAGTAATACTGCATTCCTATATTTGTAATTCATTTTATTTTACTTTGCTTGTATAAGTTGCTATTGTTTCTTATATTCAAGTAGTGCATATCGCAGGCATGAATGGTGGACGATTCACACGGCATTAACATTACTCAATTTTTCGTTCCCTGATTGCTATCCAAAATTGCAATAACCATTATGTATTGTTTTTTGGATTTATTCCTATTCGTGAAGTTTCTAGTTAGTGTGGCAACGATCCTGGCTAAACTACAATTGGCACCTGTATGAGGGTGACGGACGACTTCTGTATCAAGATTGGCAACAACATTTAGAAGAATTTAGCACCATTGTCCTTACAGGACAGAGTGAAACGTGCCAACATTTACCTTTAGTGCTAAAATATTTTATAATTTGTTTTAGCACTCGAAATTAAATTAATGGGTTCCGTTTTGTAAGGGCCTGTCAGATAAAAGAAAATTTCAGTAATACCTCACACAGAGCTTGTTTTATTCCATTTTAGCATCGACCCGACCTTATTGAAAAACCCTACAGAATGCAAACGGATGTACTGAGACAAAATTGTGGAACATATATTCGCAATAAAGAAAGCGTTTCGTGCCGTACTAGAAAAAGAATTGATTTAAATACTATGGAAAAGGTGAAGATTAGAAATCGAGAAATGGAATTATTTCAATTAGGGGAAAACTATTTTGCTTCGGCAATTTCCCGAAGAAATAATTACAAAAGACGTTATTGGAATTATATTGCGACTTGGCTAGGTACTGTGCTGTACGGAAAATATAGAACATGAAAGAGGTAAAATAAACCAGATCTTAAGTCTTTACCTACTAATAACTTACACGGAGAAAAATTATAATTAAAGTAAATGGAATAAAACAGCCAAATTTGCCAGAAAGAAATATTAATAGTTTAAAGTAAATAATGTATTGTCATTATGTATTGACATTTCAAGTAATAAATTGTATGTAATCTTTAATAAATTTTCATGTAATTGTTTTATAAATATCAGGATCGTAATCTCGTTTTCTTCAAATTTTTAAGTATTCAGATTTATAAAAATATTGTTACATTTGCACCTCAGTTTCCAAAAAATGCGAATTCTTGTTTTAATAATATATTATAATCTTTTTAATTTTATTACGTTACATTTCTGACAAGTTTAGCTGTACTATTCATTTAACATCCATGAATTCAGATATATAAAACAATTTTTATTGAAGTGATGTATGCATGAAATCATTTTTATGAAATAATACATTAATTACTCATTTACAATTTTATTAATTTCAATTGTGACTAAATAAGTATTTATAGCTTAAGAGTTATGTGTATTACTTAATAAGTTTAAATTTTATTTTCTACGGAGACTGGTTTTAGGTTCCCGTTTGTTTCTTCACATGCAATCAAGGGTTTCCATAAATTATTACTCACATTCGTCAAACAGAGGCCTAATTCCAATACAAAAATATTTTGCAGTGCTTCTCTGCACTTTTATCTCTATAACAATGGCAATAACTAAAGAGCATGTAATATAGATTAGCATAGCAGGGTTTGGAGAGTGATTGGTTTCCCCCATTCTTTGAGTTACAATTCTCGGCGCTCTATAAATTAAAAAGTAAAATCGGCGCTATTTGAATCCCATAAAATGTATTTCTACACAATGAGTAAGCATTTTCAAATATGAAATGTACAAATATAAAATTATACGGAAGATTAACCAAAGTGGATATGTTTTAGAATCAAAATTTACACCTGGATACGAAAGAATATCAACATATTATTGAAAGAAACATTTAAAGTAATATATTTGTTTGTGAAATCTCGGTTAATAATGCTGATGTCCTTAATGATTGGAGAGAAGCATTAATTGTACCTATTTTAAATCGGGATTCCGTCCAGTAACTACAGACCAGTAAGTCTCACATCCGTAGTGTGCAAACAGATAGAAAAAATAAACGTAGAATATTCCACTGGGAAGTAAAATAGGACGGATTAATAGTGGGCAGCACGTTTTCCGACCTGGTCATTCATGTGAGAGTCAATTTGGTAGTGCTTGCCAAAATCTCTCAGACGCGATCGACAAAGGAAGAAGAATAGACGCTGTGGTGATCGATTTTTCGAAAGTGTTTAATGTAGTGTATATACAGTTCTAGGGTTTTTAATGTGTTTAATGTAGTTTCTCATAATCTCCTTCTTGAGAAAAAAAAACAAATTTAACTGGGATTGACAGACGGGTCATAGCTTGGAATTGTACATTTATTAAAGATCGGAAATTCAGAATTCGAGTTACTCCGGTGGTGTGATCGGTACACTTATGTTTCTTTCGTACATAAACGATGTAGCGGAGGGAATAAAGTCACACGATTGTATTGCGTACCGCGAGGTAAAAGGGACGGAAGATGTGGAGATTCTGTAGGATGATTCAAATGAACTGAAACCTTTAATGAACTTCAAATGCAAATACACGAGAAATTTCACGAAATTGACGCAAGTGGAAAATCAGTAATAATAGTATTGATTCCGTCACACAAAAACATCATTGGAAACGTCATTGCAGACCAAGAAGCCAAGAACGCCACCAATAACTCAGACAACACAACAGCAAAGCAAATAAATACCGTCCGGGATATGTGGAAACATACTCAAGCCAAGCTTCAACAGCACTGGGAAACCAAATGAAAAGAAATGAAATCCAATAATTATAACCCACTGTCAGCCACCTTCAACTCCATAAAAATAAATCCCTCCTTAAATAGAAGGTAGCAAATAGATATCACAAGGGTCCGTACCGCTCACTCCAAAATCACCCACCTTCACCAAATCACAAAAGATCCACCATAAAACATATCATATATGAATGCAGCAGGTTCCAGCAAGAAAGAGACCAAATATTTGGAAGCTTCGACGAAATGGACTACTCCGCATAAAAAAATATATAGTTAATTTTTTAAAAATGATAAATTTATATAATGTAATTTAATGTAAAAACTCTTACGTACAGTCGCTAATAACCTATTGCTGCTGATGCGACTTTAAATAAATTCAATTTAAAAAAATAGAAATAAACGATTGGTCGGTAAATAATGAAATGAAAATAAACTAGAGAAAAAGTAAGGCGATTGTTTGACTAAAGAGAAAATAGAAATCCCTGTAGTATACAGAAACGGAAATAAATAATTAGAACAAGTCAATAATTATATATACCTGGATGTATTTTGAATAATAATTTAAACTAGGGCGTGAACATTAGTACAGTGGTGCATTTTATAAATAGAGTTTTAAAGAGTAACTCAAAAGGAGAGAAGAAAACAGCATACCAATCTCTAATTAGACCCATTATGGAATATGGAGCGGTTTTCTGGGAACCCTATAGAAGCGAACATATAAAGGTTTTAGATAGGGAGAAAGCTAACGCGGATAAAATATCTCGTACAATTTTTGAAAACTGTCCTCTGAAATGGGAATCGTTATCAGATAGGAGAAATAAGGCATGAATTTGTGCCTAGAGCGAAATACAACTTATTATTATATATTATTTTAATTATAATATAATAATAAAATATCAATAATTATATTGGTAAAAGTGACCACTGCTTTCAAATTAAACAAAGAGAACAACGCATGGATGTGGAAAAGAACTCGTTTCTGAACAGAAGGATTAGGGATTGGAACGATTTGCCTGGAGAAGTACTGGTGACTCTACCAAAGATTAATAAAGGTTTGAAAAATAGGCTAGATAAGTTGTCTTAAGAATTCTGAGTGTGGTGAACAAATTTAAGTGATAAATGAAGTAAATTGTTGTTGTTTTGTTTGTAATCGATTAATTTTATATTAAATGTGGAGATAAAATTGTATATCTAATTACAACTGCCACCAAGTGTACACATATTTGCAGTCAATAAATTCATCATTCATTTTCATATCTTGGCGAAGAATATACACTATTTATCCTTGGATCTAAGTTATGAAAATAAGATACATTTCATATCCTTGGACCGAATGGAGTTCCAATTGGCGATATTGCTTCAATAAAGTGTTCGTTAGTTTCTCATATTACAATTTTTTATTTCTAAAAACAGTTGATCATTAACATAATCAGACCGATATAATGGGGGAAAATATTACGAAATGATAACGTTATCAAATTAAATTTGAGTGAGGGATGAAAACATGTATTTTACTATTTCAAACTACCAACGTACATAAAGCTTTTCAAGATATATAATCGATACTTTAAAATCGAAAATCTATACACTTTTAGATAATTATTAAGATCAAAAAACAAATATAAGTAAGCATTGCCATTTAATTATAATATCTGTGAAGTTTAAAAATGACCCGTAATTTTAAAGATTTTATCAAAGTGTTACTTATGTTCATGATTGTTCATATGGAGTGCAAAATTTTCGCATCAGATGGTAGGTTGGTATTCTGCTGAAACTCAAAATTAGCTAGCCACTAACAAAAATTCATTAATTTGCTCTTGACTAGGTCATACCATAAAATACTTATGATATCTTTGGTAAATACGCTATTGACGTTTAATGTTTTTAAATTATTTCATTTTGTTATTTAATAATTTATTTTACAGCGGTGGGTTAAGTAATATGAAAGTCAAGTTAGAAGTTAGTTTTAAAGTTTCCTTATTTACAAAATATCGAGTAAATTGTGTACCCACCACTTCAGAAAAATTGAGCGCATAAACGCAAAGAAGAGACCACGAACGTTAAGGAAAGGGTATATCAAAGTGTCTATGAAAGAAATTAGATCCTCCTAATTCGCATATTGTTCTGTATTTGATCCTTAATACCTGGAAAACATTAAATGTGACTTACAAATTAATGTAGACTACAAGAATACACCGATTTGCGAGTCTATAACTGAAGTACTAAAACTACTGACTGTTACTATAGCTACAGATACACACACAGCAGATTCAATTCTTACCACGACAATAATTATTTTTAATATTTCAAAGAAAATTTGTTGGAATATTAACGGATAAATTTAAAAGGAAATTTATTAAATATCATGTATTTTTGTAAAAACACAAAATATTCCCGTTTGAACTGAAACGTCAGAAGAGGTTTAACTATCATCTTCTTTTTGAAAATCTATTCACAAATTACTTGAATTACTAAGTGAAACGTCGTGTAGTACGATACACATCAATAAGTAGATGTGTCAATGGTTAAAAACAATTACAGTGTTCCGATAGGTAGTGTTGGACTTTTAAATTCAATAAAGCTATTCGTTCATCACAGAATATAAGGCAAATCAATTCATAGAACAACATTGACGTCAGTGTATAACATGCTCTGTTATAATGAAGGTATTCGATAAATTCTTTTATTAACGAAAAATACGTGCCTTCTGCCTGCTCAGTTGACAAACGACAATTCACGGGTTAAGAAATTAAAAGTAACACTTCAATCTTCAATGTGATATTGCTTACAATAAATCATAACAGTGTCTCCAGTTTAAAACTTAATTTAAGGACGACGAAAGTAATTCAAAATTATTTACTGGACCTACCTCCTAGAATCTCTACATAGGCTGTATTATAAAGGATAATTACATGTCAGGTATTCAGAATTAAAAAAATTACTGAATACTTTAGTGTAAAAAGCATATTGAAGAAAATCATTTCAATAATAATAATAAATTAATAACAATATAAACAAATTATTTTATAAATTAATTATTAATATTACTGCAGTATATCTTAAAATAACGAGTTTCTCTTCCACTTTGTATTTTAGAACATGCAGCAGAAACTCCTTGAGAATTAATTATTTTATCTGAAATTTAAATAAATATTAAATGAATTTTTATTTTATTTAAATAATGAACTATAATACGTTTTGTCTCACGTTTGAGACTTTTTCATGCATACTAAAATGAAAATTACAATGGATTACATTAGGTAATATGTTACAATTCTTTTAAAATACAATAACATATGACCTAATGTAATCCATTGAAATTTTCATTGCAGTATACCTGAAGAAGTCTCAAATGAGAGACAAAACATAGTATAATTCATTATTTAAATAAAATAAAAACTGACAAAGAGTCTTTTTAGAAATATTATGATTTTAATATTTATGAAAATTATTGGGTTCAGACAATGTATACATTTAAACTAATATTTCCCACTTGTTTCCTTGCTTTCGGTGGCATAACAATAGTTATTTTAGCATTTTTCTCCAAATTGGCTTGCTTGGTTCCCAGGTGACGTGAAAACGTTCTCGGTCTGGCACAGATTGGAATCTCAGCAACTTTCGCCATCTCACCTTGTTTATATTTTATATTAACATCTGTTTTACATCTTGTCTTCTTTCCCTTTCATGAACTAATGTAGAGACCACACACCATGCACAAGTGTTTAATGCTGTACCTGTTGATTGACTTACTATTGCAGTACCACAATTCTGCTTCTGTAAATATTAATGATTAAATATTTGTGAGCAATTGTTTCCAGATGTGTCATAATAATAATAATAATTTTCTGTTTTCTGATACTTGGAATTTTATCTTATTTCTATTAAATTTAAAGATAGTCTTGCATATAATTGCTTGTATGTAGTATAAAAAGGAATGATAGTTTTGCATTATTTACTGACCAAAAGGTTGATGTAAACTTTTTTTGTTCTTGGTAGGTTTACCTGAGGTCTGCCCTCCTGGCAAAACTTACAGCAAGGACTGCAACACCTGCCGCTGCAATGCCAAAGGGACATACGAGTCATGCACACTCACCAAGTGCCTAAATATACGTCAGTATGATACTTGTTTCCATTTTTAATATTAGTACAAACAAATATTAAATCTTTCCAAGATTTGAATTTCAAAATGTTTTGAACAACAAAGTGTCACATGCACACATTGAGCAGGCCTTCTGCGCTCACTGATCTATTACTTCAGCTTAAAGTATGTCTCACTATTTATGGCTTATTGGATCCTACATATCATGAAAGAAGTTTCTTGACATCATCTTTGAATTATGACTATCACATAATGGCGTTCATAACCTGAAACAAAAATATCATGATTTAACAATTCCCTAATTTCCCAACACACTATAACCATCTCATGCCCGATCAGTTGCAGTTTGAAATTTAAGAATAAATACAATATTCACCAGAAAAATAGATATTCTTCTTTCTAAAAAAATAACTTTCCTTCAAAAATAATAATAACAAACTCTCCTTCCCAAATCCCTTGCTCAAGGGAGCATCTGGCCCTATAAGGGTAAAGTACTTACAAAAATGGTATTGCAACATCTTATATAAATACTTAAAATTGGAGAATAGAATTGAATATAACAAATGATAGTAAAATATTCCTTATTATTTCACAAATTTTCATACCCTTTTATAAAACAAAAAACACTTATAGATTTAAAACTTTGATATTATTTATTTTTTACCTCTGTCCATACAGCTTTTATATTTAATATCAGTGCCTGATGTACAATATTACTTTTCAGAAAGCAATTGGTATAAGCTATGTTTATTGAGAAAGTTCAACAGTAAATTATTATTGAATATCCATATATGTTGTTAATTAATTCATGCAATACTTGTTTATTTCTTAAAAAAAAATATTTTTATAAACCATCAAATGAAATGTTATATAATTTTTTTTTACAAATGTAGCTGTGATTCAGAGCTTTTTGATGTTGTTTTGTGAATGATGTAAAGTGGAATTATGTAGTTGTTTCTGTTAAAATTAAAAGTAAGAAGTTGGTCAGGTTTCCAAATTAATTGATTTAATATTTATAAAAATAAACTCAACTTGTGATTCAGGGCAGTTTTTTGAAGTTGTTTCAAATAGTGTTCTTTAATAAGAGAAGTAACACATTAAAGACACATTAGAACCACTCCAGTATATAAAACCAGTACATTTTTCATTTTCAAGAAATCAAGTTATAGTACAACCTATAGTTTTCAAAAGTTGAATACAATGATATTTTAGACATAAAAATATTCAACTGGTAGCTTTAATGAGGAAAATCTGACTGAAGATATACTGATTGACCATACACAGTTGCGTAGATAATTTTAAATTCAAGCTTTTATTCCAACTTCAAACTAAAACAGAAGCACATGGAATATGTTATAAAAGTTCTGTTCTCTAAGAAAAAAGTAGAAACTATATTAAGTTTTTGATTTAATCTTACCCTTTTTCTGTATTTCTTTCTCTAATATTTCTTAATTTCTTTATCTTCTTTCCTTACTTATTTACAATATTAGCATCTGCCACTTGAATATTATTGAACTGTTAATAATTTGAAACAATTCTTAAATATTTGTATGACAACAAGGAACATTTTCAAAATCATATTAAGGTATCATGCAATACTCCAAAAATTTTTATGGAAACTAAGAAATTTTTAATTATAGTATATTCTGTAATAATATTCATGCTGTTTATAATTTAGATCAGCAGATTTACAACTCTATTTTTGTTTTCCGTTGTAGTAATTTGCATAATTTTTTGCCTACTCAATTTGTGCTATCAATTTCAGAACCAAATGCATTGTGCAAACCTTATTTACAAGTTCACCAGACCTGCAACTTGTGTGTCTGCATTGTTGGTGGCCATTTTCTGTGCTCTGTGATGCAGTGCAAATAGGATCAGCTAATGCCAAGGTCTTAACACAAAAATGTGGTCAACATTCTTGAAATGAATATTTTTGTGCACATTTCACTTTAAACAAACATTGTAAGAACAAAATTTGCTAAAAATTTTTTTTAAACTTATTATTTGTAATTTATTTTTTTTAATGCAGGGCGGAATTCAGGTATAATAATAATAAAAAAGGGAAAACAAAGACTCACTATTATGACCAAACAATGGTAAATATTTTATTTGCCTTTTTTTCTTTTGATCAAAGAAGTAACATTATTAGTGTATCTAAACTAAGAACAATATAGCCAAATAGAGATGCACTAAATAGTTATTTCCCAGTAACATGTTACTCCGTAACAGTTACAAGGAAATAACAGGTTCCAGTAACAGGTTATTTTAGTAACATGTTATTTTAATAAACACAGATTTCAGCACATGGTGATATATATAACCTTCTTAACTGTGCCCATTATAATCGCCCTCGTGTGCCGCACGTACCTAGATAATTATCTTTATTTTTATAAGGAATATATTCTGAACATTGTTAAATCATAACAATATAATATCATGTATTCACGATTAGGAGGGAAAAGGAAACTAAAAAGGATAAAAATAATTATTGATACAAAATTAAAAAAGACGTTTGAAGCTACTAACTAATTAACAGTAAAAGTAAATAAATCAAGTAAAATTTCATTAATTTATAATTGAAGATAATGCCAGACAATTGATTTATTGAAAGAAAATATGGGAAGAAAGTATGACTAACTTATGCTATTATATTAATAAAAGTTTAAGTTTATTCTTGAAATATTTAATTCTATTCCTTGAGGATTACATAATATTGATCACATAGGAAATGCATTGAAATGGTATTTAGTTAAATTAAACCAATATTATATTACTTTTAACATGAATATTTTCCTTAAAACTTTTAAATACAACCTTCTCTAACTTTTTATAACCTGTTAGATTAAATTCGCCAAGGTCTAGCCAGTGTCAAGCAGACAGACAGCTTATGGAGCGCAGTGCGATCTAGCGGGCCAGTGTGGAACTAAAATAACAGGTTGAGCGGAACCTGTTAAATTTAACAGAACGGCTTAGCGGAACCTATTACTGGGTAACAGGTTACGGCGTAACAGCGTTATATTGATGTGTTGCGTCTGTCTGCAAGGCGAGTTTTACTCTCTTCTGTGTAGAATGATATATTTTATATCATTCCAAAAAATAAATTAGATAATTCAATCAAAAATTTCAATAATTTTCAACAAAATTTAAATTTTACCAATTAAATAGCACTTAAGCACCCTATTCATTTTAAAGATGTTAAGATTAAATTATTACCAATTAGTATAAAAAATTAACATGCTGGAAGAGTTCTTAATTACAGGTCTAATATCCCAATTTTCAAAGAAAGGCTATCAAGTTGTCACATCATATTGAAGATTTTAATAAAGTTATTAATATTCTTCTTATAAATTCTTACTCCATTAATTTCGTCAATGCACATTTCAAATTTTGAACGAATAAAATAAGATTCTCTTACAACAATTTAAAAGTTAAAAAATATTAACGAGGGTCTTGTAAAATTAGCATTAGAGGGAAGTGTGTGGGATAAGAACAGGAGGGAGGGCTAGGACGGAATACGCTAAGCAGATTATGAAGGATGTGGGTTGTGCTGTATAAGGAAATGAAAAGGCTTGCGCAAGATGTTAGAATGTAGGGTTGCATCAGACCAGTCTTAGTACTGAATACCACAACAATATCACAACCTTTTAAATCAAATGAAGGGCACTAAGGCAAAGTTCAGTAAAATAAAAATTAATTTTCCAAATATCAAAATAGTAAGCACCTGAAATTAAGTTGACTAATAATTTATGGAGTTTGGTAGAACACTAATTGTTATTTTGAGTGAAAAATGGTAATTTGCGTAGCTCCTGTAACAGTTGACTTTTTCAACAACTTTTGTAGTACTGGTTTGAGAATATAGTGTTTTGTCATTTTGAAAAGTGATCATCTTTGAAAGGAAATTTGAGGAGCCAACATAAATTGTAATCAGCTGTTAACGTTTTCAAGAGAGAGTAATTCTACTTGTTTCTTTTCTAAAATCCTGTATCTGAAAACCAGAATCGAGCCATAAACGTATTAGTAACGACAGCTATACTTGCCTGGGCTTGGAGAAAAAGTTTAGTCCTTGCACATATCTGGTACATTTTATTATGGTAATTGCGTACGTTGACGCTCTCCCTCCGTGTAATTGGATCAGTCCATGCCGTTTGTTAGCACGAGGTAATTATTATGATTTATTTGACGGTTATGTCTTTGGCGAGATAATAGTTGTTGAATCTGTGAAACTTTTGATGCAGTAAAGCAATCAAGTGTTTGGTAAATATGGAATCAGAACTTTACTAAATGAATTATGAAAAATAATATAAGATTATTGGTTGAGTGAAAGAAAATTTTCCTCTCAGAAGATATTATTTATGGATCGGAATATCTGGAGTGGAAAGCGGGTTTACGACAGACACTTGGTGGCTTGACTTAGTACTTTTTTTCGGGTCAGGGGCGATGTCTTCAGAATTTCATCTTAGGGAAAGTTCACTGCATTATCAATTCAGGTAGAACACATGCTCAATAAATTTTAAAGGAAATTGGAAATAGTGGTGTATAAACCGACGTTACTTATTAAGAGTATACGAGTACATAAGAAATATAATTCTGTCGGCGTTAACTGAAATACTTGTTTATTTTCAATTAATATTATACTATAACTTCTTTTCTTACATTTTAACTTACTCTTATTTCTACTTATTCTACACAATTCTTATGTTATAACAATATTTATTTTAATTAACACTTATGTGTTTAAATCGCTCTATTTTGATATATTTACTTTTGGTTCATAACTATTAACCAAGCTATTTTCTTAGTTAAATAGTATTGGAACATTAGACCATGAAATATTCTTGTAGGATATAATGTAATTAAAAAATAAATCGGCAAAAAACAAAAGCAAAAACAAAATATTGATGCAACTGGCAATTATTGGGTTACAACAGGCGGTGCAGGTCGAACATGACTTTGAAATTAAACTCAAAATTTATTTGTAAAACATAAATTTTTGGCTGGTATTAATAGAGAAATTGGAGAATGCATAAAATTGACTTATAATAAAATCCAAATCGATTGTACATCTGATGATATACTAAATTAATGAAGAAACATTTTATAGTTATATAAGTGTCAGTTATTAAAATATGTCTGACTTTCTCCCGATTTATTTAATAATTGTAAAATTAAAAAAAACATATATTAAGTTTTTAGAGCAGATATTATTTTAATTTGTTTTGTAAGAGTGAAAGAGTATTGACCTATTGAATATAACCTTACAAGGAAATAGAACATATATCGTTATTTAAAAGGAAAATAAAAACATTTTATGTACTTGAAATTTATCCACATTTAGAAAATATAATGATTCAACAACTAATGCTTTTACGTCGACTGATTCATGTAAGGAGATGATTATTTAAACAATAACTGAATTAGGGGAATAAAAAGCAATGATTAGAAGGCAAATAACGCTTTTAAATAATTTTAATAGATATACTTCGTACAATGACGCCATCATGTGTATTCCTTCTAACTATTTTTCTTCAAATACACGTAGAAGCAAGCTGTTTGGTACGGTATGAATCTACAACAATCTTCGATCGTACTTTGTGGTATTAATCTTTTGTAGCTTGCATCAATTAAAAAAATTCAAGTCTTAAAATTCCAGCAATATCGTGATGTTGTCCTTTACGGATGACCTAATTACCAATGGTGACCTTGACCATTTACTAATTGTCAAAGGAAGATGCCGAAATACAATTCGGATGTGGTGCCATCATTTAGGAGGTGAGGTGTTTCACACAAATCTGTCCTTTCGCTTGTTGTCAGTCAATGACGTTTTGGAGAATCCTTCCCTTAGTTTTAGGCAGATGCGAGTATTTTATTTAAAATACATATCTTTAGTACTTGCCTTATTTTGGGACTCTATAAAAGAATGTTTATTTGTCGGTGACAGATTACTTGAGGTCACTGTGTTGGACACTCCCCTTAAAATGAATAGAAATGACGATTCGGAATGGAATTTTCCCTAGTCGGTGGATTCTTCCAGTCTGCCCTGTGACACTCATCCAAAATGCTTCCTGAAAAGCACGCTCATGACACTCAATTGCCCAGTTCAGCTAGTTGGTAAAAGGATATTGAGGGAAGATATCGATGTTCAACGCGTACACAAATATTCTTTGCAAAGCACGTGTGGAAGTAACTTACCGTTGCAAATTCACATACGAAATTAAGTAAAGAGCAATTCCTTTTGGAAAGAACACTTCCAGAAAGAATCACGAAATTTAAAATACTCAAATATCGTATGCAAACAGATGGTGAACGATCTGATTGCGTGACGAACAGATATTTACATGAATTGTGTTGAGAATCAAACAGGAACTAAATTTGATGACACAAAATCCGTCTTCTTGAAATTGAAGCACATGATTGCAGTACGTAACCACAAATGTTATACACACATAAAAATCATGAATTATAAAATGGTATCAAAATATTACCATAGATAACACTTGAGTTAACTAAACAAGACGAGAAAGTTATATTGAACAAAAGTTCACTGAGTTTCCGTAAGGAAACCGAATTAAAAATTGACAAAGTTACTTTCAAAAGTAACACAATTTTAGTCAATTGAATCTTGAATTTAATCTTAATTATTAAAATTGCCAAGCTGCTTTGTAGAAAGTTAATCAATCAAATAAACAATTAATATTGTCTAAGTGAATTAATCAAAGTTCATGAAAATTCGCATAAAAAGTTACATTGATTAAAATAAAACACAATTATAGTAATACGGCTGTGATAAAATTAATATAAAATTATCGCAAATAATCAAAGTTCGATGATAAAATAAATAAACTAAAATTAAAAGTTAAAATTATATGTCAACCATTTGATATATACGATGCCTGGGGAGTTTTCCTCGCAGGTATTTCTCTCCAGATTGACTGCGGGGCTCACCTTTAGGAATGCATGGTACTTATTCTCTTTGGTTGTCACATGGCGAGGCAATTCATCTATTTTGGGAGGTATATGTACTAGGGTCGAAGACTTTGAGCATATTGTAAGAGTTGTCCGCTGATTCAATTGGATCAGTCGTCCCAACTGTCTCCTAAAATTGGTGAAGACACGGAGAAGGGAATGCTGCGAACCCACAGAAAACTCATCTCCCGTACCCAATAGCCGGACCTACCTGATGCAGGTTTTTTCTAGGTCTTTCCCTGCATCTCTTTAGGTGAAACACCGGACAGGATCCTTAAACTATAGCACGAGGGCTCTAGTCAATCCTTGGCTACCTTTTTCTACCTTCAACATCCTCCTTTTCAATTCCCTTTATATGCTATTAAAGGGGAGTTGTCTTTTTAAGGATCACCCTCATGTAGGGTGCTTCTCCCCTCCTCCGTCTAAGGATCACACTTTATAACCTTTCCCTCCCCCTAAAAAAAGAAAATTCTTACTGTTCATAAAGAAACCGACCAGGACTAAATTGAACCGCTCTAGAGAATATATATTTACGATAAAATTAAAAGGGAATAATTTGAGAAATGTGTTCATTTAATCATAAAGTTTAAATTATTTTATTTAAATTTCCTTCACTGTTGATTGCCAACACGGGTCACAATTCTTAGGACGTTCAGTAGTTACTTGATGTTATGATGAAATTAGACTTACGAGACATGCGCAGTGTTATATGTAACAAGATAACAGTTTCCGGCAGCGAAACCACAATCCATTTACTTCACGTCTCACCAAGGACGAGTGATGTCTTATTGTGGAACTCATCCATATTTAGAAGTAATTACAACGGACACGCACTCCCTAATTATTGATTCAAAGGTTCACGCAAGTGATACACTTGCAGAATTCTGAGTTCTTTATGTAAACACTTTTAAAATTAAACCGTAAATGCTGTTTTATTCCATAATTTTGGAAACAACATGATAACTATGCTCTGGGAAACTAAAATATATCGCTCTCATAGTTTTTAAATTTGTTTTTCTTTAAAAAGTAACAGTTCCACCACAGTACTCAAACGGCGACATTATTTTCAATTTACTCAGCCAATAATTGATAAGGTAATTTACTTTTTAACTTGAGAATTATACAGATCAAACATATTTTCTTCGAAAATGAATAATATTCTATATTCTTGAAAGTCTAATATGTATGTGAGTGACTATAAAAGTAATAAAAATAATGTTTAATTAATAAATACAATTTTTTTTCACATAAAAATTTATTAAAGTAACCATAAATCACCCTTAAACTATAATATCTGTAAGCATTGACAATTAAATAATTAGGATAAAATTAAAACAAATGTTAAAACAATTTTGACGTATCGGAGTAGGTTATGCAGTTATTTCTATAATTAATCTATGCTAAATATTAAAACAAATCAAATGTCAATTAAGATGAAAGTATAATGTATGATACATTCAAAAAATTATTAAAATAGTGATCTATTATTCATAAATATGGTAACAACCTCAGTTGATTTTAAATTTGATGCGCATTTGTCAGCACTCTTTGCCCCACCATGAACTCTGTAGAAGTGATACGAACAATGAAATAACGCTAACAAAATTAATAAATTACATAACACTAGATGGGTGCTTGGCGATGCCAAGAATTTATTTAAAGTAGCCCGCTACAGTATTTAATTCGACAGTAATCTCTTTCAGCCAATTTCGTGATTAATACATCAGAGAGACCAACACTTTTGTGAAAGTTTACCTTATTACATCATTTTCTTTACGAGAGCTGAATTTCATAAAATTCCCGAGATGAGTAACTTTCTTAAAGAAAAGTAGAATACGAAGAGAGGCACTATAAATGACACGAACCGCGCAAAATGGTTATTGCCATGCAAATATCTGCCGTTTAAGTACGCTTTAAGTTTCCGTGGTAGTAGTGTATTACCTCTACAGTTCTTGTTTGCTTCCGAGTTGCGAGTAACACGTGTACAAAATTTGGTCCTAATTGCTCCACGCGTTTAGATTTGTATGCGGCACATACAGACATAAAAATACACTGAAACAATCAATTATATTCATCAGGAGAAGATACTCGAACCGTCTCTTCCATCTGATTACCATTTGTATACATATCTACGAAAAATATAATTGAATGTGTGCGGCCTGGTCTTTATATAATGAATCTGCACTGTGACTTATAAAATATTTTTCATATTTCTAAGATAATAAAAAAATTTCATTACCAATCATTATATAGCGTAAGATAGCATTTTATTTATGTAATGATACTTTTTAATTGTTTTTTTGCGAATTTCACTTCGATAACTTTTAGTTACAAAAATATCCGTCTCAGGCGCCAGAGTCGTATTGTATTAACATTTGCACTGCGAGTTATAAAACATTTTGCAACATTAACTAATTTAACAGTATCATTATTAAAATAAAATGTTCAATAATATTTCACGGTTAACAGTAATTTAGTTATCTCCTTTGATGGGCTACGTGAGAACATAATCTATAAGTTTACAAGTTCTGTGTGTACTTACTGTAGGAATTTTATGATCTGAAAGGGGGGGGAGGGAAGAAACCAAAATATTAAAAAGATTGACAGAAATATTCTTTGGGGCGATAAGAACTATACACAATAAATTTCACGGCAATCGGACCAATGGTATTGGACCGCCTATAAGTAAATATTTTTGTCGCATTGTGTTTTAACAGTTTCAGCATATAAACTCAGGTGCGTGCTGATCACTTTTACGTGAATCTCCATGTGTGATCCTTAAAACTACAGCCCGGGATCCCTAGTCAACTCTTAGCTACTTTGTTCTCCCTTTCAAATCCCCATTTCCATCCGTTCCTATACTGTTATAGGGGACAGACATCAAAGCGGATAACCCATGCCATGTATTCATAAAAAATGCTTATATTGTCTTTTATTTATATAGATAAGTAGATGTACAAATATGGCCATAATAAAATGGAATCATAAGTTGGGTTCAGATACTGATACATTCTTTATATTCATTGCAGCATTTCGCTCATTAATCTTGAAAAGTAATTCCACTCCTCATCCAAATTTGCGGTCAGTGTTAAAATTCGAGAAAGTCTTCTAACACTCATTTTCGCGATAACGGCATATATCCTTTTCCTAAAATTATTGCTCAACAAATTCGTAGACGAGCCGAAATAAGTAGACTATCTCAGTTCATCGCCATAGGGCAGATGGTTGCTTATAAAATCATTTCTGAATTTATTGACTTCGCTGAGCGGCTGATACAGAAAACTCTTTGGTGAAGGAAATATTTACAAATAAATGCATGAATACCTGAACACAAAGCTTGCATACTCAAATTTTTTACCTATGCAATACTTAATCTAACAGCTTTAGTGACCACAATAAGCTATTATAGGTTTCATTTCTGATTGTATATTAATTTGATTTTACGTTATCCTTTGATTACTTTGCAAGTTTTAGTCTGTTTAAATATAATCTCGAATTAAATATTTTATACTCAGTTTGAAAATTATATAACCTTATTTATAATATTTCGGCACTTTAAAACCACGAGTAACGTATGACTTCGACACAAGCATGCCATTATTTTTCGTTTTCTCGTTGCCTTCAAATTATGTCTCAGATATCATGATCTGCTTTGATACTTAGTATCAATGAACATTCCTTCAAGGCTTTCACAAATCCAAAGTCTTTGTTGTTTTATGTCAAAGTACGTCTAAATATTGGTTATTTATCTCAAGTTAGATGGTATAATTGAGGAACGGCTCTTTCGCAAGTGTCCAGTAACGTAGTCACCATGCGTTAGTAGATATATGAATTACAACTTCCTGTTTGCCAGCCGTTTATTCGCTAATGCAAGTCGTATATCAGGATTACATCGCTCTTGTCTCCATCTGCCGACCGCTTGGCTGAGCTTCGATAGTCCAGTTTCCAGATTCTGTCACCTGGGTTGTGTATTGACACGTTAAAATTGCTAAGCTATTCTTTTTTCATGAAAATTACGCACAGTTTTTTAAAAAAATGATTTAGTTAGCGATCAGAAGAAAAATAATTTAGATCTGCTAATTCCTGTAATTAGGAGTAGCTGCAATAGTGGGTGGTTGTTTGTTGCTATTTTTTATAGTGCTTAATGCTGCGTTCTATTAAACATCATGGATCCACGGTATGTCAAGGTTATTGTTCGATGTGGCGTCCTATGGCTCTGAATATTTTTGATTGGCATCTTTGAATAACAGCCACATTTAATTTGCTTGAGCATCCCCAGCGCTCGATGACATACGTCCTCACTGGTTTTAATAAAGTTTTGTAAACTAGTATCTTTTTTCTTACACGGCTAATTTCCGTTTTATACCTATTACACTTACATATCATTGAATTTTATGTCGATTTGTCCTCTTTTTTTACGGAATATTTTCCTGTCAGTTCCACTGGCTACGATAAGGGTGAGCGGAGAGCGGTACAACTTCCGCCGCTCAGCTTGCCGCTCACCGCTCACCCCGGAAATAAAATTTTTGCCCCTGCTGAGCGGCAGGGACTATAAAAAACTCACGAGCCCAACTGAATGCACAAAAAAACAGGACGAGGCCACTGTAATTTCCGTTAGTAAAAAATCATTTAATTTGTTTATTAAATGTTAAAAAATAAAAGGAAGAAAATTAGTTTACTTTTTAATATAAAAATATTACATTAATATTGAGCAATCCCTTCTTCAAGAATATTAACAAATTAATACGTGAAGGAAGTATTGACATAGTTATTTAAAATTATAATTTATTGATTAATTTTTGGAAGGAAATAACGACGTACGACTTTACAAAACAACATTTTGCAACAGACGCACTGTTTTTGTGGATGCATTACGACTTAAATATTATAGTATTGACAAGAAAATTGCTGATGGCAGTAAAAGAAAATATAGGTCATGAAACTTTGGTACCCTCCAATAATTAATTATTTATTATATTTAATAAGTATAGAAAACAAAACTTGTTTCCTTGTCTTATAAAAAGAATTATCAAATGAGTTTTTCCTGCCACGACTAGACTACGCCTATCTTCGGCTTGGGCACGAGGTTGACCTGAGCCCTCAGCGAAAAATGCAGGGGTGAGCTTTAGCCCAGCTGTTGGTCTACTGGGTGGCAGCCCTGCTCACAATTGGATTGGACTCTGTTGGGTAGTGCCATGCGCTCAAAAACTCACGGTGGCGGTGCTAACAAGTCGGTGCCTGGGTAAGTGTAACCTAAGAGTAGGGGGCGGAACGGGCCTGGCAATTGAAGCCACTAGCCCTTTTGTAAGGCAGCGGCCCTGAGGGTACTCTCGCCGTTACGGGAAGAGTGCATTTCCAATAGGTCAAAAACTCGGGTGTTGGAGCCGTTCGCAACATAATCCGCAACTCACTGGTGGAGAAGTGACTCGGAGCAATCCCTGTTTAACTCCACTCGGCCATATTTCAACATATGCGTGAGCACCTTCGGCGAGGAGCCCTCAGGGGCTCTGTACGCCATTTATGCGTATTCACCCCGTAAAGCCTCATGGCATACACGGGGTCAGGTGCTGACCCTGTCCAGTATTTCCTGTAATCATGACTACCACTTGGACCAAATAGTGCATGTGTCTTATTCAAGGCCCAGGGGAAGCGCGTGTTAACCCACCCCTGGGTTGTGGACAGATTCCTCCTGGTACACGGAAGGGAGGATGTGTTGCTGTCAATGGGGCCAGTCTGAGAAGTGGCTTCCGAGACTAACTCAAGCCAGCCATTGAGTCACTTATGAGCGACTAAGGTGTCGAAAGGACTGAAGCTGGTACGCCGCAGTAGCAGAAAATGCGGTCACCAGGCTTCGGATCGGATCCCACCTGGGCATTGCTAGCAATGTATATGCTCTTTAACAGAACGCGTAACCTTAGCTTGGGAACTCATTCTGGCTCACTGTATAAAAGTGTACATTAGTCTTTTTTATTTTATTTTGGGTTAACAGGCTACATGAGGGTGATCCGGAAACAGGCAACTCCCCTTTAATAGTATAGGAAGGGAATTGAAAAGGGAGGATGTAGAAGGTAAAGCAATGTAGTCACGGATTAACTAGTGCCCCCGGGATATAGTTTAAGGATCCTACCCGGTGCTTTACCTAAATAGATGCAGGGAAATCCATAGAAAACCTGCATCAGGTAGGTCGGGCATTGGGTACTATTCTCACGCCCTTTCGAATGACGGGAGACGAGTTTGCTGTGAGGGCGCGGCATTCCCTTCTTCTTGTCTCCGGAAGTTTTAGGAGGCAGTTGGTCAACTCATACAATGACAATATTGACTTTGCGACTAATTTTAGAAGACATGATAAGTAAAAACCGTCCGACGTTCGTGGCATTTGTAGATTTAGAATAGCGTTTGATAATGTGAATTGGAACGCACAATTAAGGATTTTGAAGAGAAAAGGAATAAAATATCAAGAAAGAACGCTTAGAAATGACCTCTAAAGAAGGCAGTAATTAGAATTGAAGATGAAGGAAATAAAGCAGAAATCAAGAAAGGAGAAGACGAGATTGTAGTCTGTCACCCACGTTATTTACCTTATATAAGAACAGCCAACGAAGAAAGTTAAAACGGAATATGGAATCATACTGCAATGAAAATAAATAAAAACTCTACGCTTTGTCGATAATATCCTAGTATTAGGGGAGTCAGAAGAAGATTTGGAAATAATATTAAAATGGATGAACGTGGTTCTCAAGAACGAGTTCAATTTGATGATTAATAGAGGAAAAACCAAGTAAACGGAAAGTGCAATAACAAAGGATGTTGGGGATATTTGACGGAAGTTAAAGAATTCTGTAACTTAGGAAGTGTAATAACTAAGGATAACAGAAGTATAGCAGACATAAAGAGTAGGATAGCACAGACAAGGAAGGCTTTCGCGAAAAAGAAGAATTTACTTACGGGTAATATAAATCTGAACATTAGGAAATCGTTGTTAGAAATGTTCGTATGGAGCGTTGCGTTAGATGGGTGCAAAAAGGGACTATAGGAGTTGCAGAAAGGAAAAAAATAGAAGTGTTTGAAATTTGGTGCTATAGGTGAATGCTGAAAATCAGATGGGTGGATAGAGTAACTAAAAAGGTAGTTCTAAACAGAATAGAGGAAAAATGAACAATATGGAGGATGTTGAAAAAGAGAAGGGATAGATTAATAGGCCCGTTTTAAGACACGAGGGCCTAGTAAATTTAACATTAGATGGATGTGTGTGGGGTAATAATAGAAGACGGAAGCCAAGGATGGAATACGCTATGCGTAAATGAAAAGGCTTGCGCAAGTTATGTTAGCATGGAGGGTTGCATCAGATCAGTCTTAGGTCTGAATACCCAACATTAACAGTTATCATCATAAAGTTTATAAGCAATATTATTTGTGAAAAGAAAAGAATTCCTAAGTATTTAAAAACTTTCTGAAGCATACTTTATTTTCTAAGTAACTACAAATTAACAAGAATTGTACTGTTTAAATATTTTGGTTTTATGGGAACCATGTAACGAGCTAATTAAAATATTTTCTATGATATTTTGTAAAATTTCAAATGGTTTAAAAGTATCCAATATTGTCACTTTATTTTACGTACATCTACACTTTGTTTCCAATATTTCCGTTTAGAAAAAGGCTCACGTGTATAAAAAAAGAGAATTTACGTTTCTCGGCTATAATATAGTTATTATGAATAAATAACAGATTTATAATTGTTATTTTAAATAAATAATAACAACTACCTTCGCACATTGATCACTACTTGTGAATATTATCAATGCTAAGGAAATAATAAATAAATTGAATAATTATTGTTTTTTTTAAAAAAAAATCTGGTTTACAGTCGCATCAACCAACCCGGGGCTTCTGTAATGTGTGTGACTTTAGCCACTAGACCACAGAGATGGCCCAATTAAGTATTGGCTAGGATAATTTTATCGTCTCATCTTTAAAGCTTTCAGCAGTATACGAGAGCATTGTTAAGACCAGGCTCTGGGCAGGGACATAAAACATGATGTCAGCAATCAGCGATGAGTCTGGAGTTGAAGGCAAGCGTTGCCGCCTTGACTCTCGCACTTGTCGCAGCCGATGGAATACTAAAGTGAACGGAGCTGCTCAACGCTTCTGCCCAAGGCCTAAGACACTGCCATGCGGCACTCTCCAATTAGTTGGCAGAGTACAGTGTGTAACAATCGCCTCCTTGCGATGGGAAGGATCAATGCCCGGATCTAGATCGCAACGTGATGAGTAGGTGACGTCACCTTCTCTACCGTGTAATATTGACGGACTCACTTAAATGTCTCTCCACACAAAAATGTAACGTCTCAATTAAACAGCATACATGGAGCGCGAGAAATTTGATTAAATATCGGGGAAATTGCTGCCTTTATTAGCGTTAAAATTGCATGAACAATATCTCAGCATTACTTCGGAATTGAACTCAACACCATTTTAATTTTAATTATAACGGTAATCGAATGAATCAAATTTTGAAACTTACTTCTCAATTGAATTCAATATAAGTATTCCTCAATTCATCTAAACATTCAATATAATTTAATAATTAAAACATTTTTGTTGCATCTGTCAACTGACGAGACTCTTTACTCACCCAATCCCAACGTCACTTCCTTCAACAAAAACTGACAGTATTGTCGTTAGTTATGTGGCAGAATATTTACCCTTCTCTTTTTTTGTTTGTGGAGTAGACTGCTTAAAAAGAAACAAAAGCTGTTTTCATATAGTTACTCGTATAAAACGCTCGCTCGTTCTGTTCTAAGAAAATATTATCTTACTAAATTGAGCAATATCGGTCGGACTATTGTCACAAGCTAATATATTTATTCAAGAATAGTAGATATAATAGAATGCATAGAATGAAGTTGTGATACGAGGACTTATCGTATTTAATTTGAAATCTGTCCATGTGCGATGTATTTTATTCATTCCAGTACATAATGATAACGTGCAAAAGAAATTCTCCTTGATATATATTTGGTTTGATAGTATTCCAATGTGACAATTCTTGTCAAATGAATGATTTTATACTTAAAAATGGTGAGGTTTCGCAAAAGAAAAAATCTAATAAATAATATAAAAATTAATGTTTATCATTGTTTATAGTTCTTTGTAGGGGGATCCGATTTCACTTGCAAGAAATCTGGTTTTCCTGTATATTAATGTTCGAATATATTGCAGGAGGTAAGATAAGTGAGCTAAAATATACTGGATTCAGAACTGCGAAGAGGGGAATTTAATAATAATTAATAACGGAAGAGAATTTATTTGTTAGGTATCGACGAAAGGGTACAGTAGTCAGATAGAACGTTAGTAAAGGAAAGACAGAAAATAATTAAGACAACTCAGTTTCAGATGTGTTGACTTGGAAGTTAGTTACAATTGGCCAAGTTGAGAGAATAAAAATTAAGTTAAAATTTGAAAGTCGAAACAAACTACGTTGATGGTTTTGTATTATTATTATTTTCATCTAAATAAAAATCTCAAATAATTCCAATGAATAATTTCAAATCTGAGCAGTTCTATTTTTGGTTTCACCTCGCAATTGTATTTATCGAAAACTGATTTAAATAAATGTTGTTAAGACACTGTATAACATGCATTCAATTCAATGTAAAGGGGCCTAGAGAACATTCCAAACTTGCGGGTAGCTGAACGAGATGGAGCTGTTGGGATGCTGAGGTAATATTCGACGATATATTTATGACAGTGAATATCAGTAAGGCTACTAGTTGTCTGTCAAGTATTCCATAATTTGACTGAGGAAGGGTTCGCGTTCTGATGTGTATTGATCCCCCTTTAGCTGTGAGAAACCAATAGCCAGGAAGCTTATAAATACTTGGAGAGAATGTATAAGTGATCATTGAAATAGACGAGGAGTGGGGCATAGTTGCTGAGTTTTGAGCATTAATGTTTGCGGGATGTCATCAGTTGTCCACCAGCTGGATCCTCTCAATGTTTCAGAAACCAGCAGTCGCCCTTTACATTGACGAATATCTGAAAGTGATGAAATTAAAACCTAGCATAGGCGAGGCCAGTCCATGCCCATAAATTGTAATTTAAATGTTCCGCTTCTGCTGCAATTTATGACCCTGAGTTTTTAATGCATTGTTGATGAATAATTATTACTTTTGGTCCTAATTAATTAATTTTATTATTTTTTCGATTCATATATATAGCGCCATATAAATGTTAGATAATAAATAAAAAATTCATATCAAGATTACATTTTGGCTTCCAACTTTCGGGGCCTGCATAAGAATATAAATAAAAAGGTAAATATTAAAACACTATGTAATAAGTTTTAATTGTCTTTTAATAGCGGTTGAATTAAATGAATCGGGTAAAAGTTAATTTGGATGAAATGATGCCATTAAATCCTGTTAGAGAATAAATAAGTAATTTAAATGAAAAATTTAATGCTCCTGGCTGACCTTCGATAGACGAAGAGAGAACCGCATTGAACTAGACATATGAATGGTCCTGTCCGGCAGTCGTGCGATTGTACTGATTGCATTTTATATTCTTAGAAGTTTTCTAAATCAGTGAGTCAGATTTCTCCCAGTTTTCATGAATGTCACTGCTGATATGAGCTCGTACGAGACCATAGACGGAAATGTTGCCTAAGTATTATGCGACATAGGAAGTTTGTGTGATAAAGAGGTAGGAAATGATGCGGATGCCGTATTAAATGGTAGTAAAGGCGCAAATGTTATCTGTTGGCAGAGAAAGATGAAGTGGGCCGCAATTTTGACACTAGTAGTCTTGGCAGGAATCAGCTCCGTGTACGGTAAGTGCAAATGACATAGCATAAGTGTGATTAAACTTCTCTCTCTGTATTTTATGACTTAAATTTACGTAATCAATTGGTAATATTTTGGTTTTTAAATTTGTGAAACTATAATTATTAGCGGGCGTTTGAAGCTCAGTGACCCAAATAAGGAGCATGTTACTTGGAGTAGTGAATTTGGACCAGAGATTAAAGAAAATGATATATTCGGTTCTTATTTACATCAGATTTTTGGCTTAATATAATAATAATTTTATCCAATTGTTTTTATAGTTGTGTTGCTTTATAAGATAAGAGCTAAAATGAAATACTTTTAATGAAAATATAATCAGAAATTAACTTGATAGGCAGAAGAATATTATGAAATAAAATATATTTTTTATCATTCTAAGTAAAAAAAAGATATTTTAATGAATTTATCCATGCAATTTTGTATAGTAAATTCAAATGATTTGATGAAGCAGTAGTTAAAAATATATAGACGTGAAAAAGGTTATTAACTCGTGGATGGTTTTACTAATAGTGCCAGATCTGTAGCGTTTAATTTATCTCGTTTTTACGCTATTTGTAGCTTTCGCACACAATACGATTACATTTTAAGCAACTCAAACCATTCAGGGTTATTGAAATTAAAACTCGGGTACTTGGGTTTACGCAATTTTTTAAAGTTATATTGTAACGAGTTCGCCTGAGGTTGTAGGTCCTCAGGAAGCCGTAAACAAGAAAAGTAGGGATTCTTTGCAGCTTTTCGATGTCGCAGAATCTGGTCTTGACTCTTCAGTCAATACTAGTTCAAAACGTGGAAAGGAAATGAGATGTGAGGATTATCTCGAAGGATTGTACAGAAACAAGAAAGTTCAGGAAAGTTCGGCAGTGTGGGGAATGTTTGCCTGAATCTGATTGGTTTTTACCAATTGAAAAACAGGCATGTAGTTTTAGATATGTGTATAATTACACTGTAAGAAGTAGGAAATTAAAGGAAGGCTGTTAGGATAGAATCTAACAGGAAAGTCAACGACCAAGCGGTACGTAGTAGACTTTGCTTGAACTCGTGGAGACGCGTGGTGAATGTCATTGCCGATGATATGTCAGTTTTCGTCAGCACTCCTGCGCTACTGCCCGGTTTGTTCATCAGTATTACAAGCGTCTTAAGGAATGCGTCTATCCACCAAGGCAATATGTTGTAGCGACTAAAACGAGAATTAGTTATAATATTCTGAAGTGAGGATTTAGGAATATGCGTACGGTAATAAAAACACTATACACTATACAAAAATTTGGGAGGATGTAGAGTGTGTTATGATGAACATTTTTCATTAAAGAACCCGAGGTTGGTAGCTCTGCAGTAGTTATCACACTTCAGTTGTGCTCCAAGAATACCGACAGGTTACAGTTAATTTAAAAACAATCCGTCAAAGAGGGTAATTACATATGCGCAGAACTTACACATATGCTTCTGTTTCGTTTTGAAAATGCATTTATTTCCTTCCTTCAGAGGAGGGCCAAATACGTCAACAGAATATATCTCCCGAGGTCCATCAGGGATGACGAGAGCCATGGGACCTGCATAACCGCGATTTGGGATTTAGGCTTTTGACGCTCCAGGCAGTTCCGTAAGTCACGCTGGATTCTACGGTCGAAATTTCATCACTAGGCGAACAGGCGAAGTATTCTGCGAATCTTGCACGAAGAAAACTGCGCAGAATGCTCATGATGGAACCTTATTAAGGGTGTTATCATGTGTTCCGGACTAATCACACGCCATTGAGGTAACCTCCCCGTTCTGAAAAGCAGAACATTGCCAATCGTCCGGTAGTCATCACGGTGCCTTCTTATACGAGAATATGCGGGATCGCTCTTCGGTAGTTCCCGGCAAAATAGCGTTTAATTTCCATAATCTCCGGGTCTACCGTCTGCCCCCTCCTCAGATCCTCTCAGGTGGGGTGTGGGTCGTGCTGCGGTTCTACATGGAGCGCCTAGATGTCGCAACACGGGGACGAGGTCGTTAGATTTATTCCCAGAGGGGAATCTGCTTAATAAGCTCGGCAGTCAATTCTGCCACCCTTTGCAGTGTTCTGTGGTGAAAGAAAACTGTTAAAGCCACACCACCAATCTCTTTAGGCGATTGTTGGTCGTGTAGCAACGAGACAGAAACACCGGAGCATGGTGGTCCGTCCGGAAAGTTAATTCACGTCCTTCAAGTATATTCCTAGATTGTAGAGCGCCCAGACGACTGCGAGGCTTCCTTTTCCGTCGCGCTGTGTCGATTCTCAGGTCCTCAAAGTATTCGGCTTACAGGCGTCACGATTTTCTGTGCCCCACGTCGCCAAGCTGGAACAAAACAGTCGCAATTCCTTTGTCACTAGCGTCCGTTTGGAGGAAGAACCGTTTGCTAAAATCCGGATGGTTTGTTCAAATCAAACAATGAAACCTATACTTTAGTTTATGCTGCTGAATCCACGCCCATTTCCATCCCTTTCGCAAGAGTTGGTAGAGTGAGTGCACGACAAGTGCGTTTCCCGGGCAACGGGCGTAATACCCACAGACGCAAACAGGCGTCGGAGATCCTTCAGGTTCCTAGGCGAGTTTAGGGTGTTAATCACCTCCAGATCGTCGGAATGCATTCGGACGCTCTCCGTATCCAACATTAACCGAGGACGTATAGATTTCTAGAAAAAAAATAGTTTTAGAACCATTTAGGGTAAAACCCGATCGTTTGAATACGACAAACGTGCGTCTAACCGCGTCCAAGTGCTCTTATTCAGTCGTTGATCAAATCACGAGGCTGACAACATAAGCCACCACGTTAGTTATCGCGGCACCCTCGGTAATGGAATTTAGGCAGCGACCAAGTGCAGCGCCGCTGTTCTTCAATCCAAATGGCACGTATTGAATACATATGTGGCACCACCGTGCAGGAACCCAGTATATTTCCGATCTGACGGATCTGAGTTGCCAATACTAATTTGTTAGGTTGCGTTGAGTGATCCAGTGGGTCCCGCCAAATTCATTGATGAATATGGTACCATTTTAAAACGACGAATAAATACATGCAGTTAATCAAATGACATAAATGCCTAACGATAACCGTTTTCCGCGTAGGTGTTCTACCATCTGGGTTTTCATTGAGGAATTTTTTTCAAAGGTTTATTCTATGACTGTTTCAGGTACCGAGACCGTGGCGGACGCGACGATCGTCATCAACAAAGCAGCACAGCCCTGTGAACCAGGAACCTCTTGGTGGGATGACTGCAATGCGTGCCGATGCGCCGCAGATAGAACCATTCGGTGCACGAAGATTAACTGTCTCGAAAACCGCAACGGAATATGTCAGTGAAAAGTATCTTCGAGAAATTATTTTCATTTAGTATTTATTACCTATTTCTTTTACCCCAGAAAGCTTTAATCAACTGTTCGTGTTCACTAATACGGTGGTGGATACAAGAAAACGTTTTTCACGCTACACTTATTCAAAAGTCTAGACAGACGCTAATAGCTATTAAAACATTAACTTATGACATGACATGGGACCTTTCAATAGGATTATTTATTCTAAATAAACTAAATTATAGAGCCGTAACTAGTAAAATATCATTAATGTGAACGTTTTTTTGGTTTTAATAGATAAAGAAATTGCATTTATAATATTTTTAGTTTATCTGCCTTGAAATTATAAAATATAAATCGATTACAGAAATAAATTAACTACTTAACTTCTCTCCTCCACCAAAAAAAATTATTCCTGGAAACTGAATATTAATATTTATAAGCAAATAATGAACACTATATTTGTATGTATAATCGCCTTATATTAAGAAACACTTCATTTTGAAATACGGGGATGATTTTGAATGCAATTTATAGATAGGAATACCAATTATATCCGAGAAGAAATTGGAGATGCATACATGGGGGTTGTTTTTAACACTGTAACTGTAACAACCATGAATTGGTTGAGAGTTAGAAAGTTAGCACATTGATTACTTGTTTAGAGACAGGAGAATCGCTGCTGTTTTATTAATTTTAATTTTCAAATTATATTTAGTACTTTTACGAATTTTATGATGCATACCTTTAAAATAAGAACAAGAAGGCCAAGTGAAAAGTAATTAGTAAATTTTTCCAAAAGTGGTGTACGCATTGTCATGTGGGGAACTATTTTTCTGTCAAAGCCAACAACTAAAGGTTTGTTTGTTGTATTCAAGAGATATATTTTTCTTACAGTGTTTGACCATCAACGTCAAATTTCTTCTCCTGTTGAAAACAGTAAAAGAGCGTTCCAATTATATACTAGGGTTCACTAAATTTCAAACTCTTATCCTGATAATTGATTTTTACCTTAAAATTGCTAGAGATATTAAACACCTGCAGTTATTTTGTCTCACCCTGAAAGAAATTATAGGCTTGTGCGAATTGGCAGTTTCAGCTCAAGCATACGAATTTTGTTGTTCTGGAGTTGTATAATCTTCTGTTATTATTTAATCTTTTCTCGCATGTGTTGTATTCGGTAAAGGAAAACAGCTGTTGTTAATTTTAGTTCTGTGGTTTCAGCTCAAAACGACATGCCGCAACGCGGAAATGATAACTCATGGCAACAGGAGCTGTGTCAATGTCCGGATGGATCCTTCCGTCGCTGTGTCAAAGGAGGCTGCCCTGGAGCCATCACTGATCCATCTCCGGTGCAGATTCCTTCCTATCCACCGAGATTTCATTGCTCGTGTCAAGGAGGCGTGTGTACGACTAGAATCTTGACAGAAACGACCATCGCACAACCTCAAGGTACGATTCTTTTCGATTTCTCATGTTTTACATTACGAATAATTCAAAATATTATTATAATTCGGTTCACAGCGCTCTATTCGCCTTCCGACTCCTGTCCACCATTTTTCTTTGTCTCTCAACATGCATCTCCTTATCAATTCCGTCTCTCCAGATCCTTCTCTGCCTTCCTCTTTTTCTTCTTCCTTGTGGTGTCAATAGCAAGATGTGTTTTGAAACATCTGTCATGGTATGTGTCCATACCAGATTAATTGTTTGGTCTTAATATTCAACTGTTTCTCGGATCCTACCATTTTGTATTTTTTCAATTCTGGATTTGCTTGCAGCTCTTCTCCACAAATTCATTTCAGTCGTCATTAACATTTTTTCCGCACTTCATTTACGAAACTTCATTTTTGTATGTCTATCTTGTTCTCTTTAGATTCAGTCTGGCCACATAGTATTCCGTTCATCATAGATATGGCTCTTCTGCCTTGTATTTTCTATCCTTTATTGCCGTATCTAGAATACCATCATGTGTTATCTTTACTCCTAAGTATTTATATTGATCACAACGTCTAATTAGTTGCGTCTTCTAATATGATATATTGTGGCGAACCTCCAATACATATTGTGGTGTTCGTTGGTCACACCAACAAAAATATTTTTGTACAATCAAACGAACAATAATAATAATGTATTTAATTTGAATAGAAATATAACTCAAATTAAGTTATAGTGGAAAAATATAAATTTACGAATATCAATTTAATCATTGCCTCAGTCGGTAAAAACAAAAAGAATAATCTACGCAGCTTCTAAATGGCTGCTCCCGGGAACGCGGGTGACGAACGATATAGTTGAAAATTAAAATCGCGAATCAGACAAGAATGGTTTGTGTGGAAAAGCCGGGTAAAATGCCGTTACCAGATGTTAACACGGGCCTGGCGACGCCGTTCCTCTTATGCCGTGCAGGATGTTCCTTCGCTGAAACACGTCTCTCTAGCGCCTCGACCTTCTCCGGAGAGCTCCCCGAACCAACTGTTGAATCTACAATGCACTCCAGGCCATCAACAATGTTGCAGACGGTGACTTTTCCCGCCAACATTTCCCGCCTACTCAGCCCCACCAAGCCATTCTCGTTTATGTCCTGTGTACGTAAATAACAAAAACTTAATTATTTTTGCTTTACCCGATGAAGGTAAGGGTCATGAATCACCACAATATCCTGTTTTGTCTGTACTAACCTCCAGTCCCACTTTTTTTATTCTTCGACAAATTTTCTGGTCATATAACTTAGGTCTTAATGGTATTGTGATTACAATCTGATCGTCAACGAAACATAACGTGTAGAAGGTTTGTACTATCATTGAGAATTATTCCCATCCCATTGAATTTTCGTTTCCATGTAGTTAATGTCTGTTATGTGGCGCACCTTACTTATATGAGGGGGCAAATCTAATAAATATGTGGGAAACTATTTCCGTAGATGAAGATACGAATTGTCTAAGAGTGGCCACGAAATGAAAAAAAATGAAAATGAATATGAAAAATTCTACATTTTACAATAAAAAAGAAATATATACAAAAGAAAATGAGCTAAGTTAAAAATATTGCTCCAACATCTACCCCTAGATTATCGTGTTTATATATGGAAACTCGAAAAAAATTAATAATTATAGCATCGCAAAAACTCCAGGAAAGATTCTTCTGACGGCTTACCAGAACGGAATTCTTCTACTGGGCACGAAGCAAAGCCTGGTTCATTGCGTTACGTGGATACTTATCTGCCCTTCTCACCGTCTTTCAAGAACCTTACTCCGTCAATTCTGACCAAATAGTGTTTTCCTACCTCACTTTTCTTCACTGTACTCCCCTCTCCCTTTTTTGTACAGTTCACTAACTTGGTAGAAACTGGTCTTACTGCCAACTGCCACCATCCAAGTCTGTTACCAGTTTCTTGATTGGTTGTTGGAGAAGATTTCACCTTCTGGCTGTTTCTGTGAAATTGTCAAGTGTGGACTATTATTGGCTGGAAGATTATTTAGGGAATTCCTTACCTGCGCCTTTTGACGCTTTTAACAAGCGCGATTACTTTATTTATTTCTTAATTCCACCAATAGGTTTTCTTCTCGTACTGCTTTCATAGTATCCCAAATTTGTGGGATACAATTGGAATAAAATTTTTTATATGTGATGTCCAAGTCGTTCGTTCTAAGCTTTTGGTCTAAACGTCGTCCAAATGGTGTTCTCATTGTAAGCTATCTAATTTGATACGTATTGCTCATAGTAGTATGAACATTATACGATAGTACTTACTCATAATAAATTAGATAAAGAAAAGCAATTGCAGTTAATCTTACTTCGGTGCTTTCAGCTCTAAACGACATGCCGTTCGCCGGAGATGATAACCAAGGGCAAAAGGATCTGTGTCAATGTCCGGACGGATCCTTACGTCGCTGTGTTAATGGAGGTTGCCCTGGAGTCACCCCCGTTCAATCTTCAGTGAAGACACCTTCGTACCCTCAAAAGCGTCAGTGTTGCTGCCAAAGCGGCCTGTGTTCGACTAGAAGATGTGCATCACCCCCAGGTAACGGTGATATTAAAAAGCCAGAAAGCTGATTTTTAATGGTGACATTTACTTATTTCGACAATCTTCCCCATCGAAGCTTAGCATATTGACGGAAGAGCGGCTTTTCATTGGCGAATGCAGTCTTGTAACAACGCACAATATTTATATTCCGTAGTTTTTTTTTGAATAGCCGATGTGGATAATTACGCGTGCATCTCCCCTCTACAACTAGTCATCTTTGCCTTTCCGGAGTATTTCACTTATTTGATTTCATCGAAGCCGGTTCGTGTAGAGAAACTCGTAGCTTCGTCTTTTGGGTTGTCAGTGGGCTTTAGTGTGAATACATGTATAATTAACACTAATGATTGAGATGGATATACGCCAGACCATCTACTTAATCAATTACAAACGTTAGAAAACACGACACCCATTTTGATGATATTTTGAGAGAGAGGAAGAAAACTGAAACAACATAGCCACCGTACGTGACGGATTAGTACTGAAGAACGATACTTCTCAGAAACAAACTTATTTTAATACTACTATTTCCATAGTTACGTATTTAGCAGCCATAGTTATTATGTACGATAAAAAATATTGTTGCCTGAATAACTAAAAAATTAATAAAATATGTATGAAAATGCTATAAGAGAATGCTTAAAATCATATGGGTGGATAGAATCGCTAACGAGGAAGCTCTAAGCCGAAAGGGGAACAATACGGAGGATGTTGATCAAAAGAAGGAATAGATTAATAGGCCATGTTTTAAGACATGACGGTCTCGTAAAATAAGCATTAGAGAGAAGTGTGTGTTATAAGAAGAGAAGAGGGAGGCCGAGGATGTAATTCGCCAAGCAGTTTAAGGTGGATGTTGAATGTGGTAGTTATGCGGAAATGAAAAGGATTGCGCAAGATAGGTTAACATGGAGGGTTGTATCAGACCAGTCTTAGGATTGAATACCAACAACAACATATGAAAATATTTGTATTAAATATATTTTTTAAGTTGAATGCTAGAATACGTAATTTATTATTATTTTTTTATTTCATCCAACCAGTTAACTTGCGAAAGACTTGGTGTACGCCAGGGTCATCTTTCCAAATCGATTGCAATACTTGTAAATGCAACACAGACGGGGAATCGGCTACGTGCAGCAATTACAAATGTATAAAGAAGAATGAAGACAAAAGGCGAAGTAAGTATTTAATTACCATTACTGATAAACTAATTAACAACTGGTATTTTACTTAATTACGTTAATTTTATAACAATTATTACCCACATTATATGCTTGTTATATTTGTACATTATATTCTTTCTCGAAACGGAAATAATCTGATACAAATAACATTCAAAAACCTATTTCTAACATCAATTACGTCCATTGCAAAAATTATTTTGTAATTATTACTAAGCAAATACATATCCAATTAATTCCACAGATCATATGATAATTGGTAATTTTATTTTATTCTTGTAGAAGAGAGCATATTTCGAGGTGCCTTGAAATGTGTGTGCATATTAGTATAACATTAATAAAGTTTAGGAAGGAAGAATTTAACATTATAATTGAAAATAACGTTTAATGAAAAGGCCTGCCAAAGCATAACAATTAAATGAGCCAAAGAATTAGTTTCAAAAGGAATATAATGTCAATTTTTTTCAACAATATAAATATTAAGTAAATGTATTCAATTCAGTTGTGGGGATAAATCATGCATCAATCGGTTAATAGTGACTTGGATAATGACCATTTTAATTACCAAGCTACTAAAGCATTTGTAGTTCTTTTCAAATGGGAGCTTTTTTGACCTTGCTCCATTTTCACATACTATTTTCCATGCAGATGAAGTAAGGGTTTGTTGAAGTAGAAATGAGACGACGTTGCAATGTTTTTTTATTTCTCTGCTGTCATTCGCTAAACGGTAGAAAGGCTCCCATTTGAAAAAAAAACTATACTTATTATTTTATGTTTATTTGGTAGTTATTTATTTATTAAATAAATGAATATCTGAAGTCTTCTTTAAGTGATTGCTCTAACTAAACCAGTCCCAATTACATGCACGTTGTTATCTTCAACTAGATAACGTTTCCGGAAGGAAAACCGCAATCCATTTACTCCACGTCAAACAAAAGACGTATTTTGAGTTATTATGGAACTCATACATATTCACAAGACAGGAAAATGAAACGAAACCTTCTCACCGGACGGGAATCCGTATCAGGAATGATGAATAGGTTCGTCACCACGAGTAACTGCTTCGCAAATCTGCATTTGCACAAGCGATTGTGTGTCAGATAATACGTTACGCGTCACAGAGAACACTGTCAGAGAGTTTTACGATAATATCCTAATTATGAGGCTTAACTGTATTTTTCTCGCTTCAGATATTTCATAAAAACAAAAAATATTCATAATACAAAATTTTAAATATTGGAATAAAAAAATAGTTCTTTTAGATTTCATGGGTCTTGACGTCTGCGATCAAGATCAAGTTCGGAAATAGGCGGCAGTCTACAGACTGTATTAAATTCCAGCAGTCTCTCCGATTGAGTTAATTATTCAATATAAATGAAAGCTACAAATCAGTCATAGAACCTAGTTTCAACTAAATGACGTTATTTAGTAATAACTGCGCTTTTCAGTGGCCAACGGACCTTTTAGGGAGTGTAATTGCTTTCCAAAATCATCTTCATCCCATTTAACCATTGAATATATATATATATCACTGAGTATCTTTAAAAGTATTATTATAATTGTATTAATAATATTTTCAAAACACGCAGTTGTGAAATTACGCTAATTTGGCTGCCTTCCTCTCCCTTCCGCACTCGCTTTTAAATTCCCTTCCTATGCTATTAAAGGGCAGTTTTCAGTTCCTGGCTGACTATCAAGTCACCTGCTACCCATAAAATCAGTGTCTGAAAGTTTATAAGAGCTTATAATAGCTCTTACAGGTGTCTCTCCCCAGAGTGATGATGAGGCTTATCTTCGGGGATGACTCGTTTTCTCTCTAATTCTTAAGTTTCTCACATGCCTAGGCACTTCGGATTCTTTTGGAGGAGTAACTTCCAGTATTGCAGACCTTCCGCTTACGGTAAGAGTTTTCCACTGATCCTACTGGATACGTCGATCAGCAGCCTCCTAAACTGGCCGAGGCACGGGAAGGGGAATGCTGCGACACCAGAGCAAACACCTCTCCCGGCTTACCTGATGCAAATTTTGTAGGGTTCGTTTAGCATCTTTTCTGGTGAATACTTGGTAAGATGCTGGGGCTCTAGTAAATGCTTGGCTGCCTTCCTATCCAATCTCATCCTTCAAATTCCCTTCCCATTTAACCAAAAGAAATCCAGTGCCTATTTCTTAGTCATATTTGTCCATAAAATTAAACTGCAGTCCAATTTTGAAATTAAAGTTATTGCGTACCGCTATTGGAAGTAAAATGAAGTGATGAGGACTTATTACATGTGTTCTTAAATTATTTAATATTAAGTAATTTATCAGACACTTCAATATAAATAAATGAGTTAATCAGCCTCTTTGTCAGTATTTTATAATTTAAATATTACAATGTTTTTTTTCTTTGTAAATTTTCCTTTTAGTACATGAAAAAAATCTAAAATGAGAGACGACAGGTTCTAATATTTAAATTATGAAAATACTGACAAAAAGGCTGATTAACTCATTTATTCTTTAATATTATTTTTGATTTATTGCGTTTATTCACTTGAGAATTTTTTGTTTTAGTTTGGGTTTCCTGCGTCCCGGGTAACGTCTTCAAGACTCGTTGTTACGATTGCCATTGCGAAGACAGTGGCAAGATCGCTGTCTGTACGATGAACTCATGCGAAACCATCAACTAGAAATTGAATTACTGTTCGAATTACTAATAACAAATAAAGTTACTTTTTATTTAAAATTTTAGGTATACCCTATTAATTTAAAGATTCTCAGATAATAAATTACACCTCAGAGCGTATCACGGTTTACTAAGGAAAAGCCCGCGAATAATTTAAGATGCCACGAAAGATGATTCCAAGGACGCGCAATTGGTGTGTTATTTCTTAGGAATATTAAAATTTTTCGATTTATAAATCAGAGACTTATGGAGTCGAATAAATAAGTGATATTTTAGAATAATATATATGAAGATATGTTCCAAGAGGAAGATTTGAAGCGTACTGTATGCAGTTTTGAAAAAAATCTTACTCGTCCAAACTGGAGTCCGTGCCAGTTTCTAGGGAATGTCAGGACGAATTAAAACCGACCAGTTAGCTCATACTAGTCCTCAGGGTGCCTGTTCATCAGCTACATGTCAGGCGACTTTGTATCTAACTCGCTGCGAACCACATAACTCTCAAGGGATTTGCCGGATCAATATCTCGTCATAGAACCAAAAATGTTAAATTTCCATTGAATAATTTCTCGAATTATTTCCCCTAAAGGGTTACGATCTAAAATTATAAATAAAGTGATATGTGACACTGACCTTAAAAATGAATTTATTGTTTCAGGAGAATACTAAAATTATCTGATGGCTTCGAATGTGATTTTAGCGGTTGACCATCACTACTTTTAGTAGAAGAACTTTAACCGAAATGTTTGTTTCTATAATTAAAATTAATAATTTCATCCAGGGGCAAGTTTTCCACATCATCTTCTGTAATTGAAAAATATAATACTTTTCCGTCACTTGTAAGGAGATGTCGCATGAGAAATGCCTGACAGATGCAGGAGACTAAATCCCTGAATTACACCTACTGAGTTCTGGGCCGAGCACTCGGTTTTTATTTATTAATTTATTTTAAATGGAGCCAAAGGCCCCAAGTGCTGTTCTCCAGAGAAAGCACGCACCACCAGTATAGGTGTCTACCACTTTTTACCCCCTCTGTACGTGCTGTTAGTTAACTAACTGTAACACAAGGAATGGAAACTTGTGATTAATCCGTATCTAGGGCACAATGCCCTTTAATACGGTCGCTCACGGATATAGATTGTGAGAGACACAGAATGAAGAAAGTAGGGCTGAGGAAAAAAGTGCTGACAATTCGACCTGAAGGGTCTCCTTACCGGAAGAAAACCTCATCGATAGTTAGATGGGTTGAAGTCGGCACAATACACTATGATACTGCATCAGCAACATGCGATTGGACATAGTTAGTAGTTCGGATTGGTTGTCATGCACGTCGATCCTCGTCTTATCCGTCATGCCCGGATCGCCGAACATGCCATGTAAAAATCCATTAACAAGCGTGATAAATAAAATAGAAGTGCTTTTTATACATTCGACCGAGTGAACCCCTCTCCGTCTTCCCCCAAACGGGTTCTAAGTGCGTCCATTTGGTTCCTTTTCAATCCTGGACCCTATTGGGTACTCGGTATATCAGCCTTTGGTGTGCCAGAAATGAAAAATATAATTCTGAATTTCAGATCGACGTATAGTCAAGAAAATAAAAAAGTTGAATAAATCTGGAGGAGAATTACATTTATTTTATGAATGTAATGTAAAAAATAGCCAAAGGAACTGAAACTGAAGGAGTTTGAGCTATAATATGAAAATGTACTGACTCATCCACTGTCCGTGCGCGTGTAATCTATCACTCGACACAATTTGGCTTGGCCCAGCTTTCGGAAGGTGTAATCTGGACTTGAGCAGGTATCATTAGTGCCACGACTGCAGGTCTCCTGAAATTCTCGAGAACTGGAGCCCGCCTCCAGGAAGCTTGTGTTGTCAAGGAATAACGGAAGGAAGAGATATGTAAAGGCTGCCTTCGGGATTGATAGATTAGGGTTAGGAATAAATGTAGCAAAGTGTGCTGAGGTTAACAGACGTTGAAATCAAACAAAGGTTAATGTGAGATCAATAATAGATGACGCAAAGAGTTAAGAAGTTGAACAAAACAAAACCATGTCTTTTCAACACTAAATCACACCATTTGAAACTATAAAGTAAGCCAATCAGGAATAACGGGTAGGGAAAGATAGCTTGTTTATCTGGAAAAATATTTGGTGACTTTATGTGTAAAAATTATTCTAGGGTGACGCACCACTCGTTGCGGTAAGTCCCCTTAATTAGCACAGGAGGATTTGAATGAGGTATGCGGAAGAAACAGCAAACCAGCAAACCAGCAAAAGTTTACTAAGGCTCTCTGGGTATAGTTTTAGGATAATGCCGTCATACTTCTCAAAGTAATGCAGGATAAACCTCGGGAAACCTCCATCATACAGGTACTTGCCCCATGCCGTTCCAATGAATGGTGAGAAATTTACTGTAGCAGATTAGGAGGCAATTGACCAGCTGTTCCATTAGAAACAGCGGCAACTCTTACCGAATGCTCAAGGTGCATATGCTTGTGGCAGCCTTTGGTCAAAACTAGAGGCGGAAGAACACGTTCTCCAAGGCATTCCCTTGGTCTTCCGAGGAAGATTCCCTATTCAATAAAATATTAATTTTTCATTTAGCATCTTCACATGATGTATGGACGACAACTTATTTAAAAATTGTAATTTACTGTGCTTCTTTATTACACATAATCCCGTTCCTTCCCAACTGCACCTATGAACTGTGGTTGGTATGAAAGCATTGTACAAGTCTGGACCAGCACGTTTGAACCACTGTTTGCCAGCGTTCAGTAGTTCAGTCGTCATCTTCAAAACCTCGTTCTACGAATGGATTCTTTCAGTTTACCAAAGAAATGGTAATCTCAAGGAGACAGGTCATAACTGAAAGGTAGGCGTTTCAATGTTTTCAATCCAAGTTTTATCATCTCTTTGTGGTTTTCTGACTGACATGTGGCCGTGCATTGTCGTGGAACAGGGAAACGTTCTGTTTCTCCCAGATGTGGTGAAACACGGTTCAGTCGAGTTTGAAGTTTCTTCAGAGTTGCCACATAAGCGTTAAAATTAATCCTGGTTCCATGTAGCATGATGTCCACAGGCAACAGTCCTTTGGAATATAAAAACAGTAGACATAAATGCAAAGTACACAGGTTGTTTTGTTCTTTATTTTTACAGCCAATTGTGCAGTATTTAGTTGTTTCCTTAGGCGAGTTTGGATAATGTCCCTCCATTGAATGCATCATCATTTCCATTTCAAAGCGGTATAGCTATCTTTCATCAACTGTCACGATAATTGAAACAAAGTCATTTATACAATTCACGTACTGTTCCAAAAGTTTTCTGCTCACTTTTTTCGTGTTTTGTTGCGATCCTCTGTCAACTTCCTTGTAACCCACCTTGTAACCTCCTATTTCAGCTTTGAGTGACAGTTCTTAAAATATGATTCGTTTGCCAGCCGAAAGTCGTTTAAATGTTAGCACAATATTAGGAGTTAGTGTTGCGATGAATACTGGCTTACCCTCTTTTATCACGAAATCTTCTTCCCAGGTGACTGTGTGTTCGGCGATCGATGGCAGTATCTCCATACACCTTTTCCAACCTCTTAGGGATGTTTCCATTATCTGTTTCTCATAAGACAGGATATCTATAACAGCACATGACTTTTGAGAAAGTAAAGTGCAGCAACAATCTTGAAGACATGATACGAAAGTATCAATGACATAAATTTGAACAAAAGAGGGATGGATGTATGTATGAACTCAATCAGTTGCAAAGATATTGAATGAAAAATAAAGCGGGATGGATGTATCTATGAACTTAATCAGTTGCAAAGATATTGAATGAAAAATAAATAAGAATAGTGAGTATTATTTTTGGAGAGGCTCTCGAATAAGCGCTGAATCGTCTTGTCCCAGACCGACTCCAAGTTGTGACGATGCTTAAACGATGCTTTTACACTTCCTATACCTACAATTTTATAGAGCCTTTGACCTTGTTTAATTTTTACAAATGAAGAAATAACGACCCATATAACAGACATTTACAAAAAAAAATAGAAAATTTTTTAACATGAACTGACGTTTCGACCATCAATTCTAGTCCTTGTTAATATTTATGTTAAAATATCTTCAAAATTTTGTGAAAATATTTGTTATACAGATCGTTAATTCTTCATTTTTGAATGTTTTTCACAAACGATACTTGTTCTTATAATGTCTAGTGACCCATTATTCTAAATTTATTTGTTTCATTTAGCTTTAGGCACTTACTGTTTCTTCCTCATTAATTACCTCAGTCGCGTTACGCCATTTTGATGCTATTTACACATGCCACCCATGTGCGTTTCAAGTTGTTTTCATTACAAAATCTTACACTGCTGGATTGATTTAGTGTAATAGTAAAAGTATAAATTTAAATCATAGAGCGTAATTTAATAAATAAATAAATAGATAAGACAATTTTCTAATGCTCCATTATCGATATAATTTATTTAATAGTCATGCTACAAAAATGTAAATAATGCATGAAATATAAAATTTATCTTATTTTACAAACTGATGAAAGGTACACCATTGCTTAAATGTATTGTTTTAAAATACTTTTTGCAAATTTTTTAAAAGTTTATACTAATATTAAACCTTGGATGCATTAGAATTATATATTAAAACTAATAAATTACTGCATTATTATTAAGCAGTTTCAACAGCGTCTGTCTTGTATTCCATTCAAAAGTGCTTACAAATTATTTTTTTTCTGCACAGACCCCCCCCCCCCCCGACCAAGTTCGCAATTAATGGAAGTTGGTTAAGAGAATAATTACCCACGCAGAAGCCTTAAACAATAAGCTGAGGACCTACAATTGCTTGAGTGATTTTTAAATGAATTTTCCATCAAGCGATTTCAATATAGTTCAATTTGGTTGAAACTGTATAATAAAGAGTAATTTAATTGAAATGTTTTTGAAGTTTCAAGTTTTAACGTTTATTAATCCAAAATTTAATTGAAATTTTCTGTTACAGCCTTTATATAAAAAGTATTTAGTGAGTAGACATTAATCCTGATTAATTTATCTGAACAGTCAGACAAGTTGCTAAGTGCACAAGAAATGATTATCATGCAGTCCCTAAGCCCCATGATAAGGTAAAGGGAACTGTGGGCCGTTGCTAATAGAAGATTAAATACCTATGGCAACATGCTTTTACGAAAGACAGACCTACTTACAGGCGAATGCTAATTTTACGATTACTGTCAAGATTAACAACAGCCCTTTACAGTCAATTTGACAACAAAACAGTCGGGATCCGGATTAGCCATTACTTAAGTGAGTGCTTGAGGGACTGGAAGTGCACGTCTTGGCATAAAACCAGTGCACGACATGAAAGTCTTATTAGCGTTGCTTTTAGTATACTTGTTCGTCATCACATTTATTTCAGCAGAAGGTAAGTCGTTAAGAACGTCGTGTTAACGTATCAGTTACACGAAGAATTAATAACTATTGCTGAATCAATGACTGACCACTTTCTTCATAATAATAGCTACGAAACCCTGATTTGTTCCTTTGATCTCATGGATTCCACTTCACAATTCTATTCATCCATCGACCAAATCTTCTCTTTGAATGTGGCCTGATCACTACATTTCATATTTGGTGTGCGTTCCACTGCGTCTACAAGGTTCAGTCCTACGTAAACTGAATTATTGTTGCATTAGTAGCTCCTAATGCAACAAATACACCTGGAAAACCTGCGATCTTTGTGAATTATGGTTGTTTTTGTTGTGGCATTCAGTCCTAAGACTCGTCTGATGCAACCCTCCATGCTAACCTTTTTATTTCTGCATAACTACCACATCCTCCATAATCTGCCTAGTGTATTCCATCCTTACCTCCCTCTTCTGTTCTTACCCCACAGACTTCCCTCCAATGTCAATTTTACAAGACCCTCATGTCTTGAAACGTGGCCTATTAATCTATTCCTTCTCTTGGTCAAAGTCTTCTATATTGTTCGATCTTCCCCTATTATTTTTAGAGCTTCCTCGTTAGTTACTCTATCCACCGATCTGATTTTCAGCATTCTCCTGTAAAACCACATTCCAAAGGCTTCTATTATATAATTTCCGCAACTCCTATCGTCCAGGTTTCGCACTCATATAACGCCATGATCCATAAGGACATTTCTAGCAACGTCAGTAAATTCCTATTTTCGTGAAAGTCTTCCTTGCCTGTGCTATCCTACTCTTTACGTCTACTGTACTTCTACCATCCCTAGTTATTACACTCCCCAAGTATCAGAATTCCTTAATTGCCTTTAAAAAATATCCCTACCCAATCTAAAGCCCTGTTTCTCATACTACACTCCATTACTTTGGCTTTTCCTCTATTTAGTCTCATGCTGAACTCTTTCTCCAAAACTATGTTCACGCCATTTATTATGGTTTCCAAGTCTTCTTCTGACTTCCCTAATACAACAATGTCACCGGAAAAGCGTAGGGTTTTCATTTCTTCTCCTTGCAGTATGATTCCTGATTTATTAAAAATCCTTTTATTACCTTTTTTATATTAATACACTTACAATGGCGCTTGTCCCAATTCTTATTTTTCATGTGAAATACACCTTTTACAGCTCTACATAATATCGTGTTCAGGGTCATTTCTTTGATTTCAAGGCGAGGCGTTGAGCTTGTTGAGTATGGCTTATATTTCTAGATTTAGCTGTTGTAATTGTGCAATATTTACCATTAAAAATATTATTCAGATCGATTATTATCTAATTATTCTTTTTTTACACATCATGACATTCTTCAATCTTCAGTAATTGTTGTTAATTATCTCCAATAGACGTTTACAAATTCCATGAACACCAGACCATTGGATCTTCTTGGTAATGGAAAACATTTACCATACATCGGTATTTGTGTAGTGGTAAACGTACTGAAAATGTTTCATTGCTATTGTTTCTGTATTTGTAATTTTTAAGTATTGGTGTAAGATATAGCGGACTCGGTCTAGTTCACGCACTACGGATTTGTGGGGAGTTCTGGGTTCACATTTTTTCGATTAAGGAGGTTACAGGGTTTCCTGAGGCATCGCAATGACGGTAACAGGTCGACCGAATTCGAAACAGCTGCTCAATCCTATTCGGGCGTTAGTGAGACAAAAGTTTTGATTCAAGTGGATTGTAGCTTCCGCTAAAATCAGACGTGGTACATCACCACAAGCAATAATTTTGACGAGGGCAACTATGCAAAATATTAATAATTAACAGCGGCAATGTTGCTAAAACTCCGCTGCAAGTTACCTCACCCATAAAATGCTAATTCCATCTCCATAGTTTCCCAATGCGCTTCATTTTTAAAAGCGGAATTATTTAGCATGAAGTTGATATTGATCTCTAACACTTAAGTATTTTTCCTTCATACACATGATAAAGCATGAAATATGAAAAGAAACAACAACAATAAAGTTAATTTTATGAACAAGTCACGCATGATAGCAGTATTGTTAGCAAATTGTTTCCCAAATAAGATGCAAGTCTTTGAAATACCGTCCTTTAAACTAGCCTTTGACTACGATTTTCTGATAAACTATGCAAAGTTTTTCACTTTAAAATCATATTTAAAATTTTTAATTGTATTTTGATTTTACTGCTTACACATTTCGCGCACTGGATGTAAGCAATATGTTAAGCTTTATGGAGAGTGCAGCGGGTGAAAAGAAATTAGTTCAGTTCTTATTTCCGACAGAATTAATGACTTGAGTCGTAGTAATGCGAGCGATTATGCCGCAAGTCTAAATCAAATAATAAATTAACACTGTTTAAACAATTATTATCAAGATTCTTAAAATTCCGTACAAACGATCCTTTCCATGTTTATTTATGTGAAGTGTGATTTACAATATCTATTGGTGATCAGTACACAGGAAGGTCACTGAGTTGCCTCTTTCAATCTGATCTTCCGCTCAGAATGACTCCCTTTATCTACGTAAGAACTTATTCAATCTGCAAATGGGCAGATTGCCAGATGCCACTCCCTTTCACAAAGAAATGTATTGTAACTGATCCATTATCTATTTCATTAATTTTCAGCAACTAACAGTTTCTTTTTGTGTCTCTCGACCACAATACATTAAAATCTCACGTTTGACACTTCAAAGCATTCAATTAAAAGAGCAATATCCATATAAATAATTGTCAATTGGACAAATTACTGTTCATATGCAGACACGTACAAATATTGTGAAGGCTTTCTGTCACGGTGAAAATATAAAAAAAACTAAAATTTAATAAAACCTTGTTATTACTGAAATACTTTCAAATAAATTAGTTGTTTGTCAGACAATATTCAATTTCTATGTGGTTTTGGTTAGGAATGGCGTTGAATTGGTATGGTGATTGCATTCTTTATCCAAGGTAGCACCCTAGAGTCGTTTTGTGTAGCAGATCGGCTAAAATGTCACTAGATTTTGAATAGCCTTAGAGAGAACAGCGAGTGGACTCTTCTGTGTCTTTAGATTTTCCTTATCAAACGATTACATTCACACAATGCACGTACATATTAGTTTCGTGCCGTCTTCTTCTTGTTTCCCTCTCCCTTTCTCTCAAAATGTAACCAAAGTGAGAGTTCTTTGAATACTACTTTAAACTATTGGCGCCATTTATAGCACTTTTACAGACTGTAAGGTAGATTCAGCGCACCTTACAGAGAAAGCTTTCTTACAGGAGAAACAGGATATTAACGTGTTCGTGTTTGATTTCATGACCGTATGGACTCGCAGTTCTTGGTGGGCCACGAATTCACAGGCCCTCTGCGAGGTATATGATTGCCAGATGTTGTTCGAGGTCTGTTGATGACTTTATATTAATGGAAGAGTTCCCACTCAGTAACAAAATTTAAACTAGTAATTTATTGTACCTTTAAAAATGATTATATGTATTAGACGTGAGTAAAGTCGTGTAATATTTATTGTATAACAAAGTGTATATAATTAAATATAAATAAACGCCGACGTAACTTTATAGATGCTTGTAACGAATTAACATTGATATACAGGCATATTCGTTTACAATGGTGGACGTAGCGACGGTCTCTGGGATTCGTAATCAAATTCAAGAGGGGTCAGTGGTTGGTTGACGTTAATTGAAATGAGCCATAAAGCCATTCGTGTAGGTTTTAGAGCACGTTAACTGTTATGGGAGTGAAGTCGACCAGGCTCAGAGGGAAGTGTGGATTACAAACTCTAATGGTGAACAGTACTCAGGAAGGTAATTGAGTTACCATGTTCAATTAGATCTTCTGCTTTGAATGATTTCCTTAAAATAGACTTTACATTAACTCAACGGAAACAAGTTGGATTTATTGACCTGATATAGTATACAATTCGATATACGACTTATTATGTCATTAAAATACATAATATTTATGTTTTATTAATTAAAACTAGTCAGAATAAATGCTTAAAACTCCGTTACTGTGGGCGTATGCTGTACTTTCCTATAGAAACCGCAATTTTTCTTTAGTTGGCTTGTTTAGAATGACAAGAGATTTATAGTCCTGGAATGTGGTTGCCAGTTGACCTTTGTTAAAGTGGTACATGAACTATGACGTACTCGATCCTCTTCAAATTTCTGCGGTACTCGCTGGATTGCTGAACAGCGCATTCACACTAACAAAATATTCTTCTCAGTAATCATTTAAAACATCATTGTATGATAATTATATGATAATTATCTCTTTTTTGATGAATTCTTTATACATTGGCTTTCGTTTCCTCTAAAAGTGGACAAGTTAACCAGCTTATTAAAAGGGGTTCATTGGCCAGAATATTCCAATTCCATAGAAGTTATTTCTTACCTTATAAGGACTGCAACTCAACTTTTGTTTGTACTCGTACGTCCCACTGATGCCTCACAATTGTTAACTTCATGTCAATCGCATGAGATTTCTAGTCACTGATAAAAAATGCAAATTAAATTATTCAGGAGACAGCAGCATTTTGAAATTCTATATCATCTTCTATTGATGAAAGTACAGTATTATCTGTGCAGTGAAATTTAGTACTACTTGTGAAGCGAAGTACATACTACAAATGATAATGTTTAAGCTTACTTTTCGGATAATCTTTCTTCCTTCTACAATGTTTCTGCTATAAAATCACAACATGTCCTCTCTTATTTACTGTTTTTTCAAAAATGTACTCTTCCAATAATTTAATTTTCACATGTAGTCCCAAATATCTATTATTTTTATTTATATATCATTTTACACATATTTGGAACTAACAACAACTTGAAATATCCTATTTCCTCTACAGAAAATTAATGGAACAAAAGTATGTTATCTAATATAAATTCCATTGTAATTATTGAAATAATGTCCATACTTATATAGTATGTAACAAATTTATGGTATTTACATAATTACACTAACCTCTGTGCATAAATAAATATTTTCAAAATGTTTATTTTAACACTGTTTTATAACAATAAAGAGAATCGTTATACTATTGATAAAGGAGTAATAGTGAACATATCTTTTGGAATTCAGATGTTTATTATCCGTTTATATATTTCAATTTCCTGGCATGGTTCTAGGAAATAAGACAAAGCCCTGATTATTTTCCATATTGTATGCCAGAATAAAATATTATAAGATCTGATTCTTATCAATGCATTTTGCCAAAATTTATTATTGGAAATCCTCAATCTTATCTCAGTCTGTGCCAATAAATCCATTTAGTCGATTTATGTAATCAAGTGAATCCCGAAATAATTTGTACTTCATGACATACAGGTATACGCTTGTATTATTACTGTCATCTTCAGATTATGTAACTGAAAAAATAACGTTATATAAATATATTTGAATATTTAATATTAATTTGAAATTAATAGTACTAGATCTAAAATGCTCCAGGTCTGTTTCTACATGTATCCACATTATAGTTAACTGGACGGAATAAGGATGTTTTAAAATGTAAGGATCGATACTTTCGTAAATTATATGCATATTTTGTACTATTGTAGATTAGCTTACTTTTGCTATGTATATGTTCAAGTTGTACTTCATTGGTCTGCTGTGAATGAATTGAGCATTGCAAGGAAATGTACACTTTCTATAGTTCTGTTCGCTCCACTTTTTTCAACTTCCGTTGCGATATTGTATTTTAACTAATTGTTTTCAATAGACGTAATGACTTCACTTGCATTGTTATTATTTTTGTTTGGGTTAACGGGCTACATGAGGGTTCTCCTAAAACAGGCAACTCCCCTTTAATAGCATAGGAAAGGAATTTAAAAGGCGGGATGCGGAAGGTAGAGCAAGGTAGCCAAGGGTTAACTAGGGTCCCCGGGCTATGGTTTAAGGATCCTACCCGGTGTTTTACCTATAGAGATGCAGGAAAAACCCTAGAAAATCTGCATCAGGTAGGTCGGGCATTGAGTACTATTCTCACGCCCTTCCAAATGACGGGAGACGAGTTTTCTGTGGGGTCACAGCATTCCCGTCTCCATGTCTCCACCAGTTTCAGAAGGCAGTTGGCCGACTGATCCAATGAGATCAGCGGACAACTCTTGCCATATGCCCAAGGTCTTTGACACCAGTACATATACCTCCTAAAATAGGTGAGGGTGTCTCGGCATGCATTCCCAACATACTCAGGTGAGCCCCGCAGTCACTCTAGGGTGAAGCGCCTGCGAGAAAACTCCCGCAGCGCCCGTCCTTGACTATCTTGCATTATTATTTTTTTGGGGGGTAACAGGCTACATGAGGGTGATCTTGAAGCAGTCAACTCCCTTTTAATAGCATAGTAAGGGACTTGAAAAGGGGGGATGTGGAAGGTAGAGAAAGGTAGCCCAGGGTTGACTAGGGCCCCCAGGCTATAGTGTAAGGATCCTATCCGGTGTTTCACCTAAAGGCGATGCAGGGAAAAACCCTAGAAAACCTGCATCGGGTAGGTCGGGCTAGTGGGTACTACTCCTGCGCCCTTCTGATGACGGGAGACTGGATTGCTGTGGGAACGCAACAAACCCGCCTCCGTGCCTTGATCAGTATTGAGCGGCAGTTGTCCGACTGGTCCAATGGGATCAGCGAACAACTCTTACCGTATGCCGAAGGTCTTTGACCCCCTACATACACCTCTCAAGGTCGTCTCAGCCTGCAGGAGTCTTAAATTAATTACCTTGGCCATGGACCAAGGGGGAGGGAAAGAGGAAAACCAGGAAGGAGGAAGTCAACCTCCGCCTGGCTCTCACTCATTTCCCATCAGGATGACTCCCTCCCATATTTCTTCATACCTTTTGCATTATTATAATTTGATTCTTTGAAATAGGGCCCTTACACATTTATTCATTCTGTTGTTCTATTTTTCAATCTGTTTACTGCATTTTATTTCAAACATATGTTTCATCATTCCATAGCTTTTGTTCTGCTGAAATTGGAATCGCATATGCCGCCATGCTCTCTCTATCATTTACGCTAAAAATTCCCAGTCTATTTTCTCAACATCTTCTTGTGTTGAAAACATTATTATTGAACTTACTTGAATTCATAATAATAGATTGCTCTGAAATTCAAGAACTTGAATCCATTTGAATGTAGGTACTTGATTTCGGTTTATCTTTGTTTATTACTTATTTTGTGTTTACAGATGCTGATATCGCGTATAGAAGCTCCGAGTTAGAGTGTGAACCAGGATCTGCCTTCCGGAGAGACTGCAATTACTGCATTTGTTCAGATGACGGCTCTTACTCCATGTGCACGAGAAATTTGTGCTACTAAATAAAAATTGTTTTTCTGTAAACATTTACGTCGGTCAGTTTTGATAACTATACATTCCTGTACGTTGTCCCAGATTAATTACAACTGTATGTTGCAGTATCGATTGAGTATGCTAGAGTATGGGAATCTCGTTTTCAGATTTCTGTCATACCCACATTAATATTGAAGTGATGAAAATGTAGTATGCATAGATATCAATATTATTTCCCCACAATACATATGCAAATTATGTGGAGATTACTCAATATGCTTTGTCAATATAGACATCAGCTGATTACATCTGTTATCTGCATGCAAGTTACTAGAATATATATTTGTAGTTAACAGCCGAGAATAGATAGCTTGAAAAGTTGTCAATTTATGATACAAAACTTATTTAAAATTAAATACATAAACTAAAACATACAAAACTTTTATTATTAACATTACAAAGTAAAAGAAACCTTCGTATTAATGAGTGGATACCAAATTTACAGTCTTCGTTTATTGACATGATATACATTTAATTAATTGTCAGGGAGGAAACTATGGTTTATTGATATGATATACATTTAACTGTCAGTCAATGTTAATAAACGGGATCTTACACTTTTCATGAAACCAGCATGTTTTCATCGTCACAACACATACATTTATTAATGTTATTCTTATTTATTCATTTATTATTAATATATATTATCACCGTTTAACGAAATTTTGGTCATAAATCGTTCCTACTTCATTTCTTTTATTCATTACTTTTCTCATATTATTATGGTGTATGTATATTCCTTCTAGGACTCGTCGTTTTAATGTATGGGTTTCGTTATGTAATATTTTAACGTTAATTACGTGTTTTTCTTTTTTATTATGTTTTGACAGGGCTGTGTTTGACAAAGAAATAAATAAAAGTACAAAGAAATAAGTGCCAACAGTAGACACCCAGGACAGTGCGAAGAGTGAGAATGAAAATAGGGCAGAAGTTACGGACGAGAAGAAAGAGAGAAAAACGATAATAACCCGTAAGTGAAAAGATAGATCACAATTAACATGGACTATTAGAGACTAATCACGAGGTGCTAGTCAATCAAGATTTTATTTAGTATTACTGTATATAAGACAAAACAATTATGTACTATAAATGGTTATATATATATATGGGTACGGATGGGTAAAAATTAAAAAATATATATATTTTTTTAATTTATCATTTACAATAGTAGTACGTGGAGTGAACAGTAGGGGGAAAATGGGTCGTTTTTGTGACGCAGGCAACGGCATCAGTACGACGTAAACACAGTAACGTGACAGATCGGAAGCCAAAATATAGACGAATGAAGTTAACATGTTTTAACTGCAATAACATAGGAGAAAGAATCCTCAGGTATGACATATATAGACTTCAATGTAATAATCTAGATCCTAGAAACGATTGATTGTATACGAACTTAAATCCTGTTTTTTTTATATAAAATTGCAAATTAGTATGGCTCATTTAGCCTAAAGCTCCTGAGTAAAATATATGAATGACAATGAAATGTATATCATGTCAATAAACGAAGACGAAATTGGGTAATATCAACTTTTAAAAAACAGTCGTTATATCATAAGTACTTAGAAACCTTCGTTTCAATAACCCGAAATATGACAACAGAAGTAAGTTGCAATGATGGGACGATATATATTACAATAGTTTAGCTTGATAGTAATTGTATACGGCCATAAATAATAATCAGGTTTGATTATTGGGGTAGTTTTGCATGTGTGAAATCAAGTATATAATTTATGGTATCTGTGTATTGCCTAAGAAATGTACGTACTAATGGAATTTTTTTAATGAATTTTCGTGTAGCGTTAAGTCCGTTGTCCAGGAATACAGCACCTCGCAGCCTCGTCCACTGAAGCTCGTTCTCCAGGACGGACAACCCCTAGCAGTTGCCTTGCCGGCTTTCAGGTAGGGACGCGTCTCCAGCAGCCGAAACCAGGATGATTCATGAACCTCCGTAGTACAGAAAAAGAATATGCTAACTATGCATTGAAATTGACCATAGGAAATTGATTTGAAAACTGATCGCCATTAGCAATTAAGTGTTATAAAATCTAGATGCTTTTGAAAACTTTATTTTGATAATTAAATATATTTGAATTGAATTTAACATTTTTTGTTGTTGTAACACACATACATCGATATCTATCGTAAGTGTAAATGGCTACTTGGTAATATCCTCTCAGTCGATAACCTATATAACGCCAAAGAAGAACATCTATCATGTAAATGTAGGAAAAATAATCAGCTATGAAAGTGAAAAGAAAAAATTTGGTTAAACGGTGATAATATATTTTTAGTGCTGATAATTTAGAGAATAAATAAGAATAACATTAATAAATGTATGTGCCGTAACAAACAAAAAAATGCGTTTCATAAAGAGCGTTCGATCCCGTTTATTAGCACCATAGTTTCCTCACAGACGCTAAAATGAACGCCGTTTGACAACTTAATCGTTTTTCGATATTGACGGCCGCATTTTAAATGTTTTCCTGTCCGAACTTTAAAAGCGCTTTCTCGTGATGAAGCGGAAAAAAGTGAGATTCAATAGGATGACGCGACAAGTGGAACAGGATTGGCAAAAAGCCAATTCCATGAAAGCTCAATGCTTGCTTGCATTTATACGATTTTGAAGTCTGTAGGGTAGCTGGGTCTATTATAGGAGAGATACCATATTGAAATTCAGCTCACGTTTATCCTGGAAGAAGAACCCGCATTTAAATTTTATAATCCGTTACGTATTTACTAGCCAAGTATATTACGTAAAGCACCGAGACTAAACATTTTGCCCTACTGTACTGTTTGTGACATCATTCGGTTGAGATGTGTAATTTATGTTTTATGAGTTGAAGTAATAAAAGTTATACACCCCCTAATTACTAATACTCTTTGAATGAAGTGAAATAATTCCCAATGATTGGCCAAGAAAAGATATTAAACTATGAGAAAGTAGAAAAATTTATAAATATACTTTTGTAAAATCGGATTGCTGAATCGTTCTCAGAAGAGAAAAATGTCAAAGACTAACAAAATACGACAGAAATATTACACATTCCTATTGATTACTATTATATACGAAGTATTTAGAAAAATACGTTAGACCTTAACTAAATAATTTTAAGGAATTAAATTAAAGAAATATAAAGTTAAATAAGTATCAACAATTAACTACCTCATTTGGCCCAATAACTTAATAATTTTTTATCTAAGAACATATTCAAAACTATTGTAATTGAAAAGTGTTGTTAACTTTGTAAATCTGAAGTCTGGATTTCTAAATGTATTTTTAAATTTAAAATGCCAATAGAGTTAAGTAACAATTATAATTTTATAATATTTAACTAGTAGACTTTCAGATATTTCTACAGACGCATTCATAGTACATTTTATATCATGACAAAAATTATTTTCTATTATTTAGTTCTCTCCTGTTTATAGAAAGTCATTACGCCAAGTTGAACCAGGGACAAATTAAATCGTATATTAATTTTGTCATTGTAGTGTAATCAACGATTAAAAGTGTATTTACAGTGATTTGAAAAGTAAAAGTATGACTAATAATTATTGATGATAACATTTGTGCTTGGAAATGAAAAAATTGAATAAGGAAGTTTTTCGATATTGGCTACTAGGTAATGTAAAAGAGGAACTATTCAATTATATAGAAATTGAAATCCAATCTATCTGGACATAAAGCGAACAATACGCTTTTTAGAATTTATACAAAAGAATGATGAATAGCACCAATCACCTACCGAAACTGTTTTATTACAATTAAAGATAATGCTAGCAAACCTCGGAACCACTGTCGCCAAACAATATATAATATTCCATTAGCGTATTTGAATTATTACTCAGCACTCTGGATCTGTAAGCTAGCCAGGTGGTGCGTGGCTAAATTCAAATAATGTTTCCTAAGGAATAAATCTTGTGCTAAGAGATTCTAAGAACTTATGGTACAGAGAAAAGCTGAAAATCTTTTTTTTTAATTATAAACTAAACGCAAAGCACTTCCTGGAAAACTTGCAAGTTATTTTATTCCCTGTTTATTCATTCCAAAAATAAGGAAAAATCTTTCCGCAAGGCTCAGTTTCTTATAAATTCAATTTCAGATAAGTAATATTGGATACCATAATTACATTGGAATTTTGTTATTATTTTACAGGAGTAAAGAAGGATTAAAGTAACAAATTTAAATATTGGTTCAATAAAAATATTTACTCAGATTTGGGGAAGATAGACAAATTTCTTATTAATGTTGTTTCTTTTATTTAACTCAATGAGTTTCATTCTTTGTGATCTTCAACCGTTATTTTTATCGTTCATTTGGTTTTTCACATCTCTTTCTTGTCTTTATATATCTTTTGGCAGTTTTATCGCTAAGTTATTTTAAATCTTGTACTGTTTCTTTTGCGGAAGTAGTCAAAGATTTTTTTTTGGTTAGTCGATGAGAGTTAATTTTGAGGATATTTCCATAAAAGGAAATTATTCATTGTGCCTGTGAGTTTTTCGGTACTTCCGTACAGGGTTTAATTTCTGATGTGAATTAGTATGTTGTTCAAGTAATTTAGCAGCTAGAATTTTTCTTAATATTTTTCATTTTTTGACCTTCAACTTCTCAATTGGGCCACGGTTGTAATGGATAGTGTATTGGGTGTGTATGTTTTTTTTGGTAACAGGTTACATGACGATGATCCAGAAACGGGAATCTCCCCTTTAATAGAATAGGAAGGGAACTGAAATGGAGGGATGTGGAAAGTAAGGAAAGGTAACCAAGGGTTGACTGCGGCCCCCAGGGTACAGTTTAAGGTTCTTCTAAAATAAATACAGGGAAAAACTCTACAAAACCTTAATCAGGTAGGTCGGGATTTTGGGTACTATTCTCACACACTCCTGAACGATGGGAGATGATTTTGTTCTGGTGTCGCAACATTCCCTACACCGTGTCTGCAGCAGTTTTAGGAGGCAGTTGGCGGACAGATCCAATGGGATCAGTGGACAACTCTTACCGTATTTCCAGGGTCTTCCATCCTATTACATTCACCTACTAAAATACATGGAGGTGCCTCGGCATGTGAGAACCTTCAAAATCCAGAGAGAATACAAATAAGGTGTAATCAATCTGGGGAGAACTACCTGTTATAAAACTCTCATACAGGCCGAGAGTATCTGCGGTTTTATTTTATTTTCATATTTTTGCTAACAGGCACATGAAGGTGATCCTGAAACAGGTAACTCCCATTTAGTAGCATAAGAAGGGAATTGAAAAGGTAGAGAAAGGTAGCCAAGGCTTAACTAGGGCCCCCGAGCTAAAAGAGATGATGCATCGAACCCTTGAAAACCTGCATTAGGAAGGTGGGCCCATTTCCGTATTATAACACATTATTGCATTCCACGTGAGAGACGTTTTGCTGTATATTTTTCTAGCGTCCATTACGTTTTCCTCGAGGAAATTTCTGCTGATACATTCCATCCATTCGACGATTTATGCTTTTCTTGTTTCACTTCAAAATATATCGGTGTTTTCTTTGTTTATCATAATTTTGGTGTTCTTGAAAACAAAAAATTTCTAGGCCCATTTTTGCTTCATGTTTGCCGTTTGAGAACTTCTTTGCCTTCTTCCCTGATCAAATCGTTTTCATTTGCATTTATTTTATTAATTTATTTCAAGGAAAGCGTTCAGTATGTTGCAAAAGGCATGAGTAAGGACTGGTCCTCGTCATATTACCTCACAGCTGTTTATGTCTAAGTCTGTCTTACAAGGGTAAGTTTAGATGTACTAAATATAGCTGACTGTAGTCCTGTTACTTGGTGATATTAAATTCTCAGACCCTTGGAAACCAGATCTAATAAGGGTCACCGCCCAAGTTCGCCAAATTCCCTCATTATCGAATAGATGTGGCTCATAATAAGCGTAACAAGTTCCTTGGCATCTAATAACACGATTCTATTGACGCAACCTGTGAGAACGTTTTCAGAAGTGACAATTCATGTTGCAACTTAATCATTAAAAGTGTTCAACCTCTGGCTATTGATATTTGAAATATGATTCTGCCCATGTCATTAAAATATATTTATGTACGGGCCACTGAACGAGAAATTCAAATTTCATTTTTCAATGAAAAATATTCCGTAAAATAATTTATTTAAGTAATTTATGTTTAAACTTAAATGATATAAGTTACTGTATTAAACATATTATATTGAAATTATTTCTTTAGTATTTTTAGAGTTAAAATTCTCCAGATGAGGCTCCTATTAAGAAACGAGAAGTCGTGTAATGTAATTATCTAATGTTAATCATACATATATTATTATAGTAAAATATTTAATAATTATAAACAGTCAGCTAATGTAAATAATTATCTTAATAAAACAATTCTGTCCATTTTTATGAGCTCGAAACACGGATTACAATTACAAGTACAAGTGAAAACTCATATATATATATGTTCACCTAAAAATCATGTTTTGTGTAACCTACAATTTATTTTGTTTAAAATAGTGCTAATTTTTAATATATCCACTATTGTTCTGTCGTCTTTCAAACTTTTAATTGTCTATCATACAATTAACGTCTCCAATGATTTACTTTACATCGATATGTTCAGAGTCGGCCTCTTTTGTTATTTTCTCAGTTACACTATTAGTGTTTCTCAATGTTTGGAACCACAAGACCATAAAACAAATTATTCGGCGCCTGATTTGATATCGTTTCTCCACATAATTTCATTCTCGATTTTTGTTCCTTTTCTTATATTTATAATTAATATAATTTCATCTTCACTTAGACTCCAGTGTCAGAATCCGCTCCTGTTTAATTCAATGTTAGAAGTTTAAACCAAATTTATTCCAATTTTAATTAAATATTTTCGTTTTATCCACTAATGGAACTTTCTTCAGTAGAAACTACATAACACCTCACGTATATACAATATTTATCAGAATTAAGTTAGAGGTTCAGTTCAATTAGTTAAACGATTTCAGCTACGATTTTCATATAAAAGCCAAAGATTCATTCAGATAAACCATTGGTGTATATCGAATAGTATTTAACCAAACGAAATAGGATGGTAAAATTGGATTTTGCTGATTACATTTCAGTCCGCTTGTCGTTTAAGCTTATCATTTAGTTTGACGGGAAAAGCGGGTTTAAGTTTGCTTATAGGAGTGAGAGAGGTATGGAAATTCATCTAAAAATTTCAATTAGTGATATGATTACAATAGTACGTTTTAGAAAATGCGTATTTTATAATGATTAAATATTTATTTGCATTTAATGAAAAGTTATGTTGTAGAATTAAATTTAAACCGTATTTACATTACTTATTAATTTATAATAAAATTGAATATTTCTATTGAAAGGAAAATAAAACTATTTATTAACTAAATTATAAAATCCGAAATAAAGTATGATGTATGTGTCATAATTGATTGCTCAAGAATTTATTTAGTTAATAAATAAGGCTTAGCGTTTCAGTAAACATTTTCGCTTTCGTCAGGTGATTCCAAAACGAAAAAGCCGCAAGAACGATACACCCCAAATTGAATAATAATAGAATATATTTTATATTAAATAGTAAGGTTAATGAACTTTATATGTTCGGAAATTTAAAAGACCCCAAGGTTTATCACAAAATGGTGCTTATAATTTCACACGAAATACGTCTTTATTCGTGCTTGTCATTTTAATTACAAAGATTTCGTCTGACAGTTATCATCAGCATTAAAACTTTCAACTGCGTCGACCTCACCACTCACAGTCAACTGTGTGACTCTGAGCATGTTAGTGCTGAAAGGAGCAATGCGTGCGACCGACCAATGCCATCGTTCTTTTTCCAAGTGCGCAGGGCAATTCTCACGGGGATTTAGGTAGCACGGCGTCCCTGTTGCTTTCTCTTTGAGTTGTTAAAATAAAAAAGTATCAGTGAAAACCAAACAATGAATGAATGTTTGTTATATGTTGAAAAAACTTGTTTTATATCGTTTACTGTGCGTTGTCTTGTCCTACAACTCCTTGATGCATTGCTCACCAGACCTTGGTTGATATTTTAGCAACCTTCTACCACCCTTCTGTCGTACGAACGGGCGGATGCCCCTGGATGTTACCCTGTCGCAAAGTCAACCAGAGCTGCTTCTTACGTCTCCAAACACCGCCACTATATTGCTAACAAGAAATTGGCTTGAAAACTGAGCACTAATAGCAATTAATTATCACATATAGATTTCCAGTGGATAGAGTATCTCAGAGATGCTCCCTGTCCGGAAGCTTACGTCACCTTTCATAAAGTCATCGAACAACTCCTCCAATAAATTGTTTCTTTCATTGGAGAACGAACTTAAAGTTTCGCGCACCTCAAAAATTGAAATTTACAAGGTACCGCAAACTCTGTCCGGTTCTACTATAATGGCTAAATCCTTACGGTTTAATCATAAATTAAAATGTAAGGATTTAGGCATTATAGTAGAACCGGACAGAGTTTGCGGTACCTTGTAAATTTCAATTTTTGAGGTGCGCGAAACTTTAAGTTCGTTCTCCAATGAAAGAAACAATTTATTGGAGGAGTTGTAACATGTAAAGTTACAGTCCCAGACAGAATAAATGCAAGCCTGGTATTTGAGCTTGCGAGTTGCAACTTGTTGGACAAGTTTCGCGCCACGACACAGATAGGCATTGTTTTCGAGGTGACATATTGGCGTTTGGCCATGTGCGGATGAACGGGAGTTATCAGTGGGTTATTGGAGAGGCAGCAGTCCAGGCCGGAATGTCCTCTTAGACGGAGGTGCTGTGGTCCGCAAATCCTCGCGGCCACGAATCAACGGCTATCGAATCAGATTTAGGTGGTGATACGCCGGGAAGTATTTAAAGTCTGCGTTAAGTGGTTAATTAAATTACGTCGACTAATTATGAGAGTTTTTAGCGAAGGATGAATGAGTGACCACGCCCTGTTAGATTACCAACTTTGTGCTCTGCATTTTATTTAAAACTCTGAATTAAATCTTTTGGTGTTTATACGAACCTAAAATACCTGATGCCCTACAATTTCTTAAAATCCAATATTGAGGAAGAGCTGAGCCAGGTCGCAAACGACCGTATCTTCTACAATTTATATATATATATATATATATATATATATATACATAATAGAACATATATACATTTTGTTTTTAGAATAATTATATTTTTATGTGATTATATTCATTTTTAACTTGTCCTATTTCAAGACTGCTTTTATATGATTTCATATTCGTTTATAACTTGTCCTGTTTACGTAATAGAGAAATAATGTAATAATAAAATTAATCTAAATCCAGTCTGCCTACATGGTCCGTGCGACAGTAGACTGGTAGAAGAGCGTTAAAATACAGGATTGGGTAAAATATAAAATAAACAATTTGTATGAGGGAACAGCGGTCGGAAATTTTTATTGAGAGAGTGAGTAGAGAATTCTGAGGTTCAAAATATAAATTTTGCTTAATAAAAACGAGTCTTTGAGACGACAAATTGGGGAAAGCTAATATTATAATTTTCACTGCTTTTCTCACTTCTTATGGCTCCCTCAAGCTTATCTACATATTAAATTTGAATTTCGTCTTCACCCTGCGGACACCTCATGATGACTGTCTGAATTTAGCACAGAAGAACTTTGTCAGCCTTTGTCCTTTACTCAACAATGGCCATCAATAAATTAGGCCTCCAACCGACCATAACTTGCCATCTTGCCCCAAGAGCTGGGCAATATTCGACAAAACATTCAGTTTTCCCCCAATTAATACAATTTTAAATCAATTTTACGACATTACACATGGACATACTTACTCGCGTACCTTAACTATATCTGATATTATCCCTCGACAAAATATCGAAAATGATAATATTTTTATAAAACTATTCAATTGAGGAATAAAACTCGTTAGTTAATTATTGATTGTTATGAACCGAGTTTGAATGAACCAATTCTATTTGCGAAAATATTTTTTTATTATTATAATGAATTTTATTCAGACTTCAGACATACTAAGCATTTGAGAAACAATTATTGAGAAACATGATATTGATGGTGCATTTTTAACAAATACAGTCCTAGCATTTCCTTATCAAGAGTCGGATCATTGAAAAATGTTTTATACGCTGTTAAAGGTCCGACACGTCATCAATGAATTCACTGCCCACGCACGCCATCGCTTTCATGGAAAGGCTCGCGCTTGTGTGTTCCCCGAATAGACATACAACGGCGTGGAGACATGGATTACACATGCATGCTTTTTGAAAGAACCGTAAAGTGCAATCGAGTTCTTCCATCTCTATAATTCCCACTCACATCACGTCGTATATGTCCATTCCTGAATTTATTTGTATAACACCTGTAATTCGTATTATTTCGGTCCTGATGATGCCTTTTAGAATTCTGTCTTCTTTGGCGCTAGGACCTTCAGTTTCACCGATCTTTTTATGTAGAATACGGGCTTTTCTTGGTTATTTAAATTTTAATTATAAGTAGATTAGTTTTATGATCTCATTTCTTTGTATAATGTCTCCAGTAATAACTTTTAAATTTCAAAAAAACCTTAAATAGTCACCCAATATTTCTGTTTCCCACAAAAAGTAAAAAAGATTCGTATAATATAATAGTTAATAAAGCACAGTTCTTAACAATGTATTTTCACTGGAATATTTATTTCGTTATTTTAAAGATTCGTATTTCTCTTAGAAGTATAAGTATAAAATCATATTCCATAAATCCTATAGAGAAACACAAGCTTCAAGGATGTGGAACGAGTCAGAGATTTTACATAGGTTGCTTTATTAATATTAAAATATACTGTAACTATTCATTAATTTTTAACTTATAATAAGATTTTCTTAAGTTCTGTACAGAAGACATACAATTTGTACCTTATATATAAAATTGATAAATATTTTTACATCCTATACTAAAAAATTAGTGTTCTAATTATGTTCTTTCATAATTATAAATATCTACCCTATGATACATTCAGCTCCATAAATTCTTCAACAGAGTAGGGGTGGCTTAGTAAGAAGTTAGTTAGTTCATATTTGAACTTGTTTTGATTTATTTTTAATTGTTTAATGGAGGTGGGAAGTTTATTAAATATGCTAATAGCATTGTAATGTACACCCTTTTGGATTACGGTTAGAGACTTTTCTTCCTTGTGTAAATTGTTTTTACTTCTGGTATCAAAGTCATGTATATCTGAGTTTAGTGTGAAGAGGTTACTGTTATTAATAACAAATAACACGAGTGATTGAATATGCTGGCAAGTGAGTGTCAGTATTCCAGTTTTCTTGAAAAGTCCCCTACAAGATGTTTTCGGTGAGACCTGACATAATATTCTGACAACTTTTTTTGAAGTTGAAATATTTTATCTTTCCCTGATGCATTGCCCCAGAATATTATACCACATTTCATTATAGAGTGGAAATATGCGAAATAAACTAATTTTCTTATGTTAGGATCACTACAACTTGATATAATTCTAAGAGCAAAGAGAAGGCAGCTGCATATCCCTTACAACTTTGTTCGTTGATTTAGGGATGAGCATGTTACACTGTCCTAGATATCAGATGATACAAGGACGTAATATCAAAAGTAGGGTAGCAGAAACTATTAAGGTAGTTGCTATCTGAGAGGTAAAGGTTGAATCGGATGTCAGAGAGAGTGATGCGCCAAGAGAAGCAGTGGCAAGGACAGGCGGTTGGGATATGGGACAGTAAACACAAGCTTCTGTTATCTAATGTCAGGGTAATCAGGGCACGACACCTGGCCATTGTGATACATACGACGTGGGCACGCGATATTTGCCTGCGTGCACGAGGGGGCACCAGTTCTGCGAAATTGCTTTGTAGCCCAACGCAGTGTGACGTGATATTCTGAAACTAACACCATTATTCAAGTGTAGAAAGTCGGACATTAATATTGACCGTATTTCTTTTAAGAGTTGTGACCGTAAAAGTGAAAATTTATTTTCAGAATTATTGGGGTGAGACGCGTCAAGATCTGAAGAGGAAGAAATGGTTGACCCAAGTATCGAACAGTAGTAACTTATTTCATTCTTCAGAGGTAAATGTAAAAAAATAAAGGTACGGCTTGATGGTTCAAAATTTCGTACCGGAATTACTTCTTGTACTGTCTCACGGTTCTTCAGTCGTTAATTTGAAAATGTTTCGTCCCCCAACTTTCGGGACATTCTCAGTTAATTCTATAAAAAAGTTACTAAGCGTACATAGTTGACTACAAATAAATAAACTTGGTATATAAGAAGTATGTTTGCGATGGAAATGGACATAGACGAATTTAGGATATTCCAAGGGTTATTTTCTGTCATTTCGGATATTTTTCTCACCCCACCGACTCTCTTCATATTTTTTTGATTTAGGATGTCAACTTCTCCAAAATATATAAAATAGAAACAAAATATTTCAAAACCCTTGCTTCTTTATTTCACATCACTAACATTTATTTTGTACAAGTCAAGTCATGTAATTAAATCTTTATTCTAAAATTGAAATTTAACAATATGTCAAAATTTACAAATTGATTTGTCCCATTAAAACATTAATTAATTATATTATATAGTATTCTATATTTCTCTATTTACCTGGAAGTTAAAATTAACTGACAACATTGTAACACATGAAGAGGTCACATATTTGTGGATTAAAATTTTTGTCGTTTATTAAGTACTAGCAGGTTTCCGGGTGTTTCTCGTATTTTTATTTATATTAGTACTAAACATAGTTGAAATCGACAATAATTGGTCTCGGGTGCCCTTTTTCTAATACCGAAACACTAATAAAAGTTACCAAGAATCATCCGCTGGATGCATGCGTGTGATGGCCAGGACGTTCACGACAAACAATTGAAATGTATCATTACTATCCTGATGCAAGTTTTAAGTGTGTTTATGTTGGAATATTACTATTAAAAGATGCTTAAGAGTCGCTTCGCCGATATGAGAAAAAGAAATTCGTCTCGGGTGCTCCAATCGCTTATACGCTGCGCACGTGCGGCGATTGCGAAAAACAATTGCTTCAATAAAATTTTGACTTAAGTTAAGCATTATTATTTATAATAATCTCCATTGACACGCTACGTGAAAGAAAACTACTCTTTTGCAATTTCTATATGTAATTAGGGAGTGACCATTTTTTGGCTTGAGATTAAAGTAACCTAAATCTTCAATAAATCGACATAAATCTTCTTTGGGGTGAGCACTACACTACACCAAAATTTTATGGCAGTCGAATGAATAGGGACGATTAAGGGATAAACATTGTATGTTGCACTGCAGTTGATTGAGGCACAGTAGATAGAGCCCAGGGAACAAAAATACATTTATTTAATTTATATATATTAAATACAACATAATAATTTGTAAAGTTATTTGGATGGTATGTATTAATTTAATATAATAAGGGGATCAATTAACGGTAGGTTTTTTGAAATATGAAAAAAATGTTTGAATTTAATTCATGAATTTAGTAAAATGAAATATTTTAACAAGAGCATTTGTTAAAATGTACAAACTATCAATGAAAATATACAATAAATTTACATTGAGGGGCCTCTGTGGGGTGGACCGAGAGAAGCAATTTAGTTTTTAATGGCAATAGGTCTGGCAAATGTGAACTCTATTTTTATCAAAATTTATAATACCCGCAATGTTTTGCAGCTGCATTCTGGTCTATTTTGAAGATTCCAGATTATGCACGCAGCTTCCGACTTTAGGAAGTAAAATATTCCAAATAAGTGACGGGTGACGCTTACAAAAGGGTTCTTTCTTCTATTCGGCCCTAAAAAGGAGGGTCGTCCCCATTGTCCGATAAAAGAAAGCGAGGCCACACACAGCCAGGAATTTGACGCAGAATCACGTACTTTAACACATTATAAATTCAACTAATTTAATACTTTTTCTTTATTTAATCTGCCGGAAATCACATAATTGTAACATTATTTTAACATTAATAGATTTCATCAGAACATTATTGAGTAGACATAAAGTATTTGGATTAAAAATCAAGTAATAATTCATTCCGACTTGAGGACAGGATTCGTATTTCTCTCAAACAGTAATAATTAAATGATGAACCACTATAGCGTTAACTTTTAATTTAGTAAATTTATTTCTCATGAAAAAGTAAAAAGACAATTGGCAGTTAATATAGCTTCAGAATTAACAGAGGAAAAATAAAGTCCTACTCTGCGTTCAGGAATGCCATCAATTGGCCATAAATGTAACTACTTGATGGACACTAGGAAACTGGTGTCTGACTATACAATTTACGAATTTAAATTAATAACTTGGACTCAGAATAATAGTGTGCATACTTAATAAACCCACGATAACAAGTAGACTATTATATACATGTTTCTGTGTTTAAGTACAATTTTATAATCTAAAAAACTTTTTGTGTTGTTAAGTATTTTACACTTATAGGTTATAAATCATTGGGCCTTATGTTTAAATCTTCTTTATACTATGATTCACCCGTATTAGTAAACCTCATTGTAATATTCTATTCTCCTTGGATTTTACTAGTTACTGAAATTTCCTGTAATTGGGTGGAAACTGAGAGTAAAGATGTCGGATTAAAGATATTTGTAAAGATAGGAAACTTCTTTTAGTCAAGTAGCTCATTATTTAAGCCGATATCGAAAGAAAAAGCATGAATTTGTAATACAACGTTACAATTCTTTATATATAGTTTATATATATACATAATTATATGTTAATTTTGGAACACTTAATCATCAAGCATTGAATAAGACATCTAAAAATAAACTCGACAGAAATTGGCAATTACCATGTGGGTACATGTAATATTTTAATTCAGGAGAGACGAAAATAGAACAATAAACAAAGTTGTGACTCTTTCAAATTAATTAGTATAAGATCATAACGTTTAACTACATTCAGTTACTATTTATTAAGTATTTTTGCATAATAATAAAATATAGGTTTGTTAATTCGTTTCACTTTTAGTATGTGGGTATTATTCGTGTTTTGTTTTCGGAAGAAGTTGAGATCTCGACGGAGTCCTTTAAACATTCACGAGAATAAACTTCTTGAGTGAAGAGACCTGGGGAAGATCCCTGCGGTTTACAAGTTAGGTACTAACACTCCTCACGAAGTTACTTAGATCAACAACAACGTTATTTCACACAAACTTACGAATAGGTGTATCTAAGTATCAGGTAATTAAAACTCAGTAGACGGAAAATATGAGTTATATGTTAAAGATACAAACGATTAATATTGAGAAAAAGATTTTTTATTGAGTAAAAGTAAAAAAGTTAATTAACTAAAATGCAAAGTAGAATACCATTATTCAATTGTAAAAACACATTTCCTTCAATAGTTGAAAGATTTTTGGCAAGACTTGTTGAAATGAAAAATATTAAACCCCTTATTATTAGATAGAGCGATTTTCAAGAAATGATTTACACTCTCATAACTAATTAATGTAAGATTTCACTCATTAAATAATACATCTAAATGTGTCAAAAATGATAAAATTATCAAAATTTACCATACATTGTTATTTTAATATTTTTCTCACTTTATTTGGTATTACCTGGAGACCCGGTGGTTGCCCGGTACATTATTTAATTCTTCGTCAACACATGACTAAACGGGCATCAAAAGCGTCACAATATGAACCTCAAATATACTCTCAGTATCACGAGGCAGTCAAAAATACTCCCGGTACAATAGCAGGGTTAAATATATTTTCAGTACTCGAACTTAAATCGTTCCATCCCCTCAGTTGGGGATGAATTGCAACTTAATTCGCAGAATCAAACTCAATGACTCGCATAGCACTGATATCGATACCCAATTTGATTGTTTTCATTTTTATTGACCTATGCCCTCCATGAATACTCCCCTTCCACTCTGAATGGGGTTAAGTTATTCAGAAAAAAATTCAGCGAAAACACGATTAAATTAATTGACTCAGAAAAACATATAATAGAAAGAAGTGACAACTATATATTAATATTTAAAAATTTACGCTCTCCTCCCCCGTAGTACTTGTCTTAAAAGAACGGTGTTGTTTTTAGTGGCCAAGAACACGTGTTCAAAATGGGGTCGAAATCATTCCATCCGTTAAAGATAATTCTTCGTCAACACATGACTTTTTTATCACCTTCCATAAACTATAACTGAATTGTATTTTTAATGTCGTATAAAACTCAGCACTCACATTACGCCGGTTTAGAGCCCAATCTCGATTGTTTTCTGGTGATTTTATCTGATGATCATTTACATCGCATCTTCAATTATGAATCAGAGAACAAACTATCGAATTAATTGTCCCAGAAATTTGTTTAAGAGATGGAAATATTGATCGTTTTTGCTTATTTAAAAATTTCAACCCTCTCCACCGCGTCCTCTAGGGGTATAGCCGAGTCGAACCCCAACAGTGCTGTTTTCCGAGTCACAAAAAACACGTGTAAGCATTTTTTTTCTAAATTGGTCCACTTGTTTAGATTTTCTTACGGAACATACATACACAAATACGGGTAATTTTATTATTGAGATATACCAATAATACTAAAAATTACGCTCAAGAGCACTGAATCTCTCAATTTAAAGGAATTTTTTATAAGAAGCAGATATTTAAGAATTTTTTGAAAATTTAATGATTTAAATTACAGGAAAAATTCTTTCGGTTTTATATTTGACATATAATGCATGTAAATAATTTAATGAAGGTCTTTTGTAACAGTTGACTGAGGATCGTCTTTCACTACGTAATAATTTTCATTCCATATTCCCTTTTAAGAGCGTTTGTAAAATTATATTCAAATTCTGATTTTAAGGTACATAAATTTACGATAAGATCTTTATACTTCACTTCACACGAGTAGTATTTTTTTATATTTTTAATCCGTTTCTTTTTTTACAATTTATAAGAAATATTCTTAGCCGTGTTTAATTAGTTTCCCCCTCTTTGAATAATATTTGCAAAGCGTTCGAATATCAGTGGAAGTAATTTAACTTGGTCAGGAAATTAAAATCTTTCCTTGCACCCTCAGCTTGGAAATGGAGCGTGGAAAATCCCATTAGACCTAACATCAATATTATTCAAGTTTGACGCACTCAAAGACTAAAAAAACATTTCTGTTAAGAATGCGGTGGCACAGTTGCGAAATGCAAATATTTTCCTCGAGGTACAGTGACCTGAAAGGGGCAATGGAGACAGGTGCTTTTATAGAACCCATTTTCGGGACTTGGTTAGCTAGATAGGGAGGAATTTCTGTCCTAAAAATTATGCTAGTATAAGAATGGTAATATAAATTCGGCGTTTTTCAATCTGTGGCTGACTAATAAGATGGTTAAAGAACATACCAAAAAAAACATGTTCATTCCTCAAAGTAAACTAAAAATGACAAAAGTCCAAAACGAATTCGTTCTTATCATGCAAATTAAGCGGACAATAAACAAGACTTTGTAAGAATATAACAAAAATTGCACAATTATTCTAGAAGATTAGAAATATTTATTTAAATACATTCTTATTTATTATGACCAACATAAAAGCACTCAAAATTAATTCGACATTAGTGTACTGTTTCCCATCATAACAGCACATCTTCAGTTTTAATTTGAGTCTTTTTAAAGAAAGAAAAGTTATTGTAAAGGGCTTATGTATTTTCTCACCTGTTCTGTTACATTATGATACTAATGTTAAGCTATGAATATCCTTTTTCTCAATAAGTTTGCTTTATATAAAAATTTTACATTATTTCGCTTATTATAGCGTTTAAAATTTGTGGCTTTAACGTAAGTTTCTAACGTTGAAAAGGAGATTCTTGGGATACCCTATTTTTCTAATTGATAGTGATGGAGGTTAGTAAATAGGGATGGGGCATTAAAAATGGTCAAGAAAGAAGTCATGGCAGCTAACTTGAACAAGTTATGACTGCACCTTATACATGAACTCTTGTTTAGATGTCTTACACCCCGTGACTCCAATGTTCAGCATTTTCGGACGTCGTCATTTTAGGCTTAAAACTGTGGTTGAATTTCGCGGAAAATCATTTCTTAACAATACTAATTGTTAAATTTATCTTTATTAAAAATCAATTACTATCTAAAGTCTGTATTATGAAGTAATATATGTTAAATAAAATAGACTGAAATTGTTTACAATTGGATTAATAATTTATATTACTAATCAAATATAAAGTTTGCATAAGTTCAAGACACTTCTCTGGATCCGCTACTGAATGTACTATGAAAGTGTAACGTGCTACGAAAAGAAATGAAGAATTACTGCAGCCAGTTACCAAATTATTGGATGTGACAGAGCGACGATTTCGGAATTAGAAGGAGAAAGGAATTAGAAGATACGGCAGTTTGGTAGGATCACTTATTAGGGTTCTATCTCCAGAAGCAAAGGGTAAGGAAAATACAGTAAAGTTTATTATAAGAATTATAGTTCAGAGCCTAGGATTAGAGAACGTCACGAGCCATCAGCCATGACAGACGGGCTGGTTAACAATTTTGGTGGAGCTTTCCTCAACCATCCCCTGTACTAGTGTACTAGCGCAACAGTCTCCACTATAAGACGTGGCCAATGAAGATCCTAATTTACCCAGAGCGTGCTGAGACTAACAATGAAACTAGGAAGTTGCACCCTTCCGGCAGAGGAAGAATGAAGGAAGTGCCTTGGTCTGAGGCCCTTCCTGCCAAGCTTCAGGTTACGGCATTGCTCTTCCACGCCTACAGGCCTGATAAAACTCACATATATTTCAATAATATATGTATATTTCTATATTAGAATTATTTAATAATTTGGAATAAAACCAAATTTGAATTTACAATAATACCATTCGGGACATCTGTGGGAGCTTTTCTCTCACATGCGTGTCTCTATCTCTATTCCTAGAGTGATGGCATTACTATCGGGCTTTCTCAATCTCTCTCTCTCTGATTTGTAAGTTTGTCACATGCTAAGGTGTATTTTCCGGGGTCGAAGACCTTCGGCATCCGAAAAGAGTTGCCAGCTGATCCTATTTGATCTGTAGGTTAGCAGTCGCCTAATCTGGTTGAGGCACGGTGAGTATAATCCTGCAATCCCACAGCAAACTGCCCCCCCCCCCCACCATTCGGAAGGGCGTGAGACAAGTATCCAATATCTCGACTTATCTGATGCAGGTTTTCTGTGTTTTTCACCTGAATTTATTTCAGGTGAATAGCGGGTATAATCCTTAAATTTTTGCCCGAGGACCCATGCCCTTCCTCTCCCTCCCACATTCCCCCTTTTCAACTTCCCTTCCTATGCTATTAATAGAATGTTGCAAGTTTCTGGGTCACCCTCATGCAGCCTGTAACCCAAAAAGAAAAACTGAAACATATTAATTCAATTCATACCCATAAACATGGACCTCGTCATGAATAAATGATTGACCCCTTTACATTCACTTTGTGTAGCTCTATGTGATTAATACGTGACTGAAATTTTCTGTATTTCATGAACATACGGATCGAAAATCACCTCATTTAGGGGCCACAATGATGCACTGTATAGGAAATATATTTTATTGTAATATTAGAGGAGTCAGAAGGAGACTTGGAAACCCCAATAAATGGCATGAACATGGTCAAAGAGAAAGAGTTTAATATGAGGAATAATAGGGAGAAAACCGGGGTAATTGAGTGTAGTATGGGAAACAGTTAAATAACATAAGGTGTTAGATTGGGAAGGGATGGTTTGAAGGAAGTAAAGGAATTCTGCTACTTGGGATGCGTGAAAGCTAGGGATGGTAGAAGTATAGTAAACATAAAAAGTAGGATAGCACAGACAAGGAAGGCTTACGTGAAACAGAGGAATTTACTTACGGGTATATAAATTCTGAATATTAGGAAATCTTTGCTAAAAATGTTGGTATAGAGCGTGGCGTTATATGGGTGCGAACCGTGGACGATAGGAGTTGGGGAAAGGAAAATAATAGAAATCCTTTGAAATGTTGTGTTATAGGAGAATGGTGAAAATCAGGTTGGGTGGATAAAATCACTAACGAGGAAGTTCTTAACAGAATAGGGAAAGAGTTAACAATATGGAGAACGACCAAGAGAAGGGATAGATTCATATGCCACGTTTTGAGACATGAGGGTCTTGTAAAATTAGCATTAGAGAGAGGTGTGTGGGGTAAGAACAGAAGAGGGAGGCCATGGATGGCATACGCTAAGCATATTAGGTAGGACGTAGGATGTGGAAGTTATGTGGAAATGAAAATGCTTCCGCAAGACAAGTTAGCATGGAGGGTTGCATCAGACCAGTTAAAGGACTGAATACCACCACAACAAAATATATCAAATAAATTAGAAAATGGTTTTATTAGGAATACTTCTATTTGTAAAATATTTGTAAAATTAAGAGAATCTTAACTTTTATGAGTAATAACGACAGAAAGAGATTTTAAAAACTTCTATTATGGTTAGTACTTATAATAAAACAGGAAGTTTTACTTATCGTTCTCGGCTTAAACTCAAATGAAGATAACATAAATCTAAAAAAATCTTATTGATTTAATTTATATTGACTCTTGCAATTAGTTATATATGAAATTTTCGTTGGCTTGTTTCCCTAACTATGTATCTATTTTGGTACTTTTAACAGAGTACCCTTTTTTTAAATTATGACTGTCAGTGGTCTTAATTTAATTTTTTTCGATTAATTTTATTTTTAAGAGTAAAAATACATGAAGACCTAATCTAAATGTAAGCATAATATGTTCAGTCATTCTTCCCGTCAGTACTCTCATCCTGAAAAATTATATTTTTTGAACATTAAAATTAAGTGTAATCGAATAATTTTCAGTTTTGATCGTAAAGATGTTGTCATATCATTGTAAACTATACAATATTTTTAATAAATTAATTTTGAACAAGTGTTTATGTAGGCAAGTACTGATCAATATGATATATTTTACGTTATAGTGTGTTTTCGTCAGAGTTGGGTGATGGCGGTAGTACTCCGATCGCGGTGCTTTATTCGAAGATTATACTGAGTGCATAAAAATGTGATTTTGTCAAACGATGTAGCTAAATAAATTATTTCCCCAGAAATTGGTGACAATCGTCACTATGCTTAAAAAAACCATATTTTGATTTTCAAAAATCTGTTGCATTACTTATAATTTCTGTAGAATTACGTTCATGACTTTTGTGGCTGAGATTTCAATCCTTCAGCTCACAATAACCTCGCGACTCGAGAATATAGCATTAAATATTTCAGAGATTTACGAGCTCTTGCCCTATTATAAATTCCGTTACACTCAGTTCAACGAAATAACCCATTTCGCCGTCAACACACTGAATCGATGATCTAAGCGAATAGCAAACCGAACTATATTTCTCAGAAAAGGATCTTCCGTGTCGGTCTGCTTTGTCTTCAACTCGTACAGAAAGACAATGGCCTGTTGAAAAGTTATTGCCGGCATCAATGAGAGATGATTCAATATTATTAGATTTAAAAATTAAATTTTTATATACAGTCTCTATATATTTCTGACTTAAAAAAGATCATTTCTGATCGGTAAACGTTAGTAGGGAGATTGTATAGTTCTAATATTTTCTATTATTTTATATAGTGTATTATTATCCCTTGCCATCAAGATTTCAAATAATGTGCTCATTCAAGCAATATTCGTTTCTAGGAATTTCTCGTTTTAAAAGATACAGTAAATTTTAGCCAGTTGCAGTTTTTAATTCTACAGCAATCTCTTGGTGAGCGCGTCATTAAACCGACATCGAGAACGTCACATTTTTGTACTGTCGCATTTTAGTGCCCAATATCTAAATAAAATGACGGAATGTTAATGTAATTATAACCAGTGTGATGACAGGAAAAAGCACAGCGTCTAAAATATTTCGTGTGATTGCCTGTTAATCCTCTTCTTAGCCGCACCCTAGGGCTTACGTACAACTTAAGTTTCATGTTGAATGTTATAATTGACTCCAACACCAATGTCTATTGGTACCGCGTTATTTTAATTTAACGACACTCCACTCCCCCTATTATGGGTGTTCACCTCCCATACCGAATAGAGTTTTGAAATTATACGTAAACAACATCTGGATGGACACTAAAAATCTCGTTGGCCACGAAAAATTTCATCAGATGTAAGTATCGGTATATTTACATACTTTAAAATTTATGGCCACTCCACCTTCTCTCCTCCTAGGCACGGTAGTCGTGGCTTACCCCAACAGTGTTTGTTTTTGTGCACATGTGTTCAAAATTTGTTCGAAATTGCTCCACGCACTTAAATATTTATTAGGAGCTCACATACCCGCATACAAACATACAATATTTTTTATACATAAACAGTGAAATAAAAGAAATATAGTTTCTCGGTTCGTTAAACGTGAAATAGCTTGTAAATGTAATTTAACCTTTTATTTAAGTACAAATACATTTTAATTTGTTCAACTTACCTGATCTTCATACGATACTGCATATAGTCAATTTTAATTTTAAGGCGATGATTCGTCTTTGGTAAATATTTACCAATGAATAAAATTGAAGTGTCCGACTGTCTGTCTGTCTGTATGTATGTTTGTCTCGAATAGGCTCCGAAACCGCTCAACGGATTGCAATGAAAATTTGAGGGTGAGATTTAATTTAAATATTCATTAACCTATTGTTGGCAGAGAAATAATGAACTTCTTTGGATCGTCAATATGATGTATACGTAAATTTTTCGCATCAGGTAAATTTAAGTATATAGTAATTTTTCATTTTTATTGGCTCTAAACGTATGATAGCGGCGGGACGCGTGTTCAAAACCAACTGCGAGTTTTAAGGTTTGACGTGAAGCGATCGTAAATATATGATACCGTACTTTTCATGAATTCAATTAATTAAACTTTATCATAATTCTGCCACCCCGTTGTTTCCGTTTTTAGGGCAAAATAAAAAGAACTATTTCATCCACGAAACGAAGTCTTGAGGGTTATCTGCCGGGGCGGGCCTGGCTAATCTGCCGGGGCGGGCCTGGCCTATCTGCCGGGGCGGGCCTGGCCTATCTGCCGGGGCGGGCCTGGTCAATCTGCCGGGGCGGGCCTGGCCAATCTGCCGGGGCGGGCCTGGCCAATCTGCCGGGGCGGGCCTGGCCTATCTGCCGGGGCGGGCCTGGCCAATCTGCCGGGGCGGGCCTGGCCAATCTGCCGGGGCGGGCCTGGCCAATCTGCCGGGGCGGGCCTGGCCAATCTGCCGGGGCGGGCCTGGCCAATCTGCCGGGGCGGGCCTGGCCAATCTGCCGGGGCGGGCCTGGCCAATCAGCCGGGGCGGGCCTGGCCAATCTGCCGGGGCGGGCCTGGCCAATCTGCCGGGGCGGGCCTGGCCAATCTGCCGGGGCGGGCCTGGCCAATATGCCGGGGCGGGCCTGGCCAATCTGCCGGGGCGGGCCTGGCCAATCTGCCGGGGCGGGCCTGGCCAATCTGCCGGGGCGGGCCTGGCCAATCTGCCGGGGCGGGCCTGGCCAATCTGCCGGGGCGGGCCTGGCCTATCTGCCGGGGCGGGCCTGGCCAATCTGCCGGGGCGGGCCTGGCCAATCTGCCGGGGCGGGCCTGGCCAATCTGCCGGGGCGGGCCTGGCCAATCTGCCGGGGCGGGCCTGGCCTATCTGCCGGGGCGGGCCTGGCCAATCTGCCGGGGCGGGCCTGGCCAATCTGCCGGGGCGGGCCTGGCCAATCTGCCGGGGCGGGCCTGGCCAATCTGCCGGGGCGGGCCTGGCCAATCTGCCGGGGCGGGCCTGGCCAATCTGCCGGGGCGGGCCTGGCCTATCTGCCGGGGCGGGCCTGGCCTATCTGCCGGGGTGGCCTGGCCAATCTGCCGGGGCGGGCCTGGCCAATCTGCCGGGGCGGGCCTGGCCAATCTGCCGGGGCGGGCCTGGCCAATCTGCCGGGGCGGGCCTGGCCAATCTGCCGGGCGGGCCTGGCCAATCTGCCGGGGCGGGCCTGGCCAATCTGCCGGGGCGGGCCTGGCCAATCTGCCGGGGCGGGCCTGGCCAATCTGCCGGGGCGGGCCTGGCCAATCTGCCGGGGCGGGCCTGGCCAATCTGCCGGGGCGGGCCTGGCCAATCTGCCGGGGCGGGCCTGGCCAATCTGCCGGGGCGGGCCTGGCCAATCTGCCGGGGCGGGCCTGGCCAATCTGCCGGGGCGGGCCTGGCCAATCTGCCGGGGCGGGTCTGGCCAATCTGCCGGGGCGGGCCTGGCCTATCTGCCGGGGCGGGCCTGGCCAATCTGCCAGGGCGGGCCTGGCCAATCTGGTAGGTAGGAATTTAGGGCGGGAGTCAAATTGACTCTCTTAAGGTAGGAATTTAGGGCGGGAGTCAAATTGACTCTCTTAAGGTAGGAATTTAGGGCGGGAGTCAAATTGACTCTCTTAAGGTAGGAATTTAGGGCGGGAGTCAAATTGACTCTCTTAAGGTAGGAATTTAGGGAGGGAGTCAAATTGACTCTTTTAAAACTATTCCAAGGATCATCCCCATTCTTAAATTTATAGAACACAAAAAAATTAAAAAGGACCCAACTTTATTTTTATCTTAACAACAACACGCAGAATAATATAAAGGTAAATACTGTATATTTTTTATGAATTGGTCACTAGCGCCCATTTTTATAATCAAGAAATGATTTGGAAGAGTAGAACTATGCGATTGTGAAAATCTTCTTGACTTAACTGAATTTGGTTGACGGACTCATATTTCAAATTTATGTAATAGTAGCTAACCCTCACGACTTCGTTCGTGATGAAATAGTTCTTTTTATTTTGCCCTAAAAACGGAACAACGGGTGCAGAATTATGATAAAGTTTAATTAATTGAATTCATGAAAAGTACGGTATCATCTATTTATGATCACTTCATGCCAAACCTTAAAACTCGCAGTTGGTTTTGAACAGGTCCCGCCCGCTATCATACGTTTAGAGCCAATAAAAATGAAAAATTACTATATACTTAAATTTACCTGATGCGAAAAATTTACGTATACATCATATTGACGATCCAAAGAAGTTCATTATTTCTCTGCCAACAATAGGTTAATGAATATTTAAATTAAATCTCACCCTCAAATTTTCATTGCAATCCGTTGAGCGGTTTCGGAGCCTATTCGAGACAAACATACATACAGACAGACAGACAGACAGACAGTCGGACACTTCAATTTTATTCATTGGTAAATATTTACCAAAGACGAATCATCGCCTTAAAATTAAAATTGACTATATGCAGTATCGTATGAAGATCAGGTAAGTTGAACAAATTAAAATGTATTTGTACTTAAATAAAAGGTTAAATTACATTTACAAGCTATTTCACGTTTAACGAACCGAGAAACTATATTTCTTTTATTTCACTGTTTATGTATAAAAAATATTGTATGTTTGTATGCGGGTATGTGAGCTCCTAATAAATATTTAAGTGCGTGGAGCAATTTCGAACAAATTTTGAACACATGTGCACAAAAACAAACACTGTTGGGGTAAGCCACGACTATCGTGCCTAGGAGGAGAGAAGGTGGAGTGGCCATAAATTTTAAAGTATGTAAATATACCGATACTTACATCTGATGAAATTTTTCGTGGCCAACGAGATTTTTAGTGTCCATCCAGATGTTGTTTACGTATAATTTCAAAACTCTATTCGGTATGGGAGGTGAACACCCATAATAGGGGGAGTGGAGTGTCGTTAAATTAAAATAACGCGGAACCAATAGACATTGGTGTTGGAGTCAATTATAACATTCAACATGAAACTTAAGTTGTACGTAAGCCCTAGGGTGCGGCTAAAAAGAGGATTAACAGGCAATCACACGAAATATTTTAGACCCTGTGCTTTTTCCTGTCATCACACTGGTTATAATTACATTAACATTCCGTCATTTTATTTAGATATTGGGCACTAAAATGCGACAGTACAAAAATGTGACGTTCTCGATGTCGGTTTAATGACGCGCTCACCAAGAGATTGCTGTAGAATTACAAACTGCAACTGGCTAAAATTTAATGTATCTTTTAAAACGAGAAATTCCTAGAAACGAATATTGCTTGAATGAGCTCATTATTTGAAATCTTGATGGCAAGGGATAATAATACACTATATAAAATAATAGAAAATATTAGAACTATACAATCTCCCTACTAACGTTTACCGATCAGAAATGATCTTTTTTAAGTCAGAAATATATAGAGACTGTATATAAAAATTTAATTTTTAAATCTAATAATATTGAATCATCTCTCATTGATGCCGGCAATAACTTTTCAACAGGCCATTGTCTTTCTGTACGAGTTGAAGACAAAGCAGACCGACACGGAAGATCCTTTTCTGAGAAATATAGTTCGGTTTGCTATTCGCTTAGATCATCGATTCAGTGTGTTGACGGCGAAATGGGTTATTTCGTTGAACTGAGTGTAACGGAATTTATAATAGGGCAAGAGCTCGTAAATCTCTGAAATATTTAATGCTATATTCTCGAGTCGCGAGGTTATTGTGAGCTGAAGGATTGAAATCTCAGCCACAAAAGTCATGAACGTAATTCTACAGAAATTATAAGTAATGCAACAGATTTTTGAAAATCAAAATATGGTTTTTTTAAGCATAGTGACGATTGTCACCAATTTCTGGGGAAATAATTTATTTAGCTACATCGTTTGACAAAATCACATTTTTATGCACTCAGTATAATCTTCGAATAAAGCACCGCGATCGGAGTACTACCGCCATCACCCAACTCTGACGAAAACACACTATAACGTAAAATATATCATATTGATCAGTACTTGCCTACATAAACACTTGTTCAAAATTAATTTATTAAAAATATTGTATAGTTTACAATGATATGACAACATCTTTACGATCAAAACTGAAAATTATTCGATTACACTTAATTTTAATGTTCAAAAAATATAATTTTTCAGGATGAGAGTACTGACGGGAAGAATGACTGAACATATTATGCTTACATTTAGATTAGGTCTTCATGTATTTTTACTCTTCAAAATAAAATTAATCGAAAAAAATTAAATTAAGACCACTGACAGTCATAATTTAAAAAAAGGGTACTCTGTTAAAAGTACCAAAATAGATACATAGTTAGGGAAACAAGCCAACGAAAATTTCATATATAACTAATTGCAAGAGTCAATATAAATTAAATCAATAAGATTTTTTTAGATTTATGTTATCTTCATTTGAGTTTAAGCCGAGAACGATAAGTAAAACTTCCTGTTTTATTATAAGTACTAACCATAATAGAAGTTTTTAAAATCTCTTTCTGTCGTTATTACTCATGAAAGTTAAGATTCTCTTAATTTTACAAATATTTTACAAATAGAAGTATTCATAATAAAACCATTTTCTAATTTATTTGATATATTTTGTTGTGGTGGTATTCAGTCCTTTAACTGGTCTGATGCAACCCTCCATGCTAACTTGTCTTGCGGAAGCATTTTCATTTCCACATAACTTCCACATCCTACGTCCTACCTAATATGCTTAGCGTATGCCATCCATGGCCTCCCTCTTCTGTTCTTACCCCACACACCTCTCTCTAATGCTAATTTTACAAGACCCTCATGTCTCAAAACGTGGCATATGAATCTATCCCTTCTCTTGGTCGTTCTCCATATTGTTAACTCTTTCCCTATTCTGTTAAGAACTTCCTCGTTAGTGATTTTATCCACCCAACCTGATTTTCACCATTCTCCTATAACACAACATTTCAAAGGATTTCTATTATTTTCCTTTCCCCAACTCCTATCGTCCACGGTTCGCACCCATATAACGCCACGCTCTATACCAACATTTTTAGCAAAGATTTCCTAATATTCAGAATTTATATACCCGTAAGTAAATTCCTCTGTTTCACGTAAGCCTTCCTTGTCTGTGCTATCCTACTTTTTATGTTTACTATACTTCTACCATCCCTAGCTTTCACGCATCCCAAGTAGCAGAATTCCTTTACTTCCTTCAAACCATCCATTCCCAATCTAACACCTTATGTTATTTAACTGTTTCCCATACTACACTCAATTACCCCGATTGACTCCCTCCCTAAATTCATACCTTAAGAGAGTCAATTTGACTCCCGCCCTAAATTCCTACCTTAAGAGAGTCAATTTGACTCCCGCCCTAAATTCCTACCTTAAGAGAGTCAATTTGACTCCCGCCCTAAATTCCTACCTTAAGAGATTCAATTTGACTCCCGCCCTACATTCCTACCTTAAGAGAGTCAATTTGACTCCCGCCCTACATTCCTACCTTAAGAGAGTCAATTTGACTCCCGCCCTAAATTCCTACCTTAAGAGAGTCAATTTGACTCCCGCCCTAAATTCCTACCTTAACTTGAGGGAAACAACTTAATTACAAAATGTTTGTTAAAAATTAGTTGAAAGATATTAATTTTAATTTATTTTAATTTTTTACAATCAAATATTAAATATTATAATTTAATTTAGAATGATACAGTTCAAAACATTTAACTGGGTGCAGTCCTGGGTTGCCTGTACATGTCTTGCAGAAAATAACTCTCTTTTTTCGTCCTCCTGGAGTTTTTCTGTCACTACACACAACACAATCTTTACCTCCTCGATTTGCCCGCTGACCCAGAAAGTGTTGAAAATAATTTAGCCTTTCTTCTTTGCCAAGGCTTGATTTCTTTCCAAACTTTATACATTGTTGATGCCTAACACTTTTCACTAATTCATTTATCAATAATTTTCGATACTTTATATGCTTCAATTGGCGTTGTTGGAGCACATTTATCTTTTAACTGAAACCCCGTTGATGACAGTGAAAAATGCTGAGGAACTAAATTACTTTCAGTTCCCGTAAGCTTAGACCAACCATCACTTAATACATTCGGACGAAGAATGTCAGTTTCATCAAAACTACTGTCACTTTCATCCTCACACTCATCCGATTCACTAGAAAATGAACTGAGAATGTCATCTTCGCCATCAGATAGATTAATTAAGTCACTGAGTTCATTTGTAGACAATTTCATACGTTTAGAGAAAGATGCCATCTTTGCTGATATTTAAACGCGCTAAAAAGCTTTAATTATACTTAAAAATTCATGAACGATAATAAGTTACTAGTACCAGGCCTTGTTGTAAGCAACTGAGCAAATTTTGTAATACTTGAGATTTACTACCTGAAATAAATAATAAGGAAAGTCCTGTCCCGCCAGGCGGGACAGCGGACCGGAACACCAAAATAGATTTGTCCCGCTATACGGGACATCGGACCACAATACAACATACGGCAAACGGCAAAAAGACCGGAAAGGGTTAATAAACTGTTCTTATGTTCCCGTGTAGAGTATTTGTCACACAACATTTTGATGACTTTCTCATCGGAAATTAATGACGGAGTCCGTAATCGAAACACCACATAACATATACCCTTTCGATAAGGTTTTCCATATTAATTTTAAAAATGGTCATACTCTGTAAATTTTATATAATATTTTAAAACCTACAAACGTAGTGAGAGTCTAATCTTTTTGATATTTTTAAAATGTAGAGAAGAAGTGCAAGTCTTAACGTGCTATCCAAGAACGAAGACAGAAAAGAATATTTAATACTGCAAAATATTATATTCTTTCACTAATTGAAACTTCGTCACTTTAAACACAAAATTAAATAGTTATGGACCGAAGTGAAGTAATTCTTGAAGGAAAAGTTTTACCTATATTGGAATGAAGTATTCAACTCATCTGTATAAGGAACAGTGTCCTTTAGCGTTTTTCCTTAAACGTCTGCCTCCAGAAACACAAACGTTAGTATTCACATTTTATTAAAAAATCGAACAAATTTCATTACTCTAATATGCACTATACAAATAATTGCTTCATTATTAAGAACAAATGAGCCGTCGTATAAAGCAGCTAGAGAAAATGTTCGCGTTCTAGTTAGGTCGTTGAAGAGGAACGAATGCTGACTCGTTCCGCTAATTAAGTTTAGAAACCGAGCGTATGGTTCTAGAGTTCTCCCTGAAGGAAGGTAAAGTAAAATGTGGATAACAGTGTTGACATTTCAACTTAGTCTTAACATCAGCAACTTGTTGAAGAAACTTTCATTTCAATGTCCATGACGTCGGTTAATTCAGATTAAGTATTGACTTATGAGAATCAAATTAATCAGGAACAAATTATTATTGATCATGTTTACTGGATTTAGATTATACCATCCGAAAATGACTCAGAAGGTGACAATTCATTCATATGGCATCGTTATTGTAATTCTAGCACGATATATCGCTCGTTATGAAGTGACTCACTTCTCCTGAAGAATCGAACTGAGTTAATTTTAATGGCCCTAAAGTATTGACGATGAACTTGTTAAGCACCAATGAACGCGTTATTATTATTGGCGTTGCGTACACCACGAATCTACGAGAACGTTCTGGTTGCAGCAACCGCTTGTTATTAAACACATAAATAGACTTAGGATTTTCGGAGAAATTCATTCACATAGTCAAGCAGATTAAGGTTAGTTAGCGATTAATCTAACAGAGACTAAGTGAAATATTTGCTCATGCTTTGTTTTCCAACCCATAGAGTATCTGGTCTTCCTGAACTTTGGTTTGGACAAAATGTTATTGCAAAATAATGGCATTAGTTTCACTATTTACAGTCACATCTTAAGTTTTTAAAGCACTTTTTAATTGTTAATTTACTATGTTATATGAGATCTATATATATAAGGATCGCCGTGATGAATATACGCGCATAACTACCAAACGACTGCACCAAATGGGATAATTCTTTTTTGTTGTGTTTTTTACTGCCGCGAAAAGTTTAGTATAAAATCAAATATTTAAAAAAACGTACAAAAAGTTTATAAAATCTCAGAATATGAAAAAATCTATGGGAAGGCTGCTTTACACCCGCGAGTTTGAATTTCCAATGTACACGCGGTTTGCCTATACTCTTGATCTGTTATGTTCCGAAACGACTGAACGGATTTCGATAAAAATTTCAGGGATTGAAAGAGGAATTTATGTTAAAGATTTGTTTATGTCTCATTTCGATATCTTGCATAGTTCAGAAAATATAAATGTAAATATTTATAAATCCAGTGAATAGCCGCGCGAAAGGTGGCGTAAAATTCAACTGCGAGTTAGAAGTCCTATTAACCGTTCCTATACCATTCATCCTACGTACTGTGTTGTTATAAACGTAACTTTGGCACGAGGAGACAGAGAGAGGGAAAAAAAGGGAGGACGAGCAATATCACTCCACCCATTGCTGTAAACGCGTGAAAGCGGGACCCGCTCAACACCAAGCTTTTATAAGGTTTGCCGTGAAGCCATTATAAGTTCTTTTTCTCTCTCTTCTTTGTCAACCGCTAGACTGGGCGGACGTGTTCATACAGTACTGATAGATTGATATTCATTCCTATTTAATTACCGTTTCTTTCGCAACAGCAAAACTTAGTGTGTTATGTGTGTTTAGAGATTTATCGTAGCGTTATTTATTGTTAGTGATAAGAAAATTCCTCCAATGATGCGTCAAAATTTCGGTCAGCGTACGTGTAACACAAGTCGAGTTCATAATCTTCGAGACATTGCGACTGAAGAATGGAGTAGGCAGCGTTTGGGGGCCAACAGAATGGGAATTTCTCAAGAAAGATCTACCACGGCACCTTTCAAACGTAATAATTATCTATGAACGTTTGACGTATAGCTTTCCGAAAAACTCCCCTAATGGGAGGGGTGGAATTGGTAGAATTTTTATATGTAATATTACAGTTGCGAAATATTTCTTGAGGTCAATTACTTTTATAGTGTTTTCGCCAAGGAAATTTGCAGCATGTGAGGGGTGGGTGTGGAAATGAGTCGCATGAAAATAACAAGGAAATTATCAACTTTGGGATCCAAATCGGTGTAAAGGGGTCACTGTGTTACATTATGACCTTTAATATGCGATTTAAGTAAAATATCATCCCTTAAGTGGGGAAGAAATTTTATTCTGTCACAGTACTAAAAATATTTTTAGTCCTATTGTATCAAGAGTATTTTTACTGTCGATTTGATGGGAGTATATTTAAGGTTCATATTGTGACGTTTTAGATGCCGGTTGAGTCATGTGGTGACCAATAATTGAACATTGAAGAAGTAAAAAATTTAATACTACCAAGGCCTGATATTGTGTTTAAAAATTGAGTATTACCAAAAAAAATTCTCGTAGAACTGTGAACGTGTTACAAATATTAAAATGTTAAATGATAAAAGAGTCGACGTGGCTGATTTGTTTTAATGTCTCATGATAAATAATTATTTAAAACAACAGTTTTTGATAAATTTTATATAAAATTATGTGGTGACACAAAGTAATAGAAAATTGAAAGAACCTCACACGTCTGAGCTACAGCGTAACGTAAAATTACATGGACTACCTTTTCGTTATTAATAAATTAATGAAAAAAACTATCTTTTACATACTTTACTTTTAGAACCAGCAGCCTATTTTTATTTTTTCTATCACCATCGCTCTTAGATTCACAAACTTCTTTTCAACATTAAGTCAGTAGTGTTACTCTAGATTTTAAGGTTCTCACACGCCAACCAACCTCGAAGCAGATACCTGTGAGAGCATTCACTCGCAGGTGTTTCTCCACAGAGTGATAACGGGGCTTACCTTCGGGAATGTGTCGTTCTCTCTCCGATTTCAAGATAATCACTTACCGGGGCACTTTCACTTCTTTTGGATGGTGTACGTACTGGGCTCGCAAATCTTGTGCAAACGGTTAGATAGACGGTTGGATAAATCGGCCAGTTGCCTCCAAAAACTTGAGAAGGTAATGCTGCGACCCCACGGAAAACTCCTCTCCCGTCATTCAGAACGGCGTGAGACAAATACCCAATAGCCCGACCTGCTTGATACAGGTTTCATAGGGTTTTCCCTGTTTCTTACAGGTGATTCTTAAACTACAGTCCGGAAGCCCTAGTCAATTCTTGGCTATCTAGTTCTAACGTCCACAACCACTCTTTTCAATTCCCTTCCTATGATATTAAAGGGGAGTTTCCTGTTTCAGGATCACCATCATGTCGTCTGTATTCTCCCCTTTGTCACTCAAGAAAAGATCTCGCTCAATCAGTTAGTTTGGATGTATGTTCTAGAGAGACAGAGATTCGTCATCCAGTGATAGGTGTCCACTTATCATAAATCAAATTTATCCAATTTATCAATTTTATTCGTTATATAATTCAAGTCTATCCTTTTTGTATTTAAACGAATGATTTTATTCTGAAAGTTTTAATTGTTCTGTAAATTTCCTTAATTTTTTTGACGAAATCCACAAATATGGCCGAAATGTCGCAGATGTGTTAGATAAACATAAAATTGCTTCATGACAAATTGGTTGTATTGCTTATTTAACATTTCCATTTATTATTTTACCCATCTTTCTAGCGTTATGTAAGGCGCCTCTGTGAAATTTGCTATCTAAATGTGTACCTTTAATTCCGTTATGGGTGTTAATGCACTTAATATGTAAGGTCACATTTCAGAATGCTTAATGCATACCGCGTATTGTCCTAGGGCATGCAGAACTAGCATTGTACAATGCCACTCGGAAAGGTTCCCTTTCCACCCTGAGCTTTGCATTTTATTTAAAGAAGACCCTAGCCACCATGCACTTTGTGGAGTCCTAAACATTTATGAGCACGTAAAACTGCCTGGCTCTCAAATACCGAGTGAATACCTTGCTATATCTTGGAAATGCTAAACGCTCGTTTCTCGTCGAGACATGCTTCAAGTTGGAGAATTAAAAATAACTTCTCATAGATGCAATGCAGAGATATTCGGTCCAAAGGAAGAATTTTTATATTTTGTAAATTAAGTGATCTATTTTTTATGTTGATATGTTTACATATAATTTACCAATTTTAATATACAACATGTATGAATATTGGACCTTGCGGTATATCAACAAATGAACTTTCACGACGCCTGATTAGTGTAATATTTTAAATTATGCTTAAAACAGTTCTGATAAAAGCATTTAAAAAAATTAATTGTTTTATGAGGAGCATTAAAAACCTGTTCAAGAATCGCAAATGGATTTGGAACTGAAAAATACAGTGACGGAAATCCTATTAAAGTTACGACTTAGGCTGTTATAACATTCATGAAATTTAACTCCGGTTAATAATATGACACATCTCAAAGCTTTGTATATGAGACAGAAAGACGTATTCATAATTGCACATAATTTGTTTAGGACGTGGAGAGGTATGCTGCGACCCTACAGTAAACTTCTTTCGAGTCATTCGGAAAGACGTGCGACAAGTACCCAGTAACCCGACATATTTCATATAGAATTTCTCTGTTTTTCTATGCATCTCATTCAAGTGAATACCGGGTAGGATCCTTAAATTATATGCAAGGGGCCTTAATCAACCCATAATTTAATATTGATTTTTTTAAGAATTCTATTTTTAAATATACACAAAAGACTATAAATCACGCATTTGTGGAATTGTACCGAGATTCACAAACATATATGTTTTAAGGTAAACTTCAGACTCACAATTTTCTGTTTCGTTCCTCAGACTTGCTACCGTAGTCTACCTCCTGGCAACTAGAGATGGGCAGTCTGATCGACATCTGATTCAAAGAACTAGCTCCCTCTACAGAGTGAGTGATCATTGAATCGGAAGAAAACAGCGATAGCTCCTTTGATTCACTCCTCTCCTGTGATCCGAAAGATATCTGGTGTTTGAATCACTCACTCACGAATCAGATAGCACGGCCATGATCCCAGTACAAATCAATAAACGTCTGTTTTTTACTATAATTATAAGGAATAAATTTGCAAACAATTGTAAACAAAGTTTTTAATTGAACCGTCGTTTCATCACCATATTTGGAACTTTATTATTATTTACTACTATCTGGGGACCCGGTGTTACCCGGGTATTCATTTATATTATCCCGGTACATTATTTAATTCTTGGTCAACACGTAACATCGAAAACGTCACGTTATGGGTCTCAAATATAATCCCAGTATCTCGAGAGGGTCCAAAATTTTCCGGTACAATAGCAGGAATAAATATATTTTCAGAATTCTAAGAGAATAAAATTTTCCCCCACTTAATTGTTAAATTTTAACCTAAATTGCATGTTAAAGGTCATAATGTAACACAGCGACTCGTATTACACAGAACTCGATAGTTTCCTTTTTATTTTCATATTAGCTATTACTAAATTTTAAAATTTTCCAGACGCGATAAAATAAAATCTCTTTATATATACATTGTATCGACAATCCAAAGAAGTTAATTTTTTTTCAGTCTGCTGCAACACTAGATAGTAAGTGATATAGGAACGCGTAATAGGACTTATAACTCGCAGTTGGTTTACATGCCGCTGCTATTCCAAGAAATCTTCCCGTAGAATTAATATTTATATTCATATTATATTAATATCTTCTGCAATATATCGAAATTAAATATGCACGGATACTTAAATTATTTAAATTGAATCTCCTTTTTTAAGTTCTCAAATTTTCATTGAAATCCGTTGAGCCGTTTCAGAGCCTATTTGAGACAAATATACGGACAGACAGACACTTCAATTTTATTTATTGGCATAGATTACTAGTGTTATTAAGATTATGTTTAGTGTACCTTTTTTTGCACAATTTTTGTAGTAATATTTGAAGAATTTACTCGAGGAAGTCTCAAATAAGTTGACGAAACGTCTATTCAATTAAATAAAACTTTGTGGCTAGTCCTATATTAATTCCTTTTTAATTTTGTTTATCTTAATGCATAATGACAGCACGTTAGTAGCTATAAAATGTAAGACTAATATTTATGAATAGTGTTTCCCCTATAATAGTTTTAGTAAATATTATTTCTGACATAATTCTCCTGATAAATTAAATGCATATAATTGAAACACCGCTTAGTGTGTTGGAAGCGGGTTAATTAAAAGCATATTATCGTTGTATAAGTCCGTTCATTGTTTCCTGAGGTAACTGGAATTCGTAGATGCACTAAGTATTTATTACCAATTGTCTGCAGCTACTATATCATACTTTAGTATAATATTTTCCCTGTAACTCGTGTTTTGAATCTTTTAAACGTACTACATAGAAAGGAAATCCCAGTGGAACATCTTTCATGATGTTCCCTTTATCGTCAGATATCTACCCTCCTGACTCGACGGTTTTGACACGTTCAGCATTCCTCGCACCCCAGATATTGAATCTTCGCGGAGGAAATTCAAGTAGAAACGCAAGTCGTTATGAATAAGGGTTGGAAAAAATTGGTCGAGGACGAATATTTCGGGTTGGAGATCGCTGCTGATTTTCTTGTTTCGCAAACCTTTGGAAGCCTACGGAGCAACCCATGGATATTTTCTCTTTGTAAATCAATAGACATCTACTATCTCTGTTCTAAAGTTTAATAAGATGCCCTGGAAATTAGCTAATATCCACCCCGTTCCTTCAGTAGTGAATTTCAGTATTGAACTTAAAACTCACAAAATATGTTAAATACTGATTGTTATATTTTTCAGGTGAATTATGTTTCATACAATTATTCTTCCAAATTTATTTAAAGTAAACTGATTCGATAAATTCAACCAAATACATTCAATGAATATACTTCATTAGCGGTTTTAAATCGCTCTACAGTAAATTCAAATTAGTCACCTTAACACATTTTTTTAAAATAAACCCTGTTTCACTGTGATTGTAAATTGTGTCGATAGAATACTTGATGATAATATAAAAATAAGTAAAGATACGGATCTTTAAAAGTTATAAACATATACCTCATTTAATATTTCTGGCCACTCAAGCGCAAGAACTCGGTTTCTGTTTTCACGTCGCATTCAAGAAGCGAAAGGAAAAGATAAGTGGAATTAAAAGTTCTTGGAGATTGAATATTTGGAAGATTTTCTGAAGGGAATGCATCTTTTCCTAAAATAGAATTGAATAATTTGAAACATTCACTCTGGTTGATTGGGACAGGCTAAACATATAATACTGCGTATCGAAAGCCAAATAACAGCAAAAAGTAAAAATAACAACCAAAAGGAACCTTCTAGTATTAAAAGTTAAATCGGGATTTGTAATAGTAGTTAAAGAAATCTGATATGGAGGTCAGAACGCTACATATTTGTGTTTAGAATGCCAGAAATAGGCTGTTGATAGAATTTTGATATTGACATATAAAATAATTTAAATTTGAAGAAGACGGATAAAATGTCAAGTGATATTTAAAATTTAAAAATATATTAAATGATTAAATTCAACAGAATTAAGAGAGAAATTAAAAACGGGGGAAGGAAAACGTTTATTCATGTATTTTAAAGTTAATTATAACTGATATTTAATTTATTATATTTGTATTTTACTATAATTTTTTATCAAGTTCCAATTTTTAATAAAAATAATTATTATTTTCTAAAGTTTCTACTAAATTCCGAAAATACCCGAAGTTATTGACAATGTTGTAATTATATAATACTGTAAAAATGGGAGCCGTTCTGGCGTTCAGCGATTGAGAGCAGAGAAATAGACAAACGTTGCTACAGCGTCTCACTTACTCCTTACGTCAACTGTGTGGGCATTAATGTGACAATATCTGAAAAATTTTATTTGTTCCCACAAGGAAGAGCTTCAAGGTCAAAGTGGTTCCCATTTGAAAATAATTGTGGACGTTGTATTTTGGACATTTAAGTGTTTTTAGATTCTACAAGGTGAACAATTTTTTTTATAAAATTGTGGTGTTACGTTAGATCGGATGAGATTGAAGTTATATTTGAACCGTGGGTGTGTAATCGTTTTGTCTAACAGGTTTCCGTACGACGAAGAATTACCATACTGGAATCCCATGTACTCAAGAGATTTTATGATTTCTACGATTAAGAAAATATGTTGGAGATATGGAGGGTGAATATTATTCAAAGGTCAAGAAAATTATAAATTAGTTGCCTCATTAAAATTTTGTGACTGATAAATACATATCAGGATAAAATAAAAAACATAAGAAAGGTTATGGAAATCAAATAAAATTTAAATGAATAATTTTAAACAAAATAACAGGGGAATAGCGACTTACAAAACAAATTTTACTGTTAATAGCTGGAAAATGATGGAAGAATTGATGGGGTAATATTCCCAATTTTCACAAATCTCTGGTCTATATAGGTAAGTGACCAAATTTGTCAGCATTTGCAGGAATTCTTTCCTGTAGCATTGTGTAATATACGGCTCGTATCCTGCAATCAGCGAAAGCGTCTGTTGTCCGTTCCACTTGTCACAGCTTCCCCAATGAATAATGCACACACACTCACACACCTGTTGTCATTTGTAACAGGACAATTCGTTATGTGGCACCTATATTTGCCCTCCGTCACAGAGAAACATTCGAGTTAAGCGAAAGCCATCCATTTTGCCAAATTCAAATGATGACAATCGAAATGATTAACGATTCGGAAGTCGTGTATTTCCGGTATTTTGTATAAAACACCCACATTAAACTATTTGAAAAATACACCAGGTTGTTGTTTTTGGTGACCCTAATTATTTTGTTTGACTTTGAAACATAAATTTTACCGTCCAATATGTGAATTCTGAGCCGGAAGGAATTAATAGGATCAAACGATGGATTTAAAAAGTATTATAACTGTTCATGTCCACGCCACCCGCAGAACACTTTTATTTTAAATAGTGTCTGGTCAGTCTTGCTGGCAACAATGGTAAAACTGTAGTAGATCTTGACCCTCACGATGAAATACTGCTCGAAGAATTGATAATCAGCATCATTATCCAATATGAACTGGTGATTCCAGTGTTAAACTAAATATGTCAAGATATTTACTTGGAAGTTAAACAATAGAAATAGTGGATTACTAAGATAAAAACTAGTGTAAAATTATGCATTGTAACTACAGGTTGATGGGTTAATATAATCCTTTAATATTTTGATTCAATAAAACAATAAAGTAGATATTCTGTAAAAATAATCGGTAAATTACGGAAATTATAATGTGGTGAACTTCGGTACCTTAGATGGACAGGCTTTCCCCAACAGCGTTTCCATCCAATTTCCGGAAGTCACTTCCGCACAATTTTAAAATAATGCTGATGATCCAATTCCAATAAATGATCACTTTTATTTCTCGGCATTTTCATTTAAATACTCGGAGGTACAGGCTACTCTCCGAAAATAAATGAAAAGTATTGCGCACCCTTTTTAATTCCCTTCCTATGCTAATAAAGGGGAGTTGCCTGTTTCAGGATCACCCTCATGTAGCCTGTTAACCCCCCCCCCAAAAAAAAAAGATCTGCTGCTGGGTATTTGGTCTCCAAACAGAGATCTCAATTTGACGCGACAAATTATGTGGTGAATTAATACCTGAAAGACCAACAGTACTACTTTTCTGATAACTTTTTATTTCGTTCTGGGCTAAGAGTTGACTTGGTGAGCAAAGTTCAACGCTTATCGGGTCGCTAGATCTAATTTGGCATGGGATCAAAGTTGCCCATTTTACCGAGACATTTTTCTGGTGCACCTGAGCTTCCTCTATTTCATGGAATCATTTAAACAAATTGCCACAATATGGCTAATTTATCCACGTAATTTTTTTTCAAGTAACTTCTCTGGACATATAAGAAGAATAGTTTCTGTATCAGTACTGTTTAATATGGTGCTTGGTACGTAAAATTGCAAAATATCGTGGCATATAGATAATTTTATTATCAGTAATTGACTTCTAAAATGAGGTTACACTACATATGACGCAAAAATTAATATCAATTTCAATTAATCAATTCATATAAATTTTTAATTAAACCATTAATTACATTATACCATTTTCTTCTTAATTAATCAATAAATCATTAATTTTAAAAGCAAAGAAATAAGAGTGCTCACTTTAGTTACCTATTCAATATAGCCCGACAAAATATACTCTTCAGTTCCATCAACTGGGACATCATCACCAATAATTGATTTATATACTCTAACCACAGTCATTGTCAATTGCTTTTGAAGCCAATACTTAACATTCTCATCCAGGTTTAAGTAATATGTACCTTGTGTGTAGTTAGTATTCCTTGAACGCAGAGACAGGTGTAGAGGAAGATAGATGGAGAGAGGGACAGGGAGAGAGAGAGACCGAGTAATAATTCTTTGTGTAATTGAGATATGTATGAGAAAGTGTTGTTTCATTTCACTGATGTAATTAACGGGCAAATAAATAGTGACATTGTCTTATTAATAAAACTATTAAAACTTGAACAGTTGTGATTTCATCGATACTCCCAACGCGATGAAGTAAAGATTGTAATGGTTGTTAACATTATTCCAAATTTTGTATTAAAGGTAAGAAAAGGAAGTTTATGCCGTCACAAATGAGAGTTAATTCGTCAATCTTGTACATCAATTCATTATTTGTTGTTATTTTATTTTATTAGTCTCAAATAATATAGTTATTGACAAATTGTTTCTACTATTCTTGAAAATTAATTACACGGGCCTGCTATTTGACAATCTTTTTTTCTTGCTACCGTTCTGGGTGTTACCTATAGCTTTTGATACGCTGAATTAAAAAATTCCAAGATTTTTCACCACGAAACGATTTTTCTCATAATGGAAACGAAAATCTATGTAATCCAGCAATACATATAGAAATAACAGTAAATCTTTAAATTAAAAATTAACAATATTCTCTCATTTATTTTAATGTTATGTAAAAGAATATAAATATTTTAAATTTTTTTATAATATCTACATTTTATCTCTACAAGTTTCGTTTGGAGCTTATCCGCTTGTGCGTCTGCAGTGTCCAATAGTAGTTGGTCATCATATTTACATTACACCTTCCTCCATTTCATTTACGTCCTGCTGAAATCTCTACCCTTGCTCTTCACCCACTTCACCAATATTTTCGGGAAGCTTCCTGATAAGATACCTAAACGTAACAGCGTAATTTGCTTCTTAATTTCCTAGATTGATGTGGAGTGGGGCTAAAAGCGGTTTTTTTTTCGGGTTCACCAAATACTCAAAGAGGATGTCTTTTCTCCTACCTTTAGTGTTCTTCTTGGCCTCTCTTTATGGACCAGAGCATGAATATTCCAGTCACAGAGAAAACAGGGGTATTTACTGTAGATTAGCCGCCTTGTAGTCCGAGTATTAAAAAAACTACTTTCAGGTCCCTAGAGATGGTTCACACAAACTCCTTGTAGTTGTGTTTGTCTAAGATCAAAGAAAATGTGTCATTCATCTCCATTAAATGAAATAAGTCTCCAAACCGGTTGCCATTGATTCAAACGCCAAGAAATTTTGATGATAAAAATTTCATATTTGAATTTTTATCTTAGCTACAGTTTTAGAAGAAATTCTGACTTTGGAATAAGTTAGAATGAAAGAAACAAAAAGCTATTTAATTCTAGTATATTTTTGTATGCTTTCAATATAGGATATCCGGCATTTGCCTCGTAATCTTACATGGTGGATTTTTAGCACTTTCTCCTCTACTCTAGCATTAGAGGGAAGGGAAGTTTGTGGGATGAGAACAGAAGACGGAGGCCAAGGATTGAAAACGCTAATAAGATTAGGGAGGATGTGGAATGTGCAAGTAATGAGGAAATGAAAAGGCTTGCGCAAGATAGGTTAGCATGGAGGGTTGCACCAGACCAGTCTTAGGAATGAACACCACAACAACAACTCCTCTACTCAGCACCCAAAAATACATATCAAACACCCTTCATTACACAGAAAATGTTGCAGACCTGTTGTACTTATATGTAATATATATATTTCTCTTATTAACAAACCATTCTTTTGTCCAGGTCTATCTTTTTCAGGGACGCAGAACGCAAGTTATGTTTCCAACGATTCACAGCACCAAGAGACAAGTCAGCTTTCCTCTGTAAGCCCTTCACTTTGTCTCTATTAAACAATAGGCCTTGCCCTCGGAACTTAACACCAGCCTCACGTAATTCCATTTGCAGCTCTCGAAGTTGTACGTTCAAACAAACCGCTGAGCCTAGAATATAGCGTGCCGCGGAGGTCAGGTTTCTAATATGTCTTGAAGGATTTAACGAAGGGTACTTGTAAGTAGAAGTTTCACTGCATACTTTAAATAATTCTGGCTAGCACAAAATTCAAATACTAATTCCGCAAAACAAATGTTATGGTTGCTGAAACAATTTTTCGCAAATACAACGAATGTATTAATAAAATGCCTTTACCTATGTTTACTAATATTTTATGAAACATTGAATGTTTCAATAAGACTCCAGTAGTAATATTAAGAAATTATTTGTCACAAAATGTCCTGTAACAGAAGCTGCCAACCTTTTTGTACCGTAGCGTCTACCATTCTAAAATTTCGGCCTGGTAAGGTAATAAACACTAAATAAATACAGTAATGATAAAATTTAAAAATTATTGTATGGATTACATGCTCACAAAGCGACGTACAAAGTAATTCATAAAAGGGAATATTAATCTTATTGCGTTGTTTGCCATTTAATTCCAGTGGTATGACGACGTTCCTGTTAGCTTGAAATTATGTAAAAGCTCATTGATTATTGGAAATATGTATTTTTATATTATTTTTTGTAAATAATATTTTTAAAAAATATTTCCGTGCGACAAATGATTTGGTTTCATATTACGGTAAGTTAGGTTTCCAACAATTCACAGCATCAAGAGCCAATCCCTTAGACTACTGCTTATATCGAATAAAAATTCAATTAAACAATGTTAATGACGTCTTTGTCGAGTAGTGACTGTCGAATAAAAATTGGTCTTCGGGCTGTAACGATAAAACACAATTACTTGCGGAATTTGGCCGTACAGAATCAAAGTCAAGCTGCGTAAGGGAAGTTAAAGTTACAGACAGAGGTAATAAAAACAGACACGACGGCGTGACTGGGGTTTTTCCCAAGTATCGTAAGATTTGGCGCAAGAGAAGTTAGTGGAGAGGGACAAACGCCTCCTCCCAAAGAAGACAAAAATTATTTTATTTAATAATAGCGAGCCCCGCCACCAAAGGAATATGAAATAAGGAAATGGTGAAAGTGATTAAATACCCAAGGAAAATGGATTTTAAAACATTACTGAGGTTAATATTGGATATTAAGAAGAAGGAGTTTGAGATGAACGACGTCGAGTTTATAATTGGTACATTATGAAGATGGAGTTAGAGATTAAGGACGTCGAGTTTATAATTGAGACATTATGATTGAGACATGAAGCAGATTACGATTGGATATGAAGATTGAGTTTTAAGAGGGAGCGATAAGAAATTGGAGATGGTCTTGGCCGTGGATATTTAAACAAGGGGGAAGGAGGCATGATCCAATCTCGATCTCCAAAGGGCTTATCTTTGTACAAAAAGATTCCAGGTGGGTCCAGCGACAAGTTCCTGGCAAGCTGAGCACATGGTAGATACCACTGTTTATAACCCTTTGCCGATTTCCTGGTACTGCCAATTCAAAGTAGGATTTTTATTAGTGATTCTGCTTTATGGAAAGTCTCAGTTAAGCGACCCTTAGTGTAGAGCTCATGTATTTAGTGTGTATAAATTTGGTAAATATATGTATATACATATATTGTTAAACTTAAAAAGTGCCGGCTTATAAATTCAAAGTGAGCAAATTGTAAATAGATAAATAAAGAGTAAAAGCATTTTTCATAATAATATGATTTTATTATAATATTAATTATTGCCCCCCTTCATTCATCTCAGGGCATATGCTTGTAAACCCTTGCGCTACAGTATAATATCACTTTATTTACATCGTATAAGGGTTGTAATATACAAATAAATCGCTTTACTTCATATCGCAGAAACGAAGAGAACTATACTTTGAAAATGGCCTTCACGTTCAAAGTAACTTATTTCCTTTAATGAACTCCGTTTATTGAATAAAATTGTTAATATTATTCTCAAGTTTGTTCAGTTAGTTATATATGCCTTATATATGCTCAAATTATTTCGTAAACCTTTCGACCCCAACTTTATGGGACTCTTGTAATGAGGTAATATTAAGAAGGCACAGAATAAGTTTCGGGACCTTCTATGGTACAGAGGCTTGTCCGAAGGTCCAAAATGAGTCGTTTGACGTAATTTATGGCAGAGCGACCCTTTTACCGAGTGGGCAGTGAAAATGAGACAGTAGCAGAGTGAACGCCAACCACGATGAATATTTTAAGATTTCCAGAGTGGTTATATGCTGTCCACGAAGAACGGAAAAAAATAAAATGAATTGACATGCAAATAAGTAAGTGCTTCAGGAAGACGACAATATGTTGTTGGAGAGACAGAAAACCAGAGAGACAAATGTAAAGAGAAATAATAGAAGCAAAGGCGTATAGGACGAAATGAATATTTATCACTGAGGAAATATAAGTGAAGTAAAATTAAATTTTCAAAGCAAAGATTTTTTTATTGTTTATTGTGTGTGTTTGTGTAAGTGATCTTCGGATGGCAAATGGAGGGAATAAATTGAGTAACATTCCGGCCTACAGTTGTTGTTGTGGTATTGAGTCTTAAGACTTGTCTAATGTAAGACTCCATGCTAACACATCATGCGCAAGCCTTTTCATTTCTACGTAGATACCACATGCCACATCCTCCCAATTCTCCTTAACGCATTCCGCCCTTGATATCCCTCTTCTGAACATACTCTCTAATGCAATTTTACAAGCCCTCATGTCTCAAAACGTGGCCTACTAACCAATCCCTTCTCTTAGTAAACGTCCTCCTTATTGTTTGATCTTCCCCTATTCTGCTTAGAATTTCCTCATTAGTGATTATATCCACCCATCTGATTTTCAGCATTCTCCTATAGTTTCATATTTCAAATGCTTCTATTCTTTTTCTTTCTGCAACTCCTACCGTTTTCATATAACGCCGCGGCTCCATACGAGCTCTTATTTTAGCAATGATTTCATAATATTCACTCTTATATTACCCGAAAGTTAATTCTTCTCTTTTTTTGAAAGCCTTCCTTACCTGTTCTATCCTACTCTTTAAGTTAACTATACTTCTACTATCCCTAGTTATTATGCTGCTTAAGAAGCAGAATTCAAAATTAACCCTTCCCAATTTAACAATCTTTGTTATCCCACTGTTTCCCATACTACACTTCATCACCTTGGCTTTCGGGCTATTAATACTCTTCCTCTAGGATCACGCTCATACCATTTATTATGTTTTGCAAGTCTTTTTCTCACTCCCTAAATACTACTATATCATCGGCAAAACCGTAGTGTTTTTATTTATTCCCCTTGAAGTATGATTCATTTTCCATAATTCGTTTTAACTTTCTCATCGCCTGTGCTATATATAAGTTAAACAGAATACATACTGCATCCTTGTCTAACTTCTTTTTGATTTCTGCTTTCTTGTCTTTATTTTCATATTTAATTACTGATGACTGCCTTCTGTAGATGTAATTTTAATCTTAGCCTCTTCAAAATTCTTAATAGTGTGTTCCAATTTATATTATCAAAGGCTTTTTCTACATCTACAAATGCTATGAACTTAGGTCTGTTTTTATTTTATTGTCTTCAATATTGCTTCTCTTGCCCCTGAATTCATCCTTAAACCAAATTGATCTTCTTTAACTCATATTCTATTTGACGTTCCATCCTCCTATATACTAATTCGTTAATATTTAGTATGCATGTGATACTAAACTAATTGTCCTGTAGTGTTCACATTTATCAGTCAGTTTTCTTCGGTATGGGTGTAATTATGTTTTTACTAAAAAATCTGTTATTCTTCCTGTTTCGTAGATTTTGGAAATTATCGTGAACAGCAATGGTATTGCTTCATCGCTCGGTGATCTTCTCAACACCTCTGCTCAGGTCTGTCGCAACCTGCCAAACTCTGACCTAAAAATTTTGTCCCCCAACTCTTCATCATCCACTTCCTCTTCTTCTTCTATTACCTACTGATCTAGATTTCTACCATGAAACAGCTCTTCTAGATATTCATTCCGTCTTTCTTCACTCTTCACTTATTTAACCAATATTTTATAAGACAATCGGAGCCGAAAGTCGAGGTAGCAACACTAAATTTTATTATCATTTTAATTAATTAACTGAAGTGGTCCGGAAAGTTCGAAGTGTAACGTTTTAATTAAAATTTAATCATTCAATACTAACTTTGTATTTTATATATAATTTTAAGTCATATTAATTTAATTATTTTATTTATATTTCGGTAACACTTTTCTATCAATTTCTAATCAAATAAATGTTTTCCTAACTTTTGTTTACATTACGTCATTAGAAAAGAACTGTCGGGTTTGTAATTTTACAAAAAATATGAATTCTATTCACAATCCTTCTAAATAAAGTTTTGGATGCCCAGAAAATTTTACGCAGTAAATTACTCATTTATTGTAAGACTATTCATCTTTACGCACTTTATTTACTTTTAAATTTGAGATAATTTACATTATCTTTTCCAAAATATTTCAATTTATAAACAAATTTTAAATTTTTGTATTCTTGTAAACTTTATGGTACATATCCTCCTTAATCCGTAGATATTCGTTACTGCCGTCTTTTTTTTCAATTCCTTCTCTGGGTTTAGACGGGCATATAACTTATTGGCATAATGTTGTTCTTGTGTTCCGTTGTCATCGTGATTCAGAAATATGTCTCACTGGGCTGTGCAGAAAAGAGGACGTCCGTGGCCTTTAATGTTGCGGACCCACGAGTCAATATTGAGAAGTGAATCCCATAATGTCTGAAGACTAATACAGTTCTTTACTGCTCTAATCGATTAATTTTTCAATCTTTTCTCAATTGATTAAAATAGTTCCCTTATCTGCTTCTAATTTTCCCATACTTTTCCTCTCAAAATCAGACATGAGACCCCCGAAGAAAATTATCCCATTAATTATAAGTATCTGACGTAATTACAGTTATCAAGTAAATTATCTGTAAGTTAGAAGCAGACATACAAACCGCTAACATCCGTTTAAATATTACTCTAAATTCATTTTACAAATATCTGATTTTGGTAGAAATTAATAAAAGATTACTACAGCACACACCTGATGGAGTCCAAAAGTAAGGACGAAACGTAAAATTATATTTTTACCAAGTGGCTTTTTAAAAAATTCTGATTTATCGCCAATTTACTTATTATATTATGAAATGTCAAATCTGATCATATAAGTGTTTCGTTGGTGTCATGTGGATAAATATCTCTTTTCTTAATAATGGGTTAACACAAAATTATAAAGGGAGATCAGTTGTTGATTCATAAAAAATCAATTAATGAACTGATTCTTATATCTTCTTATCGGTATCGGTTTGTAGATAAAAGACTTTTTCTTTCATTTATACGAGTGAACAAGTTAATCATTATAAATGAAATATTTGGGACTTAGAAAATGATTTGGTAATATCTTTATAAATATTTTCATTTTTGTAACTGCACATCGCAGTGAAGTTCATGTTGATTAGCTCAATTAATTTCACTCTCTTAATGTTATAATTTAATTTCCGATTTTCCCACTTTGTTTGTATATATTTTCTCTATAATAATAATAAATAGTACACGCATTAATAGTTTGTCATCATTTTACGTTTCTTTGTATTGATACTATTAACCTAAGTTACAAAGTTAGGCAAGTTTTCTCTACACGTGAAGGAAGTGCCTTCAACCTGTCGCCGCTCAACCATCCACTTTGAGGGTTCTTCGTCCTTTGTGAGGGTGGACTCCATATTTCTGACGTCTATCGCTTTTCGTAGCCTGCCGTTAGACAGAGAGGTCACCACCAGAAGCTGTGGTTGGCACTTTCAGAAAAGGAATTGAATTTTTACTCCGTCCCCAGGTGACTCTGATGTTATTACCAATTCTATCATTTTTTTCTTTAAATTTACACCCTTCGTTTCATTTTCAATAAAAGTTAATATCCGAATATTTTACTTTTAATTCTCTGAAGTACAAAGTCATAATTCCGTATATCCATGGAGAATTCAATAATTAAAGAGACAAATTGTGATTGAACAAATCTTTATATAGGAGGTGTTTGGTATTTTAATGCCTGAAGCTTGGTATAACTTTTATTAGCTGAGAACACCTGACGGATAAGTTTTTTAAGCCTGGAAATTACATTTTACGATGGCGTATCCACTTGATGTTTTTACATCAGCTGAACTACGTTCATGGATCTGATGTTTGCTTTCTGAAGGTGAAAAAAACAACAGTCTCGAATCATGGTGAAAGTTATATGAACAGCGTAATTTTCATAATAATTCAAAAACGGTCGAACTTACACGCAACGTCCTGGTCGGCCAGTTGAAGTGTTAATTGTTTCTCTTAAAACATGCATTGACGACGTAATTGGCGAAGACCGACATATTTATGTTTAAGAAAATGTTTCAGTAAGTACTTTATCAGTATCTAGCACAGAAAAAAAGCAAGATAGCTCCCGAAGGAATTAACGCAACAACACATGGAAACAAGATTCAAAATGTGTGCAAACTTGAAAGAGCGCTACGAAAGGGAAAGTGTAACGGAACCTTTGTTAACCATTTTGATTTAGAGTCTAAAAGAAAAAAACAGTGGATAAAGTCATGTTGAACGTCTGCTAGGATGGCCGAGGTGTCTTTTTTGTGTTTATTTCAAGGATAAGCGTACAGTAAAACATGCAAATGAACAAAGTAAAGTCAGCAATGAGAAAAAAAAATGAGGCTCCATAGCATAGCTCGTCTTCAAACCTTCTTAATTTCAGGTAAACAAGGTGAATGGATTTCGCATCGGGCCCTGACTGAGTGGTTAGGGAATCCGCCCAATTAGCGGGAGGTTCCTGGTCCGGTCGATATCATTTAATACTGATATTATAAACTCGAGAATTATGTTCACAAGTAGTAAAAGTCTCATTTTGTAAAAATAATGGTTTTCTTCCTAATCAATATATCAATATCAATAATTATTGAATGTTCCTGGTGAATCGTGTCGATGAAGTCAGAAACTCCATAGTACTGAATCGGTCAGTGCCCTGCAATGTTCTTCCAATGTACTTCAGACTCCTAAAATTTCTGCAATTTCTTCAGCTTTTCTCAGTTCATAACTGTTTCCCAAAGACGATAGTTTGTTCTTACTGTTTCAATAATATTTAATGGTTTAATATAAAGACGCTATGCCTCGAACGGTGACAGAGAAGACCTATGGAGTAGTCGGCGAGTGTGGCTGATTCACTTGCCCAGTGATGCATAAAGGGTACAGTCAGTTTCACAATCTATGGTTTCCAAGTCCACGATTTAAACCGAGATTAAGAGATCAGGTAAAATTTCCGTCCAGCAAAATTTTTCTTAACTCCAATAACTGTGAATATTTTTCTTATTTTAAATCTAATTATGCAAATAAGTACTTTTAAATGTTTCTATCTAACATTATATGTATTATTAATTGCCTTTATTAATATGTTTTAAACCTCTCAACTCCCTTGTCTTCTAGACCTTAGTTTGTTTGTATTCTTTTCGGCGCTCATCAACCAGAATGTCAACCGGAGGCATTCCTGTCATTCCGGTCTCCGTATGTGTGCGTGTGCGCCAGTCTTTCATATTTCCGCGTCATCATAAATTATTATTATTATTGTTTTTCGTTGTGGTATTCATGTCATTTCATTTCCGCATAACCACCACATTCCACATCCTCCCTAATCTGCTTAGCGTATTCCGCCATCTGTTCTTACTCCACATACTTCTCTCAAATACTAATTTTACAAGACACTCATCTTTCAAAACGTGTCTCTTCTCTTGGTCAAAGTCCCCCATATAGTTCGTTCTTCCTCTATTCTGCTTACGACTTCCTGGTTAGTTCCTCTAGCCAGCCAACTGATTTTCAGCATACTTATAGAGCATCACAATTACATGTCTTTTATTCTTTTCCTTTCTGCAAGTCCTACCGTCCACGTTTCGCACCCATATAACGCCACACTCCATACGAACATTATTAGGAATGATTTCCTAATACCCATACTTATATTAGCCGTACGTAAATTCCACTTTTTTCTCGCCTGTGCTATCTTATTCTTTATGTCTACTATACTTCTACCATCCCCAGTTATATGCTCCCCAATTAGCAGATTTCCTTATCTTCCTTCAAAATATCCCTTATTAATTTGACAACTTTTGTTATTCCACTGTTTCCCATACCTACACTCCATTCCCTTGGTTTTCAATCTATTAATCCTCACGTTGAACTCTTTCTCTGCGTTAATGCCATTTTTTATGGTTTCCAAGTCTCCTTCTGCCTCCCCTAATACTATATCATCGGAAAACCGTAGGGTTTTTATTTCTTCTCATTGCAGTATGATTCATTTTCCATATTCCGTTTTAAGTTTCTTCATCACCTGTTCTTTATATAAGTTAAATAATTATTATTAGTGGAGCGAGTTGAGCACTTTTTTGGTATGTTAGTTAATAATTTATAAAAGAGCTTCCACTTATAAAGAATGGCATACCAAACACACTAATTCTTTTTGAGATTTATTTATGTAGTTAGTAATTCAATAGTTTTAGAAAATTAAAAATTTTAGGTTTTATTTTGTAATAAAGAACGACTGAATAACACATACGTTTCTTTATTGCACTAAATTACATTGAATAACTGATGAATGAACAAGATAATCCTTTTATAAAATACTTATGTTTACAGTCATTCAATGACAACGTTTATGCAATTAAACATTGTTAACATTGATAATAAAACACAAAATTATGTTTGAAATCATAATTCGCCAATTATTCCTTCCTTTGATGAATTGTATTAACTTTGAACTGTCTATGGGGCGAACCAAGTGCATAATTAAACTTGATGAATTTTCTTATCGTGGAACGAACTTACTTAAAGAAACGATCGTTTAATTTAACTATGCAGCGACAAATATTTGGAATGTAAAATATTGTGTGAATGTAAATGTAATTTGAACTACTTACATGTTTGCACAAAATCAAACAGGCAAATAATCACGGACATGAACAAATAATAATTCTGGAGCAACAGCTGTGCGAACTACTACACTTTAACAACATTTTGAAGCACACGAAGTAATTTCTGTCAATGATATTATGGAAAGTTTTTAAACAGTGGCATGCGAATATGTATATTCAAACTACCTGTATTGGTAGTCTACATTAAAAAATATTAAATGCTCAAAATGTTTTCAAAAAATAAATAGTTAAAATTTATATGGAAATATAACATATACAACAATACTTCACCTTTAACGTTATCAAACCTGAACTTTAAAACAACCGCGACAATATTATTTTACAAAAATCTAAATTATTCAAATTAATTACTTCATAATTACTTTTATAAAATAGTTCGTGTATTTCACTTTCAATTATTTTCTATTTGCAAGCAAAAGAACTGCACTAATATCATTGAATGTGAGTTATATACTATTGCCCTTTCACATCTTCTAACTTCCTTGAGACAGGCAGTGAATATATCAGAGTTACAAACGTTTTTCTTTATCTTTATGTACACATCAGTGGCAATTCCAAAACTCTTAAATAGAAACTTCAAAAATGTCTTAAAATTTATACGTTCAATATTAATAAAATACATATTATAATGATATTATATACATGAATGATTCTACTAGCACAATTCTGGACGTATATTTTACAAATTTTTGTGAAGTATTTCACGCACTTAAATTTTTTCTGACAAATCATGGGAAAAAATATTGAAATACACTGGAGTCTTGAAGTTTTATGTTTATTCATGTACTTTTTGAAAATGACTCTGTGTTTAACACTCATTTCTTGAAGATGAGACTTAATTGGTTTATCGTGTAGTTAATAATGACGAAAATTGTTCTTGATGTAACATTATTGATGTAAGTGCTTTCGGAAGACACAAAAACACGCTACTGACATATGAACTACGCTAAAAGGAAATATAATTTTTGTAACGAAGACGTATGTTGTCGTGTTACTTACTGTCCAACATTAAGATAAGTACTTGTATTGTAAATTGACACTTCTGAGCTTGATGTTCTTTAAACAATTTATTTTTCAATTCCTAATTATATTTTCTTTCCTTACAGCAGCACAGAGTGGGCACTTAATCTTAAAATCTCTTCTTGGAGTTGTTTGTATCGTGACTGTATGCTCGACCTATGCTTTATGTGAATCTCGTTTTCTCTTCAACATATTCAGACACTGGCTCGGCCTTGCTCCTTCTTTTGGCTGTTTCCTGCGGCGCAGGCCCTGAGACCTTGCCAGAAACGCCTGGCTCCGCTGGTGGCTGCTGGCTCCTGAGTCGCTCCCTGCGTGTTGTTGTTGGTAGTAGTGGTTGTGGTGGTTGTGGGTGGGGTGCCGCTTGGTCCCGTGCCCAGAAGAGCTTTACCTCCCGTGAAACGAGCTCCAGGACCCCTGCCGACGGTGGAAGCCCCGGGACCAGACACTCCCGGCCACCGGAGGGTGCGCAACAGCGTCGACCGGAAGTCCTCGGAGAACAGACAGTATATGTAGAAAGTTAGAGAGTAGTTCGTCACCTCCAGTAGGTTGGCGATGGCGCGGAACACTTGGTACGAGAACAGACTCAGATTCCTTTCCGACAGGGTCAGGTTCAGGATCACCATCGGGGACACGCAGACCTGGAACGACAAATCAAAATTTCATTCACACAGTTGACATGATAGTTTCACGTGAATGTATTATCACCAGAAGGACTCAGGTGTGAAGTAAACGGGCAACGTAGTATAGACTAGCTGGGTGCCCAATAAATTATTTAATTCCACAACACCTGATTGAACCATCAGCGAGAGCGTAACATTTATGAAAATTTACTTTTTACACCCCCCTACCCTATGAGACGATGACTCAAAGTATCTCAATCATGTCAATAAAAATACTGGTACCGTAAATAAACTCAGTAACTTTAAACAGTCTGAGAAATATACTTCAATAAGGGCGACAATACTCCCTATACCATAATAAAGTCAAAAATATTCTCAGTATTCTAGTAGAGCCATGAATACTCACATCGATATAATTTGTTTTTGCATTATTTTTATGTAACAGATCTTTTCCCTTTTCCATTTCCTCTGCGGATTGCAAGGAGCACGTGTACCAAATATGATATCAAATGTAATAACTTTCAGAAAGTTATGTATGCGGCTCATACATACACGGGAACAGTCAATTATATTTATAAGGAGAAGATACATGATCCATCTTTTCGGTCTGATTAGCGTGAAGTAATGTGTCTAAGAAAGACCGGCTACGTTAGAGTTATCTGCTTTGGTGGCGGCCCTAGTCCGTCTTATATAATAAATCTCAATCATCTGAACTTCGACTTTTGAAACTTTTTGCATATCTATCAATTAATTAAATAGTATCATTACGCCATACTGGAATGCCCCAATTTTGAGGTAGACAAGACAATAAGAGAAACCTTAAGAAAAGAAAGTCTATGGGAAATAATAAGAAACCCACCACTCACCGCGGCTCTAGAAAATTTGACAAACCTGATATCCGCTTTAGAACTGACAAAATACAGGACTAAAAATATAGAAACTTAAATATTACATCATAAGACTTAATATACTCATCATCGGACCGGACATTCAAATCCAGGAACCGGATGAGTATAAGGACCAAAATATAGACATCACAACATAAAATAGAATATAAATTATAGTAATAGTAAGATTATTCAAGTAGTTATCTTAAACAAATTACATAACTCTGCTAATACAAATACAGTCATAAATAATTAGAGTATAAAATTAGTAAAAAAATTTGAACCTAAAGCTACTCGACCAACGCGTCATGGAGATCCAGAAACGTGGGTCGTAACCGGAAAACCGGAGATGTTTCACAAACAAAATGTATAAATGTTGAAAGGATGAGGAGACAAAGAAATTAAGAATTCTCTCCTTCAGTCTCTCAACCACGAAAATAATATAATAATAAAACTAGTGTAACAGATGATGGATGATCTTACATGCTAAAACAAATTTAAATATACGCATATAATTTATTATTGTATTCATACATATTTATATCTATGTAAAAAAATGTATCAACAAAAGAAAAATATTGTTAAACAGACCTGTTATTGAATCTAGAAAACAGGTCAAGTAAAATTATTATCAATAAAAAAAATAAAAAAAAGAATAAAAAAAGGTATCATTACTTATATAAAATGTTAGTTAAATTAAATCATTATTTTACGCTCACCAGGCACATAATTCTATCGTTTGACAGGGTACGTGAGGAATTTACTCTCATCTGTTGTTATATCAATATACATATCTCGTTAAATCTATTAGCGAGACATCTTTCGGAAGGCGAAAAGAATTATTCGAAAACTTTATGCTAATCGCGTGACATTGTCATGCAGTTTTTGAAACGGTATTGAAAGGGGGGGAAGAAAATTACCAAAATCTACAAAAACCTTATCTGAGGTGAGCAATACAACATACCAAGGTTTCATCGCAATGGGGAATTATAAAGGCCCTTTGCAGTTTATGAAAGCACGGTATGTAAAGCCCTCGGCACACAGATCAGCGGGTTGTAAAGAAGATGGAATAAACTATTCTCCAAAACTTTATATTTTGTTCTCCAACGAGAAATTTAAAAGACGATTATTTCTGCACATCGAAAAATAGGTTTTAAAAGAACATTATGATATTTCACTAAGACGTCGATCCTCAATCCAAAAACCTGTAGTAATGGGAGGATCATACATCATCAATTAATAGTTTATTTTGTGCAGTTTCTCCGAATTAGCTGCGTTTTACTTCTAGTAAATGTTGGGTGTTCCAGTTTCTTAGCTTCTTCTCTCATAATCGCTGAATATAACACACAGGGGATCTGAACTATTGAATCGGTCGAATTAGTGGATTTCGAACCTTTCAGAAAGTTACGTTCACCTTTAACGGCTTAAATAATTCTTCTCACATCTTATTTTTTGTTATACGACGACGCTTGTGTAATTGACTTAGTGAACTTTTTTTGTTTTCATTGTACGATAATCGTGAATTCTTCGACAAAACTATTTAGTTCATAGATTCTCAATGGACTGTTAGACAGTGAACTGAGTTACGATATTTCACGAAGAATTTGAATATAAAATTTCTTATATTTTAAGTTCAGTCAACATGTAATCATCAAATGTGTTTCATTACTGTTTTATTAGTGTGCAGGACAGAATTGTAATGTAGTTTGTATCTCTGGAGGAACATATTACGCTATATGGTAGGTCTAAGGTTGCACGTGATCCCTTCCTACTGTGTGGATGATGGAAGCGAGCGTGCTGCCTTGTGTTCATGAGTTTCCTGTTACCATAAAACCCATCATGATTTAGGATCCCTGCTTCCTTTCAGGAGCAGTTCATCACCTCTCCTCCAGCAGCGGCCTGCGGCCTGTGGCTCTGTGGCTCTGTGGACGTGCCGTCTATTATTCGCGGACTTCTAGATCTTAGAAAGTCGGAATAGTAGCAACAGAAAATATTGGGAAACAACTTTTTATCTCTAACGAATAAACAAAATATAGAATGGCAGTATTAATCATCTTTATACTTCAAATAAAATATTATAAATAAATAACACAACCAAATAAAACCAAATTTTGAGTCAAATTTTTTCGAACTTATTAAAAAGAATAAGTCATATTTTTCATACTTGTAAATATTTTCAGGCGCATTTTGATTTTTATATAAAATTATATATCTAAAAGAAAACATGTTTTACAAACCTAATACTAATCATGCTATTGCATGGAGACATAAGGAACGTTACTTACTATTTATCACATGAATAATAATAAAAAAGAAAAAATTCCAAGCAGCACACGTTGCAGGCGAAATGATTTTTAGACATACAGAGCTGTTGAGTATTGTGCTGATGTTTGAAATTAACAAATCTTTTATTATAGAAAAAAAATGAAAACTATGAATCAAAAATTAAATGAAATTTGTTTTCTTAAATAGAACAATTATTAGATTTAAGTCATCAAACTTGAGTAATATTTGAATTCTTCAGATAAATGATATTTTATAAAAATTAATAGTTATTTAAGTAAGTATATTTGAACGCCATTGAATTATATTGAACGGTACACTTTATATTATTTTATACGAATTAAAAAAATTGAGTCTCGTTTGACCAATGTAACAAGCTTTATAAAATTTATTGCAATGATTGTTCTTACTGCTACATTGGTCAGTCTAAATGATTATTTCAATTAGATAAAGTAGTATAAAGACAACATAAATTTTCCTTCAACATTCAACTATTACTAAACATTGTTCTGGAATAAAATTATTCGTTCAATTTTAATAATGCTGTTGTTTAGAAAAGTAAATAAATTTTATAAAAAGTTAATTTCAGAAATATTACATATTAAATCCAATATATTTTTTGTTAATATAAAACATGACATGTCAACAAAAAAATTGTTTTATGGTTTATAACATTGTCTTTGTCAGTTTCACCTTCTGGTTATACTTTGATTTGCACTATCTTTGTTCTTATTACTTCAGTCTGATATAAATATTGACAAGCACCTCAATTGTTGTTCCTAAAGTCTAGTATTTAGTATTAAGTTCCAAATTATTCTTCAACATTTTTATAATTGTCTGTTATACGGGTCGTTAATTCATGTTCTTTGCAGACGTTAATTGTCCTTACAAAATTAAAATTCTGAGAAATGGATTTAAATATATTGTTGTCTTAAGACTGGTTTGATGCAACCCTCCATGTTAATCTATCTTGCGCATCCCTTTTCATTTACTCATAGCTAGCACAACCCACATCCTCCCAAATCTGCTAAGCCTATTCCACCCTTGGCTTACATATTCTGTTCTTGCCCCACACACTTCCCTCTAATGCTAATTTCACAAGACCCTCGTGTCTTAAAACGTCAACGCGCCGATTATTATTAAATAAACATTCCGTCAGCTTTCGTTGGGTAAGGTGCGTGAAAAAGGAAATATTAAAAATGTGTCGCTCTCGTTGATGGTTCAATCACATATTGAAAAAAAAACTTTCTAATTAAGAGGCTTATTAAATTATTTTTCCGGGCATCGTTTAGCAACCAGCTGGTTTCCTGACTTACAACTAGTTCTATCACTAAATTTCATGCGGCTCTATTATTATCATCTTCGCTGATTAACATAGACATGTTATTTGGTTTAGAAAACACAAAATTGTCTGAATGTAGAGTTCTGGGGATTCCATCTGGTTAACGACGTTTGTTTGCGACAACGTTCCAATGACCGAAGAAGATGGCAGTGACAGTAATAGAAACGTTGTGACAAACAAACGTCGATAACCGGATGGAAACCCGAGAACTCTCCATCCAACAACTTCACTGGGAAAAATTACATTCACTATGGAAATTAAGAAATTTATATCACTTCATTCTATCAATCACTGAAAAGCTAAATCTATTGAATTGGTATAAGCCAATGTATTGACTGCCACGTATCTAATTGAAGTATGCATACTAATTATATTAAGGATAATTAATTTTTTATCCATATTATTCACGTACTTTTCCATGTCTACAGATTTATTTAAAGTATAAAAATTAAGATATGATTTATAGCAGTGAACCTGACCAAAAAGAGTATGGAGGTGCTTCCAAGGAGCATTACGAGGCGTCTCTCCTCTGCGAAGTGACGAGGATCGTCGTGATCCGAGGAGGCGCTGCGGCACAAAGTCATGCGTCGGCGTCGGTCACACGAGCGTCGGTACACCAGCATGATGCGCAGGTTCAGCGCCGCCAGCAATAGCGTCGGGCCCACTTTGAACACCACCTGCAACATAACGAACACCATCAGGTCACAGAAAACATTCTGCCACAGCTTCATCGGACGAGAGAAAGATGCGTAGAAATTATTGGGATTCACAAAATGTTGGAGATCGAGCAGTTGCTATCGAAGTGGTCTAGCAGGAACCACGTGCCATAAATCATAATTTCTTCCGTATTATCTCAAGATTCAACGTTACCATATGCTCATCGAATAAACCTTTGCGAGTTATTGATGAGAACAAACTCCCGAAATATTACTAATTTCATGTTTCGAAATTGTTCACAATGGTGATATGCAATATTGAAATAAAATTTTTTCGGATATTTATTGTCTTAATAAAGGGCGAGAAAGCAAATATTTGAAAGGGATGCAGGATAAATTCACGACAGAAATTAGAAATAAAGCGGCAGGGAACAGAAAAACACAACTTCGCTCAATAAACCTTATCTAGTTTTTATAAACTTAATTAGCGTATTCATAACGGACGTGATTGATAGCAAACGAACAGTATTGATTCAAGTATTTTATCAATTCTAATCTTTTAATTGTGGAATTCACTAAATTAACTCTAACTTTTATAGGCCGTAATAAATAAGAAACACAAAGGAGTATTGTTACGACAATAAGACCTGTGTTAGGCAAGCATAGTTGATAATAACATTTTTTATTAGAACAAGTAGCAACTTTATTCGATGTTAGAGACAGTAATGGGGCATACATTTCGAAAACAGTATACAACTGTTAACTTATTGAGTTCAAAAGTAAATGTAAGGAATTCGATGTCTAACAGACGATATCGATATATCGAATGCTCAAAAATTAACTTATAACGAAAATAATTTGAATATTAGTAAAAAGTTTTAATATAGTAAATAAATTTGGTTAGGTCGTAAGAGTAAAAAGGCTTGTAGTGAAGTTAACGAGAAAAGTAGACCGGTGTCGACAATCAGTTAGGATTGTTGTGAGAAGAATGTAGGAGTATATGAGTATGTATGTGTATATGAATATGTGCGTATGTTGGTATGTAGGAAATAATAACCGTGTGGGGATGCTAGTCCCCCCATCGGACGTCTCCCCAGGTTGCACAGTCGGGACTACGACTCAGATATGAGTAGAACCGATATTTATAGGCGGACAAAAACTAGCATGGTGAGGGTCCTACAGCCATGTCTTTAATTTCCCGCGTACATGCAACGCTCAATGCATAAAAATATGATGGCAGCCTCACGGGTAAAATATTCCGGAGGTAAAATAGTCCCCCATTCGGATCTCCGGGCGGGGACTACTCGGGAGGATCTCATCAGAAAGAGTGACGGTCTACGAATTGGAGCGTGGAATGTAAGAAGTTTAATCCGTGCTGGTAGGTTAGAAAATCTGAAAAGGGAAATGGAAAGGTTAAAGTTAGATGTAGTAGGAATTAGTGATGTTAGATGGCAGGAAGAGCAAGATTTTTGGTCAGATCAATATAGGGTGATTAGCACAAAATCGAATAGAGGAATAGAAGGCTGGGGCAACGCATAAGTTATTACAAACAATATAATGAAAGGTTAATTACGATAGCGTTAGAAAAAGCCGCAGCCGACGACGATTATTCAAGTATATATGCCTACAAGTGCCGCAGAGGAAGAAGAAATTGAGAAAACTACGAATAAATTGAAGAAATAATCAAGCATGTCAAGAATATGATAGTAATGGGCGAGAGGAACGCAGTTATAGGAAAGGGAAGAGAAAGTGACGTAGTACGGGACTATGGAATTGGGGAAAGAAATAAAAGGGGAGCACAGTTTAGTCGTGATGAATACCTCATTGAGCAATGCGCAACGTCCTGGCCGGCCAGTTGAAGCACAAACTTCTTCGCTTGAGACCGACATTGATTACATCGTTCTTGCAGGCCGACGTGTTACTGTTAAATATAAAGCAAACATGTTGCAGTAACAGATTTCATATTGTAATAAGGAACAAGATCAAGTACAGCATAGTAATGTTAATGAGGCCGCCATGAGAAACCATTGAAAATGTAGGTTGGGCGATTCTACCTCATGGTCCCTACAATCCATATTTGACTGCTTTCTATTTTAATTCATCGTTGAGACAAGTTGATTAATATTACTGGAGTTTATGTTGAGAAGTAGTAAACTTTTCACTTTTAAAACTTCACAGTTTTTCCTGGACCAATTTGTCTCTTTAATTACTGAATGTCCGTCCTGCATTTGGACAGAAATCTTGATTATTAGTAATTTAAATTTGCTTTTAAATTCTGAGAAATTAATGTCAAGACGCAATAAGCAATGTGAGAATAAGAAACATGATTTTATAAAATAATATATCAGACTTTTTATGCTTAATAATAATTATTATTATGCTTCATATTTCTAGACCCATGCAATTTTTTTCCAAGCAGTGTTCGTTATATTATTCTGCCGAGACTCCTTTGAGACGAAAAGATAATTTTACAGAAGAGTAACGTGTTATTATAGCAATGTAGTAAGCTTGTATATTCTAAATCCTTTTTTTGGGAAACGGGGGCCTTGAAGTGTGCAATTATTTTGCTGAAGGATGGTATTAAAGCCCTACAAGAGAAGATAATGTACCATATTATTATCCGGCAAGCGTACTAGTTGTGTACCCTCTAATTATACGTTGTAACTCAATAGTTTACTTGAAGATACAGTTGTTAAGCTCTTTTTTCTTATTTTCGTCTTAAAGAAAGACGGCGACATTTATTTAGAAACGTGCTCGTTGGACAACAACCCACTTTGACGAAAAGGAATGAAATAAATTAATGACATTCCAAAATATTACGATCAGAAAACTAGTTATAATTATTTAACATTGTGCCATGTATAGAGGGAAACATTGTTTGACACTTCAAGACGTGATAAAATTTAACAAGTCTTGTCTAATAACTTTAAAAAGTCAAATCATAATATGATCATCTTTTACATTATGACTTAAATTAATTCTTTGTACTTCCCATAGAAATTTAAAAATGAATCGTTGAGTTGTTATTTCATTTACTTTAATGAAAGTCTGAATGATGTTCTGGGAAAGTGCTACGAAAATGTAGCAAATCTTCATAAAAATCTACATGCATAATAAAATAACTAAATCTTCCTCACCCACTGATTTTCCTTACAGTAGAATTAGTCAGATATTAAAACGTTGTTAGAGAATAGTAACTATAGGACCGTAAACCACTTTCTTTAAATTATAATTAATAATTAACGTCGCACATTTGTCGGAATCAATTATTCATGGCCGTTGGGGTAATAAAGGTATTTAACAGCCCTTTAAACATACTTTCAACTATTCCTGAGTACATATTTCTTTAATAAAGTTCAACATTATTAAGCTTATGTGTGGTCAATCTAATCTGAATTAACTGTATTACATGAATTAATTTAATATGATATATGAGCTCAGTTTACATCGACTTTTTGTTAAGACAAGTTCGTAGTGTAAAAGCAATTCTAATGGGAAATATATTGTAATTTTTTTAACAAAATGGAAATTAAATTTTTTGCTGGAAAATTTGGATGTATTTAATTTTTTGTTTGTTTATTTAAGGTTCCATAAACTACAATTTACTAGCGACCGAATTGACTTAAGGGTTACATAGAGTGTAAATGTTATATTACATCATAACAATTAATTAATTTATTATACTGCGTTCAGTTTAGGATATGTTGAACGTCAAGAAAATCGTGTTAAAAAGATAATAATTGAAAAGTATACAGTGTGGTAAAATAATGTTGCCCAGACTGTACACCCCATTCGTAAGAATATAATGTTTTCAACAATGAGAGTAGCGTTGCGCAGCCACTCTTGAAGAGGAAGTTTCTTCTCAAAAGACAATACTCACCTTCTCTTTTCTACAGCTCACGAACTGTACTCGATTGTTAAATGTAAACACAAAACAACAATTTGCTTTTTTTATCACACCCTCTCGCGGGATCTGTGCCTTGCAGCAGAGGAAAATATAGGATTAATTTCGAAAAAATATTAGAGTCTGGCAGTAGTTATACCGCAGCAACTTTCATTTTATGATGCCGACCCGCGTCGTGGTCTTGGTTTCTGGGACTAATCTTGATTTTTAATTATTCACAGAAAGAATAAGCGCTACACACTTCATTAAAAATTATATTATGGAACGTAACGCTCAATCCACCCATATAATAACTTTTTTCCGACTTGATTGGCCACTCATAATTTTATTAAAATGTCTTGTTGTTTTGGTATCCAGTCCTAAGACTGGTCTGATACAACCCTCCATGCTAACCTACCTTGCGAAAGCCTTTTCATTTTCTCATACTACCAAATCTTCCCCAATCTTCTTAGCGTATTTCATCAAACCTCCCTCTTCTGTTTTTACTCCCCTCCCTACTTCCCTCTAATGCTAATTTTACAAGACCCTCATGTCATAAAACGTGGCCTATTAATTTATCCCTCCTCTTGGTCAACGTCTTCCATATTCTTCGCTTTTCCCCTATTCTGTTTCGAATTTCCTCGTTAGCGATTCTATCGAACCATCTTCTTTTCAGCATTCTCCTATAGCACCACATTTTAAAGGCTTCTATTGTTTTCCTTTCTGCAACTCGTACCGTCCACGTTTCGCACCCATACAACGCCACACTCTATACGACCATTTTTAGCATGATTTCCTAATATTCACACATATCACCCGAAAGAAAATTCCTTGTTTGCGAAAGCCTTTCTTGTCTCTCCTATCTTACCGTTTATGCTTCTACCATCCCTAGTTATAAATCTATATAATTGGTCTGCGCGAATAAATTTATTAATTATTTAAAAAATTGTCCATTTAATTATATTTCATGTCCACCAACTTTCGTCTTTTATTTCTATGTGCGTATATTTGTCAGTAAATATTATTGTTTAATAAATAATGGTGTTGTTATGATCTTCTATCATGACCAAATTTTCCGAAACTGAAAACTCCCACGTCAATTTTTATCAAATTGTCAAGTCTTCGTTGGCTCAGCAGACAATTAAAGTCCTTAGCCTACCGGTTTGACATTTTAAATTACGAAATAAAACCTCTCCATATGTATTGGCTGCATTATACTGATCATCTTTCTCTTGATCCATCTTCTTCATTTATTTTTCTTTAACTCAACTTTCTCACCCCGCAAAACAAGTTGTAACACTGATATTTATGAGCGAACTCTTTAATAATTTATTAATTAATGCCGTTTAACTGTGTCTGTTAGTTTTTACGCACCTCGAGGACGACTTTGTAAATGGCAAAGAGTAGTGAGTTGTCGACCCTCTCGTTGGTGACCTTCCGGTAGAAGAGCTGACCTTCAGGGCCCAGGAGACAGGCTCTGAGTTGTGTCCTGAAGGCTGTGGGCAGGTAGGCGCCGAAGGTGAGTAGGGGGATGAGAAGCACGGGAGTCCTAGGAGGTCCTGCCAGGGCTCGGGAACGACCAGGACGACACACGGACACGTAGCGCTCCACGGTCAGCGCCAGCAGCATCATTACGCCAACACCTGCAACGACAACAACGACGATCTACAATACACCACAGAAATATTAACCAAGCTCATAAAATATTCGCGTGGACGTTAACAAAATTTAAACTCGTAAGAGTTCCTGGATAGCTAAGTTTTGAGGATATGGAAAGAGTCATATATCGTACATTGTTTGTACAAATATATAATTAATTATTAACTTATTTTACATGAAAATTATTATAATAACACACCCTAATTCTTAATTTATCAAATGAATTAATTTAAATTTTACATTTTTTTTGTGATATTCAATCCTAAGACTGGTCTGATGCAACCCTCCACACGCAAGCTTTTTCATTACCTCATAACTACCACATCCTCCCTAATCTGTTAAATGTTTTCCATCCTTGGCCTCCCTCTTCTGTTCTTACCAAGGGTAAGAACAGAAGAGGGTAATTTTACAAGACGCTCATGTGTTAAAACGTGGCCTATCAATCTATCCCTTGTCTTGCTCAAAGTCCTCCATATTTTTCGCTTTTCCTCTATTCTGTTTAGAACTTCATCGTTAGTGATTCTATTCACCCATATGATTTTCAGCATTCGCCACATTTAAAATACTTATATTTTTTTCATTTCCCCAACTCCTATCGTCCACGTTTCGCACCCATATAACGCCACGCTCCATACAATCATTTTTAGCAACGATTTCCAAATATTCACACTTATATTACCCGTAAGTAATTCCTCTTTTTCGCGAAAGGCTTCCATGCCTGTACTAACCTATTTATTGCGTAAAAACTAGGGATGGTAGACGTATTGTAGCGTGAATTTTACATTATGAAATAAAATTTACTAATTTATAACTTCATTTCCCCGTTCCTCCCCGAGTTCCCCTACTTCAAAATTTGATATTGGGTTACCGCGTCAGTTTAAATTAAGTCACAATTTCTTGTGTAGAAAATTAGTCAGCAGTATTATTGATTGGTGTTCAGGAAACTGCTATTGTAAAAACATTTTACTTTTATTTAATAGACAAAGCCGACGACGTGCTCTACTGAAGGTATTATTGCCATTGTTTTCAAATGAGCCTGATAGGATTGTGCCGTGGGACGGCTTAACAGGCATCGTAAAATACAACAGCAGATTGGTCTCCTAGATTAGAGACGTTGTGTAGTTGCACGTGCGGTGTCGGACAATAAATATCTATCCATAGGGAGGGATGAGGATGGAGCTATGAGCACGTCTCAGTGAGCGCCTAATACCGATTGCATTAATAGGTCACCAGCGATTACTGCTGAAGGGGATTACGCCCACAGGGCGTGACTCTGAATACAATCAGAGCAACAGTTGCCTCAAGGGGTCGTCGCCCTCCAGGAATCAATTTATTCGCCACGTGATCCCGGAGATCGCAATTGCAAAATAGTAGCGCATCGGTGTTTTATAGGCTTTTAGCGCCTAATATTTTTGCGTATGAAGTAGACATGGAACATGCCAAATACAATTCCGAACAATTTGGAAGGACCAGGTGGACACCATGATAATGAAAGGAAAATGTTATTCCGTCATTTATATCTTTAAATGTTTATTAAATTATTTGTATTTAACGCTACCCCTAAAATCTTGACGTGCTTTCGATAAAGGAAAAGTATGCAACAATACAGAGTATACAGTGATACATAAGATCCCCATTTCCCCATTTTCAAATTCCTTTCCTAAGCCGAAGAGTTGTCAGTTACTGGATAACCCCCCCCCCCCCACACACACACAAAAGAAAAAAATATGCTTAAGATTATCCTAATTATGTGTGTTGAAATGTAGGATGTAATGAAAGAAAGTGCACAAAATTAAAGGATACATTTTGAGGGCAATGAATTTTTTTTATTCTTGGCATTACTGCTTTACTGCGCAATTTGGGAAATTAAAATTGAAATATTAAATTCTAAAAGCGCCCCTCCGATCATCCTCGCGGACAAAATTCTACCAACTGTTTCTCCAGCAACAGGCGAACAACCCCGGATTCAGATTCTTGATTTATCTGATGAAAACACATTTTCGCGCAAGGGGCTATTCAATAGTCACAAAAAGCACTTCTCGAATGGCGCAAATCCGCGAGTCACGCACACGCCCAACTTACAAATGACATTTTTCTGTTAACGCATGGAGCATTTTTCTAGTTATCTATTTATTTATCTGATGGCAGTGGTGAGGAGGGAGGCACATTTTTAGAATTATATTTCTCAGTTTCCTTTTCTCAAATTGCCAAGAAAAACAATGAATACATTGATCCATTTTGTCTAATTCTAATTTTGATCAATTACTTTTGTTACACCCTGTATAATGAAGCAGAATATTGTCTAAAATGATGAGATGCAGATTTTACTGTATGTGCCAAAAGGCAGAAATGAAACTTCTTTACTAATTTATTAACTCCACTCTATGCAATTATATAAAAGGAAATAAAAAATTTGACATTACACGGGCAATTACTAATTAATAAGAAAAGTTTTATTTTTAACTGTAAAATAATACGATTGAATAATAATAATAATTGATAACTATATGATTTATATCGTCTTACGTATTTTCTAACGCGTGATTTTATTTATCATTATTTTTATTCCCTGTCACGCTACACAGTGTTGAAAATGATTTTCCTATAATTTTTATTCATTACCAATCAAATGTATTATTATTTTAATGTTAAGAATGAATCTTTTCCTCAAACATTCTTCAAAGGCCTTTTTAACGTCAGTTGTGTTGAGACTAATGTACGAATTAAAATTTAAAGAATAATTTTTTATTTGAAAGTTTAGAGTCGCGACAACTCTAGGGTAATTGCCGACTTACACAGTTACAAAACTATAACCAGATAATAAATAAACACAATTGTTTTACATAGAAAAGTTGATGCACTAGACTGGCAGAAAAATCAAAAAAGGTGAACATCGAGACACAAGATTACTAATATTTTTTTACATTAAATTTCTTCTATCAGTAAAGTTTCGTTCCATAAATAGTAAAATACTCTTTATTGCTTCAGTTGACTCGTTGAACTCCTTTTTTTCTTCGAAAGCCTGAATCGTCTCCCTCCTCTCGTTTGCACGGACTGGACATTCGAATAAGATGTGCTGAATAGTTATACTGCAGTGAATATCTTTTATGAAATTAGCTGACTCTTATTGACAATTAACTTGTGAAAATATGTGTTGCGACTTCACTGTGGCAAAGCTTCTATAGATTCTACATTGTTTCTCTTTTGCAGTGAGCCTGGCGAGTTTCGGAAGGAAAACCAATACTCTCGGTTCCTTGATGCAGTTTATCCAGTTTCAAAGTGTAGTTTAACACGGTGACGCAAATGTTTACTTTTCTCCTTCCTGACGTCGTACTTCTCTCCGCTTGTTTTCTAGCGAGTCAACTTCTACGCGAGAGAACAGAACAGAAAATCTGTAACATTGCAGCCACACGACTCGCCGTGTATAATAAGATATAAAATCGCAAAACATGACCGGCTCGAAAGATTCTACTCTTGTGACTTTTTTTGGAGAAACTCGACTTTTCATGTTCTTTTTAATTATTTTTCACGTCTTATTTGGTTAGTGCCCTAACAGTTCTCGAAACCCGTCTTCCAAGGGGCGTAAAACTTCCTTGCTAGTAGGAAACTATATAGTTGCACCAAGGTGAAGTTGAAACAAAAGTTATGGGAAATGTGATATTCCGCATCTGGTTGTTGCAACGCTGTACGAGTTAGGCCAATTTAATAGAAGAAGACAGAGCCACGTGAAAAATTCAGACAATGGTCATCAAACAAAGAACTTCACTAACGCAATTGTGAGTCATGTCATGCCAGTTTCCCTATAAACTACCACAAAATAAGCAACAAATATTTAGAATATGGAATTGAAAATAAAAATATTCTTTACTCGTATGTGGCTTATTTAACTCGACATTTGTTTCAGTTATTTTATGACGATACCGGGAAGGTTTTAACTTTTGACCATAAAAAAGTACCAGAGAAAAATAAGTTGCATCTAAATCTAATTGAGAATAACCATATACAACAGCTTTAATATCAATGTACAGAACATGTATAAATATAACTTCTTTCTCAAACAATGGTAAATTTTACTTGACAATGGTTCTATCACTCCATTGAAACTCTTTTATGTCGTACAGTGAACTATTAAATTATCTTCGCTTTCATGTGAGATCTATATTACCATTTTGGCCACTTTATTTAAACCTAACTGGGGATCCGCCGTTTCCCGGGTATCTATATTATTCCGGTACATTATTTAATTCTTGGTCAACATAATTAAACGGACATCGAACGCGTCGCAATATGAACCGCAAATATAGTCTCAGTATCGCGGTACATAGCAAGTTTAAAAATATTTTCTGTAAACTAACTGAATAAAAATTCTCTTAACATTTTATGAGAGCACGAAAATACTCCTGGTACATTAGAGAAATAAAAATTACCACCAGTAATGTAAACGTGTACAAAGTATTTTAATAAATAAAATTATTTCCGGTATTTTAAAATGGTAATAATCAGCTTCGTTACCATGAGACAGTAAGAGATGCCACACCCCAGTATGAGCTAGGGGTTATTTTACCTATCAAGTGTTCAAACTGGACCAAGTTCGATTGAAATAGCTTAACCCACCTCCGCAGAAATGTGTTTTACCCGTTCCACTTCCCCATTAGGGGATGAAATGCAATTTAAATCGCATCTAAATGACAGAATCAAACTCAAAGACAAGCATAACACCAATTTCGATACCAGACTTGACTGTTTTCTTTTAATTTTCATATGACGCCTCCTACACCGCCATAAATACTCCACTTCGACGCTGAATGGGTCTCAAATTATACGCAAACAAATTAAACGAAAACGCTATCCAATTGCTTTACCCAGAAAATTATATATTAGGAGGAAATAATGGGAATTTCCACCCCAGACGATGGTAGTCTTACCCCAATAATTTTCATTACCGGGTCATCATGGAGCCGTGTTCAAAATTTATTAAAAGTTATTCTATTCGTTAAAAATGGTTTGCGTAAGTCTTTTTAACCCCCTTTATGGGATGAACTATAACTTGAATTGCATTTTGAAGGTCGTAATTAAACTCAGTGACCCACATTACAGCGGTTTAGAGCTCAACATTGATTTTTTCTGCTTATTTTTTTGTGATGCCCCTCCAGATTTTGGATGAGGATTTAAATTATACGCTAGCAGTATCGGAGGATACAGTATCAAATTAATTGATCCAAGAATTTATTAATATGATAAAGACATTCGTCGGTTTTACATGGCTCTAGGGATGACAGCCGTGTCCTACCCCGACATTGCTGACAACGCGTGAACCAAATTTGGTCGTACTGATCCACTCGTTTAGACTTGTATGCGGAACATACAGACAGACACATACAGGCAAGTTTATTATAGAGAAGAATAGTTCTGTTTCTCTTCTTTTCTTTTCTATGAAGATTATTATCCGTGTTGAATAAATTATAAGTACGTTTTATTTTATGTTAACAATGTAATGACTTGACGGGATCCGGTCGTTTGCCCGACGCACACGATGGACGTTTTCCTAACAACAATATTCCTATTGACGTTTGTCCGACTGGTTATTATCCCGATTGATGTGTTCCGACATGTCAATATCCCAATGCGTCATTTTCCCCAAGGGAGCGTTTTAAGTTCATACAAAACATAAAACATATCATATATGAATGCAGCAGATTCGAGGAAGAAAGAGACCAAATATTTGGAAGCCTTGACGAAATGGACTAATTCCCGAGACATCAAAAGGATATTCTTTAATTTTAAAAAATGATAAATTTATATAATGTAATTTATTGTAGAAACTCTAACGTACAGTCACTAATAACCTGTTGTTGTTGTTGATGCGACTTGAAATAAACTTAATTATATAAAAAAACTTGGCACTCGTGTCAAGATGCATAAACAAACGGATTTAAGATTTAAACCCCTAGTGTGTGGCGATGGAACGGGTGCTAAAACTGTCCATATTAGCATCGAATAAATAGTTACGGGGTCTCATAGATTCAAAGCGTCACTATAGATATTTTTAGTGTCTAATTTCAACCCCTAACTGTAGCATAAACACCTTCGGGCGTGGAGGTGGAAAGGAAACAAAATTATCCGTTTGCGAGCGAGATTGGTATCGATCTCGAATTTACGGTATTCGCCGAGTTTAATTAGTACATTACGGAACGATTAAGTGAAAGTTACGCTCAATATGTAAATAAATAAAAAATTAAATTGAAATACAGAAGTATATGTAGTTTCACACGACCAGGAAAACAAAGTGTCTTATTTACCGCAACAGTATTTTTGTACAAATGTAACGCACACACACCAAGTGTCACAATCACTTTTCGAAAAAATAGATTCTAGTTCCAAATCCCAACAGACACTTGTCCAATGTCCGCTTTCTCGAGACAGCATTCCGATTAGCTTTTGCTCGCCAGGTCAATATCCCTTGAGATAGAGATGAACGGGAGTGGAAACGTGTTCCTCATACACTTTTAAACGCGTGGAGATATTTCAACAAAAATTTGGACACATGTAAATTATGATTAGGAAACAGACTGTCCGACAGGCGGAGGATTGGAGTGGGTGTAATTAACTTATTTATATTTAAGTTCCTGTTTTATTATTTACGCTAACCCAAGAAACGCCGGGCACTTCAGCTAGTATATTCTATTATAATTCTAACCGTACCTTTATTTTGAAGAATTCGGAGGAAAATTTACTCTTAATTTATAAAGAAACGTTATTAATTTTAGAGGAATTTAATGATACACACAATTTTGTCCTTCCTTAAAAAAGTCTAATTAATGATTCTTTAAATGTAAGGTTCTTCATTTACAAGGTTCATAAAACATGTATAACTTCAGATTCAATGACTCAATAATTGTTTTTTTTCTTTTCTTTTAAAAACCAGTCTCCTACTTGTGATATCGAGTATAGAGAACCTTAGTGTAGTTACAATAACAATTGATTTAACGTCCCTTACCAAGGCACGCGTTTCCGAGGAAAAGTTCCAGGTGGGCGTGGTAAAAGGCCTGCGCCAAATTGGTCCATCGGCCAGCCTCTTTGTGGATCAGCACTCGAAGGCCGAAAGGGATGGCGAACAGGATAGCCAATAAGGCAGCTGCTGAATATCCTGTACAGAAATGGAAAGGCTTTCATTACTCCCAAATGAGAAATTTATCTAATATCTGGAATAACTTACATAATAGATACAGAAGTTACATTCTTACTATTATATTCTTGTTAACAATTGTCTAATTTTTTTTCTTAAGACTAGCCTAATTAATGATTAGCTGCGCTGACTATTTCATATATCCTATCTAAAATTATGAAAGCAACATTCATACATACGAAACATCTATTTGATTAATAAATACGTAATTGAAAGATGAATAAAAAATATTATATACCAGAATGATAGAATTCAAATACAATTTGCCAACATTATTTTAATGCTAGATACCCAATATCTCACATTTTTAACAGAATTAAAATCATTTCTTGACGGAAAATACATAAAACGATTCGAAAGTATCAGAAATTATTGGTTGAAATTTGTATGAAATGTCTTTGAACTTAAACATATAGTGCAGAGAAATATGAATCGAGTATATATAACTCGAATTTTTGTAGTGGGCAACGACCTGTTATAGAAAAATACTGTTTGTGAACTTTTTTATTTTAAAGTAAATGCCTTGGATTAGATTCAGTTACTATTGTCCCTCGTTTCTGCGTCCAGCCAGATAATTCTGAATTTCTTAGATGAATTACATTAACGTATGCCAAATATTTCACGGAATCTTTTCACTGTATTTGATAGTGTTCACGAACAAAGCCTGTCGTCGTCGGAACTACAGTATATTCGGTCTAATTTGTCCGTCTGGAACTTAATGAACCGTGTCCATTACGTCAGACCATTTCGGACCGATCCGACGTAAATAGCATTTTGCAGTATCGTTCCGCCGAATAGAAATGACATGGAAGGCACCCTAAATGTACGTCGGATTAGGGGGGTGCGGAAACGCAAATAAAATGAGGCAAAATATGTGAAGAACTAAGGCCAATGGGAGGCCCAGGAATTACAGAGAAAAAAGCAGGGAACAACAAAGGATTGACAAAGGCGAGAGGGAACCTCTCACACCGCGCGAGGAAAATGCCAAAACGAGGTAGAGGGAAGGGGAGATTGGCAGCGGCAGATTGAGAACTAACGGACCGCGAGTAGCTCCAGTCGAACAGCATAAAGCACTACATTACGCATGTACGAGAGCAGGACAAGGGAGTAAGATGGGTTCTAGTCTATGTTAGAAAGGCTTTGTGGCTGGAGTGCCGCGTGATCGAATAAGGCAATAAGGCAGGAGTATGCCGAATTCGAATACACTAAGGAAAGAGCAGCCGGGAAGGGAAGGGCTGCAGCCTGGCTGCACTGTTCCACCTCATGAATGAGGTGCGGGCGCGCTGTTATTATAAATTATCAGATAGAGGAGAAATAAGAGGGAAGAACAAGAGACATACTGGAAATAATGGATGGGCCAAGGAGGAAAGCCACAGGTGGACGAGAAGCAATCATGTAGGCGCAATAAAGGGCTGCACACGAAGTTATTTGCAGCAAAGTGAGCGAGAGCGAACAAGAAGAAGGTGTAGGACTAGGCATCCTCTTACACGGTACGCTCCGTTTATTCAATCCGTTTACCGCATTTTCTGGAATACCGCAGTAAGTGACGGCCAGTTAGCAAAAGGCGTCTCGTCGTACCTGAAGTTATTTTCTGCATCGCCTTCTCTACCTTGTCTCCTTCGCGTCGCCCTCCCCCATCCTCCCCCACGCGTATACATCCCCTCGTTCCCGCCCTCGCGTTTCCACCACCTCGCCTCTTCCCTGCCGTCTGTCCATTGCACCCCGTCCATCCCCGCGGTCTAGTGCGTTATTATCGTCAAATTATATAGTCGTTCATTAAAACTGTTTAATTTTAATTCAGTTTTATGAAAAACTTGGACGCTTTATCCTATGGAAGCGAACCATGATTCTTCGGGTTAGTTTAATTGGAATAAACTAATCAAATCCTTTAAGTCAGTATTGGGACGTAACACAGTAATTCCACATTTTATTCCTCCTGTCCTGGTCATCCGGTATGGATTTTTCACAATACCCATACCTCCTATAATGTTTCAATGCATAACTAGCGCGTATGTGAGTGGACCAATTTATACAACATTATTGAGGTACGGGAAACCCTGGAAATTTTGAAGTGAGCACTGCCCATAACAACGATAGATGTTTGAAAATTCATGGTAGAGAAACTAAGGAAACTAATTAAAACAGAGGTGAGCTGGTGGCTGAAATTGGAGTGGTGCAGGTATAGTAAGGCAGCTTGACGCAAAATATAAGGAGGGTAATCCAAGGCAAAATAATGAAAGTGGCATTTACGACAATAATGAAAAGAAAAAAGTTTTTCTGTAGACCCACTCAGACATAGTGGGAATGATCAATGATCGACTGACCAGTATGGTAATTTTTAAATAGAAAGTTCGCGAAGAAAAATCATTTAAGGAATGAAGGTGCAACGATGCGGACAGATTTAGCACCTTAACACTTTATTTCAATTTGCGGCTATCAAGGCTTTTTCAAGAAAAAGATTTGTTATTAGTTCCGCCATCTTCTACATTAACAAGTAAAGGTTATTCTACAGTTCTAGTTGACTTGTACATGTTTTCTAGATAGTACATATGAAGTGTGGCGTGGGCTGGGTAATTGGATCGGAAGGCAAACAGCGGAAATCAGTGGAAGCCGTTTCGGAATCCTTAATCCTCGGTAATTTAGTAATTAATAATTTAGGTGTAGTTTTAAAATACCTTAACGAAAAAACTCATACGATACATACTCTTGATGTGTGTCGAAAGAGGAGTATTAGTGGTTTGCTATTGATTGTTGTGGTAATTTCAGTTCTCATAGACAGTAATTGACTGCTCAACTACTCAAGGTAACACAATACTTGCACAAAGCTCCATTATCAATTTACTTATTATAACTAGCTAACCCCACATTCTACCTAATGTGCTTTCAGTATTCATCTCACTCTGGCCCTCCTTATCTTCTGTTCTCTTTACCCCACTAATCCTCAGTGCCATAAAAACGTGGCCTATTAATCTATCCCTTCTCTTAGTCATACGTTACTTCCATTATTGTTATCCTTTTCCCTTATTTCTATTTTAGATCTTCTCGCCATATGTGATTCGTATTCACCATAGATTCTTCAAACAATTCGCCTATAAGGCTACTCACATTTCAAATGTCCTCATTTATCAAAACAATAAAATATTGTCTGTGCTCATTTGTATATGCACAACGATAAAGAAAAAAAAATTCCATTAACAACCTTAATATATATTTTCCAAACCCCAACAACGACTACTCCTAAACTTACCACCAAATTAAAACAACTAACTCAAATATTCAATCAATAATTCCTTTTATTACTTCTTTAAACAAACACCACACCAAAACAAAGTATGACGTAGCACTCTACACAATGAACGCTACTTTTAAGATCTCTCTCAATCACGGATGTTCGAAAATGTAGAGAGGATTATCATCTCTCTCTCTCTCTCTCTCGCACCAAATAAAAAACACCATCATATAGTCACACACTCTCGCAGGTGCACGCTCCTCACTCCCTACTGCGCTCTCAGACGTGTGTGTGTGTGTGTGTGTAACCAGAGAGATACTAGATATATATTCACTCTCGCAATACACTCTCTCTCCTATAGACAACTTGAAAAGAGACTCAAGAGAGTTAGATTGTGCTTTACAATTGTGTTATAATAGTCTCACTGTGTTGTTGGCTTAGTATGCACTCCTCCCTCACACACTGTCACGCTCTCGTTCGTGTGAGTATTAAATTTGAGAGTAGTAGATAGATTCATGAGTGTGTGTGTGTGTGTTGGTGGCACGTATTTTCAAAATCTTAAGAAAGGAAGTGAGTGGGCGCTCGTGTCCAGATTGCAGAGGAAACTCCTCAATGATAGATATATTAGTTCGCGCACCGCTCTCTCGTATGTGGGATTGGGAGGTACGTAGATAGACCTCCCCCAATCCTGGGACGACATATTATTGTGTGTGTCTGCTATACATAGCCTGGGTTGTGTGACGTTTCTATTGTGTTATTGATGTATACACTCGCGACGTGGTTCGCTCCTGCACGCTACTCCTCCACTCCTATAAACATACACAAATCGGAATAACTGATGGCAATAGCCATCCGTCGCCTCATATACCGCTCTCTCAAGAGATACTTTATTAGTAATATTGTTATTAAATATATACAGACTAGAGACTGTCAACGTCCATTTAATAAATCCATTAATAAATATTTACTTTTTATCATATCTTTTCTCTCAACTAATGCTAGAGAAAAGATTTCGGTTGTATGATGTACACATGAAGTGATAGATTTTGTTATGCTAGAGCTATTTCACGCTCGCGTCGCACCTCTGTTTCCCTCTACACCCACATCCATACGATCAGCGTGATCCCCACATCTAGTCTCACTAACAAACTAGATATACACACTCATTCCATGTTTATAATACATAATAAAAAAACATTTCTTTGTACTGTGTTTTTTAAAACTGTAAAGACGACCCATCCTAATACGAACCTCTCGGCTTTTAGCTATGCACTCTCCTAGATGACTCTGGTTTTGATCAGAAACAATAAAAACTACAAAGTGTTTTGTGCATCAGTGACAACGAATATTTTATTTCAATGCGAGTTTTATTCATTACACGAGTTTCTTCATTGGTACAATAAACGTGCTAAGTTGATCAGTATTCTGAAAGAACAATGGCTGCCAAATAATTTGCTTTGACCCGTTTATATATATTCTTCTGCTTTTTATTGACTACTCGGCCAGGAGTTACTGCCGGCTAAATGTCATAATTTTGTACGCTATCTTTTCTAGTACGCTTCCCGAGGTTCGTCTAGGTGTATTAAAAGTTAAACTCATTGTGAATCACCGTTGTACGACTCTCTCACAGTCGAGGTTCTTGTCGTACTGATCGTTTAAAATGTTATAGAGCTCGAATTATAGTCTAGATTCCAGATCTCTTTGCAACGTATATCGCTAACGTGCCGTACTAGCCTTGTATAGATCAATTCATATCTGTCCCGGTTTATTTAATCGACTAGCTCCAAATCTTTTTCAAAATTGGAAAGACATGAATGCTATGCTTACAATTTGTAATATTACTCTCTCACACAATTTTTGAGCTTTTGATATATTATAAATCTCGTATGCTGAAAATAATTTGTCATCATCTTAGATAAAGGATCGTATACCGTAAGTATGGTAAGATGTGCTTCATTAAATAAGACTGGGGTGTGAAATCATCGTGTGGAATTAAGTACTTTTTTAATGCAATGGTGCAGACAAACCATAATATGGAAGTTGGAATAGACTTCTTTTTGAAATTGAACTCTACCGTAGAATATCCAACTTCTCACCCCGTTGTGACATCAAGATCAATGTACTGATACCAGACACTGCAGAAAAAATCATGATAGGGTGGATTGTAGAAGAACAATCCAACCTTAAACTGGTGCGCGATTAAGTAAATATAGGAGATGATATACATTAACTAACAATTAATGTGTGTTGTAATTTGCTGGACAATCTCGCGCTGATCATAGTAAGCTTCGATATATAAGAAGAAAGGCAATCAGTTATTTTAATAGGCCGCGTGTTAAGACACTATGATCTTGCACAGACAAATAAGTTGAGTTGTTTAGTAAACTGATACATGTAAGATTGGTTTTATATATGGAGCCGTGATCTGATGAAATTAACGTAAAACATTATGCATACAACTCATTTACGTGGGCTATGTTTTGCAACGATCAAGTTACTATTGTGGACATAAACGTAGTAAAGGCATTAATAGAGCAAGATAGTGAATTAGCACTCGAACGTGGAATGTTCCACTCCAGAGCACAGATGTACATGTCTCCAATCTAGAATTTATATACGTTTTTAGGATAAAACATAAGCCAGAAAACTCTTGAGAAAAATGATACAAAATAGTTATAACAAATGCTATAGAGAAATCGACCCACTCTTGATACAAGGTAATGCGCTCAATTTCGATCGCATCTAAAATTAACAATGTTCTCGTCGGCCAATTGTGTTAAAAACATCAAACAGTTATAGACTGTATACTCTATAAATGACTGGCTCCCTAGTTCTCGGTGATCCTTTATGTCTTCCTGTATTTAAATATATAAACTCAGATAGAATCCAAGAAACGAACTTACACAGTAAATGTTCTTTTTAAATACATTATCTAGTACATTAGTCATGTTAAATGAAGAAAGAGGAAATTTTTACTGTTGTTGAGAGAATAATAGTTACTTTATAAGTTTGAGTTGTAACTTATAAAAACCAATGAAATTGCCTATTTTTTTAGAGAATTGCTTTTTATAGTAATTTTTGAACTTTACACGCAGCTATTCAACCATAAAAAGATTGACATGTGGGATCCGAGACGATGCATTTGTCTACCCCGACTTATAACTAAACAAATGGTATATAGCTTTTACCTTGATTGTCAACATCGAAGTTTCACAGTGAAACAGACCGTATGTTGGACAATGTCGCTTATAAATGACGGCTCTAATATGAGCGAGCTTAGTACGGATTTCTTTAGCTCGCTTTAATTACATGAACTAATATGTCTAGCTAAAATAGAGATTTCCTTCTGCCCCCTCCGCCTCCCCCCTTCCCCGCCCCTTATCCCAAAGCTCTTGGTCACCGCTGCGCGCTAGCGTAAGATATGTTTAAGGTTGCTTGGATAGATAGTTCTCTGGCTTATACTCTGTTTAGTCGATTTTCTTATCATTTCGAGAGAATAATTGAGAAGAAAAATAATATCTCACTCCCTCACACTCTCCACGCATATTTACTTGAAATTACAAAACACAACAAAATAAATATATGTTTTAAGTTAAATGTTAAACTACCTGCATCAGATCATTTTTATGAATGTTCGTGAGTCTCGCAATTCTCGGTTGCCGAACACGATTACGCTCTTCTCCAACACAAATGGCGAACCTACTTGTCCTCGCTTCAAAATGAATTAACTTAACTAGATATATTTTTTGATTAGTATTTTTCAAATAGTATTTATTTCAAATAGCATATCACAGAATATTTTTAATAATAGTTTTAAAGAACATTTTGAATATGGGCTAGATATGAAAAAGACAGTTGGCTTCGAAGAATCAATCTACTAAATTTTGATATTAGCTAAACAGGAAACAAATACAATTAACCATCCGGTCTTCACTCCCATAGTCTTCATAAATATCCATAAGACATACGACCATGTTTAGAATGCACAATGACTGTAAAAATCATCCTCTCTGACATGGATTCCTGATTGCTTATTTGAAACACAGATCATTCAGAGTCAAAACCGACAATCATACAACGGCGTCGCATATCATTCCATGGCGTTCATTCAAGTCTGCACACACTTTGAAAATTGTTTCCTTGTTTTATTGTGTTAACTCTTTCGGAGCCCATCTTTTACTTATTCTTCTGAACTTGAGCTTGTTACCGAAAACGTTATGAAGTGTGCTAACACTTTTCTTCTTGCTATATCTTCAAAAGTTTTACGCTGGTCATCACGAATAATATAAATAGTGCGGGTTTCAAGACATTATGTTGACACGTCAACTAACCTGCCAGGACATAGCGAGTCAGTCACTGAGTTTTTACCGCCTTTGAACTGTTATACCCAGTAATAACTATTTTCGTGATACATACAAGTTCTGGTCGAGAAGACCGGGATTAAGTCTGTTGGAGGATCGATAGGATGATCATGTATCACTCCAAATTCGGAATGTGTCACGCAAGATGACAGTCCGCAGTCGACTCGGTAGGCCCAGGCCCTCAAGGGGCTGTAGAGCCATGGAGAAAAAAATAAATTACAAGTTTCACTGCACTGTAAAATAATCGAAGAAAACATTTTAGCCGCCTTTTCACCTTCCGAGAGCAAAACCCGTATCACTGAACGTTGTTCAACTAACGTGAAGACTTCAAATGGACACGCAATTGTCAAATTCACTTTTGAGAACTATAAAGAAGAGAATGTTTATCCATCTCTTTTCCAGCTTATCCTACAAAAAAATTCAATTAGTCTCGTTAATTATAAAATGTCCTGGAAAAAACAATCGTATTCTAAATTGGAGGACATCGGTTTTAGTGTTACACGCTATGTCAAGTGTTACTAGCTGCCATTCATTTTTTTCAAAGGACGCTGACTTAAATTAGTATTGAGGGATGATTGGGCTTGGATCACAATTTTGATAGCTGCAAGATGAGTGACAAGAGCTGTGCAAAGGGGCAGGCTCTTGTGTTCAGAAGAGGTGCTGCTTCTATTGGCCCAGATAACTTTGAGGCAATTCTTACGGTTGGTTGGAGCAGTCTGTCACAGAGATAAGGCAGAGGGACGGTTTCATTTACCGGATATGGGAGGCTATCCTAAGCTGGCACATAAACAGAGGCAGCTACTCTCAACTCCATGGGCCGAATCATGCGGAGGAAATGTAATCACGTAGCTTCTTTCCTCATCTGGAGTAAGGTCAGATTGTAAAATCAATACGCAGAGCCGCCATAACTCATTGAAATATCTTGACATCCGTGCAGAAGCACGTGGCCGAGGCTTTTCTGGCAGGTGGTACACATCTTTAAAAAATTTATACTCAGTAATTAAATCACATAAAAAGACAAAGGAAATTCTAAACACAGAAAACACACACACATCCAGGGTGTCCTATCTGAAAAAGTACGGCCAATAATCTCTGGAGGGTGGCAAGTAACGAAAAAATCTTCAAGACAGAAGTTGTAGGTTTTGGGGAGGGGACATTTTCTGGATGAATTATTTTGAGCTTTTCAGCTCATACTTGCAAGCCGCAAGCATATAGTCATTTTTTAAATGGCAACATCATTTCTCACCCCCATGAAACTTTTTCGTCTTGATGAGCTAATTTCAGATACCCCATCATTCATGTAATTACACTTGAAACAAACCGCAAAAACGAAGGATGACGAAGGCGATTAGGGTACCACTCTCGGCTTGATACACTCTCCTAAAACGAGTAAAATATTGACAACTTCACTCTCTGAATACATCGTGTCGTGATACTAACTCAATTATAGTTGAATTGGCACCGATTAGAGAAAAGAATCCTCGAAATTGTCCGAAAAATGTTTTTTTTTTAAATTTGATAATTCCGATTGGTGGACAAACATAAGGAATAATTGTCCACACCAAGGCTCTCCACGGTTTGACGTGTTTGCGCGTTCGTAAACATTCCCAACCGCATGTAGTAGTAGTCTCAATACAGCCACAAATAAGGTGCTGAGACGCCAACACGGAATTAGAGACTGCGTGATTGGAATTAAATTATTTTACGACGACGAATATTGAGTTTTGTTGATTCTGGCGAATTGGTCGAAGTGTTTGAAAGTTTGAGTTTGTTGTGTAATGACCACACCCTGGGGACACATACCTCTTGGCTCGATTAAAATATTTTGTTGATGTTATTGTAATTAGAATAGAAGATAAAGAAAAGAAAGCTGTTATCAAGAAAGGTGTAAGACAAGGATGCAGGCTGTCGCCCATGCTGTTTAACTTATCTATAGAACAGGTGATGAAGAATAATAAAACGGAATATGGAAAATGAATCATTATCCAAGGTGAATCAATGAAAACCTTACACTTTGCGAGACGATATTGTAGTATTAGGGGAATCAGAAGACTTGGAAACTGTAAGAAATGGTATGATCGGAGTCCTGGAGAAAGAAGGATTAACAGAGGCAAAACCAGGGTAATGGAGTGTAGTTTGGGAAACAGTGAAAAAAAAGTATCTTAGATTGGGAAGAGATATACTGACGGAAGTTAAAGAATTCTGCTACTTGGGAAAGCGTAATAACTAGGGATGGTAGAAGTATAGTAGACATAAAGAGTAGAATAGCACAGGCAAGGAAGGCTTTCGCGAAAAAGAGGAATTTACTAACGGGTATTATAAATGTGAATATTAGGAAATAATTGCTAAAAATGTTCGTATGGAGCGTGGCGTTACATGGGTGCGAAACGTGGACGATAGAAGGCTTTGAAATGTGTTGCTATAGGCGAATACTGAAAATCAGACGGGCGGATAGAGAAACTAACGAGGAAGTTCTAAACAGAATAGGGGAAAAGGAACAATATGGAGGACGTTGACCAAGAGAAAGGATACATTAAAGGCCACGTTTTAAGCCACGAGGGTTTTGTAAAATTATCATTAAAGGAAATGTGTGGAGTAAGAATCTGAAGACGGAGGCCAAGGATAGAATACACTAAACAGATTAAGGAGAATGTGAGTTGTGCTAGTTATGAGGAAATGAAAAGGCCTGCTCAAGATAGGTTAGCATGAGTGTTCATCAGGCCAGTCTTAGGACTGAACACCACAACAACAACAAAGTAAACATTTTTATTGAAATAAATTATAGTTTATTTACAGAACAAGAGTGGAAAAATTCTGCGAAGCCGAGGTATTTTCTTCTTCACGTCACACCACAGCTTGTGGCTCAACTTTACTACATTACAATAACTAATTCCCGAATTTCTTATAAATTGCAAAAATTTGTGCCACATTTAATAATTAACATGTACGTGAAAGTATTCTATGGCGCCTTAATTTTTTAAATCTTGCATTTATTATTTTCATTTGGGAAACAACTTTAATATCAATAACGGGCTAGAAAAATTTTCGAATGTGGCACGCCGTTCCATAGTTTCGCTTCCACTGTAGTAGGGGATCCAAGACCGCAGTCATAAAAATTCCTGTCTGCACGTCTCTCTAACGTTCTTACCTGTCATATGAAAACCGCTACACTTACGTCAATGAAACTATATATCAGGCTATACAAAGAGGTTCAAAGATTTTTAAGAATGTCAAACAGACATACATCATCTTTAGGACAGTACCAATCTTGAAAACGGTAGCACAGTTCACGATTTCATCGTAGTTATATAGAACCGTTATGTCAAAGCACACTCCTCCGTGCTTGGACTGTTTACTGAACAGGAAAACGAGCTGAGCAGTATTTTTCTGAAACCTTAAATATGTTTTAGGTATACCTTAAACTATGACTATTTGAAAATTAAGAAAATTAAATTTCAACCTACTGAATTTAAGTTTTCTTCCTAAGGACATGCATTTGTATGCAAAGAACATTACAGTCAAAAATGGGCTCAAAGAGACAAAAGGAATAGAAATAATAAAATATATTATATTTAAACTATGTGTCTGATGTAACGCTATAAAGTCTGCCCCTACCCTCCCCCCCCCCAACCGTCTCCAAAAGAAAAAAATCCATATATTGCTATGTAGCCACGTTGTACAAAATGCATCACAAACATATATTTAATGATTTCAGATTGATACGTTAAATGAGAAATCATTTATCGTGAAGATAGAAAGCAGTATATGGAATAAACTAGTAGGGTTAATAAAACTTAGTAATTTATCTAAGCTCTGGAAATATGATAAAATAAACTATTGTATCTTAATAATTTTCGAGGAAAATAATGTAAAGTTCTACTGAATCTTGTAAACGTTTTATAAAGTGATTTCAGATTGTGCGAATTATTCTTACTCCGTCATTAATTTCTGAACGTTATCACTTATGCGACAGTATATTTATTTAATATGTATGTGTTGTAATATGGAAACATGAATTCCATTACATTTTACATTATCCTTGGTATTACGTTTGTAAAACTTCAAAATCGAGTATTGTTTATATTTACAAGCTATTAAATTGAATAAAGGATTATTCTAACCACATCAGAAAAATTATTTAGTGCTTGTTTGTCTCTCATTAACAACATACGAGAAATTCGAAACTGTTATGTATTTGATTTACGAGTATCTCTCTAAAATGTTCCATTAGTTTATTCGACGCTCTTTTATGATGCTGCAGGTAACTCAATGTCCATTATCGTCTGACCATAATCTATATTCCTATTTAAACACGTGTTAATAGGGAGATAAATTATCATCAACAACCATTTTAAAATACATGGATTACTGGACACTTTACGTCTATTGACAATTGGCGGTTTTCCCCTGTTATTGCGCAAAAGTCCGCCAAATGTCATTAGTGCTGTTATCAACACAAACACGAGACCTGTGTAGGCAATTCCAGATTTTTGTGTGATTATACTGCAAATTTAACGAATGATTCCACAAAATGATATTATAGTCCTCAGTTTGCACAGCGCAAATATTGTGTGATTACATTACACTAGTAATTCTGTTCAAAATTGCAACAAACTGTAGTCGTATCATACGACTGCTGTACGTTCATTGATATATAATAAATTAATAACAGTATGGTTGTCTCTCATGAAATAATGGGAGTATAAAGCATATAACTACCATGAAGAGAAAAGAAATAAAACCAATTTGTCAACAAATTTTATTAGATTAAGGAATTAAGTAGTTCTTGTATCACAAATACCACAGTCTACTACAATGAATAATAATATTAAGAAAATCTAGTATAGTCTCCTCACATTTTCTTTAGAATATATTTTTAATATATAATCACACTTTTCCACACCAATTACAATAAAATTACACTCGTTTCATTAAGTTCATCCTCTAATGTTTCACGTATTGGTTTTATGTAATTTTAGTATAGTTGTTATTTGGAATTAATTTAGCCATTAAAATGAAATTTATTTCTTATTATTAATAATTGCTAAATTTTGTGTAAATAACTAAATGGAACAATTCAACTCCGGTTCGTATAGATACAATAAAAAGTTTGTTGCGCGTTTGCTGACGTCAGGCAGCGCTTTCTAGAACTCGGCAGGCGGCTCCCTGAAGTTCGAGAACGTTTTGCTGTCCCTTCATGCATTCTTAACAAATCGTTAAAAGGTTCTTTATTTCGTATTGTTAACAACTTGGATATCACTTAACAGTCTCTGCATTACGTGGACCACCGCTGCTTCGTCCTGTGCAGTCATGAGGCGAGTGGGAGGAGTTCGTCCTCTTGATCGCAATAATGCTTTCCGACAACGGATAATTTTTATTTGAACCGTTTGCATCTTATTGTCCTGTTTCCTATCAACTCATTCCTCTTTGAACATTCATGCTACTTGTCAAAGATATTTCTAATATATACGCCTATCCTGTTAAATATTAATTCATCAATAACTTTTATATAAGTTATATTGACATTGTAGTTTTGGTATTTATTTAATACCTTTATTTTTTATATTTGCGTTTAAATATACGAGAACTATTCTTAAAATAAGTACCGATAATCATTTCAAATATAAGAGTACATTATTTCCCAGATATTTTATTATTAAACATTTTCTACAGCTCACGCTTTTCTCCACATTTTCCATAAAGGGAAAATAAACACAGCTTATAGGAAAATCAAATAAACATTCGGCGAGTGGAAAAATATTAGCAAGAACATCAGGAGAGCGGATGGGAAGACAATTATGGATAAAGAAGAAAAAGCAGAACGATGGAAGGAATATCTAGAAAAGCTGTATCGTACTGGAAATCGAGATCAATCAATAATAGAAGAAGAAGACGAGGTGGATGAAGAGTTCAGGGACAAAATTTTAAGGTCAGAGTTTGACAGGGCGCTGAAAGATCTGAGTAATGGTAAAGCGCCTGGAGTTGATAACATTCCAACAGAGTTGATAAGATCATCGATCGAAGAAGAAATATCATCTCTGTTCGGGATAATTTGCGAATTCTACGAAACAGGAAGAATATGAGAAGATTTTAGTAAAACATAATTACACCCATACCAAAGAAATCTGGGTTGATAGATGCGAACAGCACAGGACAATTAGTTTAGTATCCCATGCATGAATAATATTAACGAAAATAAAATATAGGAGAATGGAACGTCAAATTGAATGTGAGTTACGAGAAGATCAGTTTGGGTTTACAAAGAATGCAGGGACAAGAGAAGAAATATTGACTTTTCGAATAATTTTAGAAGACTGGATAAGAAAACAATTGGCCTACGTTTATGGCATTTATAGATTTAGAAAAAGCGTTTGATAATATGAACTGGGACAAACTATTAAGGCTTTTGAAGAGTACTGGAATAAAATATCTACACAAGACAGGAAGCAGGAATTAGAACAGAAAATTAAGAAAAGAAAGCCGTAATCAAAAAGGAGAAAGACAAGGATGCTGTTGCCCATACTATATACTAGTATTAGGACAGTAAGAAAAGAAAACTTGGAAACCATAACAAATGACAATAACGGAGTCCTGGAGAAAGAGATCAATTTGAGGAGTAAGAGAGGTAAAACCAAGGTAATGGAGTGTACTTTGGGAAACAGTGGAATAAAAAGGGTGTAATATTGGGAAGGGATATTTTGACGGAAGTTAAGGAATTCTGCTACTTGGGAAGCGTAATAACTAGGGATGGTAGAATCATATTAGACATAAAGGGTAGGATAGCACAGGCAAGGAAGGTTTTCGTGAAAAATAGAAATTTACTTACGAGTAATATAAGTGTGAATATTAGGAAAAAGTTGCTAAAACTGTTCGTATAGAGCGTCGCGTTATATGGGTGCGAAACGTGGACGATAGGAGTTGGCGAAAGGAAAAGAATAGAAGCCTTTGAAATGTGGTGCTATAAAGAATGCTAAAAATCAGATGCATGGATAGAATCGAGGAAGTTGTAAGCAGAATAAAGGAAAATAACAATTGGAACAAGAGAAGTGGTAGATTAATAGGTCACGTTGTAAGACACGCTGGTCTTGTAAAATTAGCATTAGAGGGAAGTGTCTGGGCCAAGGGTGGAATAAGCTAAGCAGATTAGGGAACATGTGGGTTGTGCTAATTATAATGCGATGTAAAGGCTTGCGCAAATTAGGTTTGCATGGAGGGTTGCATGAGTCCAGTCTTAAGACTGAATGCCACAACAACAACAGTTACCGTCGTCCGGACTGTAGGGAGGAAGGTAGAATTGTTCCCAACCAAATAATGTGATCAGATTTGAAGTTTGCCTGACGGTGTGTGTCATGTACTGAAATGATTCCACGCCTTCATATTCATTAGATATTTTAATGATCGTATGTGAACCACATTTTCTTTTTAAAAGGGAACATTACTAAATATTTATTTACATCCGAGAAATTTCGTTGATTAACTTTATATTTTTCACTGGAATACGTGTTTATCATGAGTTCAGGTAATTTTTTAACTGAGCTGGAAGCTGAACGCTACTGGAACTTTGTAAAAAATCTTCACGTTTGTTGTTTGTTCGTGGATATAAAGCAAAACTTTAGAATATACAGTTAAGTGTCGGTAGCATGAATGTTCAATATGAATTTATCAGTTAACGTGCTGCGGAGATTTACTATCTACTTCGCAAAAGAGAAAGTTAATTCAAAGTTTATCAGCAATATCAAATTTTATTTTCCGCATTAATAGATACTTAAATTGTAATTTTACGACACATGTAAATTCATACGTGTGTTGCACTGTCCTGGTCGATCCAATGTTTGGAAAGCCACATTAAAGTTTTGTATTGCGTTGTGACATTTACGAGTCCGTAGGATTGTGGAAGTTGTGTTTAACCACAACCAGGCCTTTGAAGTACTTTGAATCCTCGCTCACAGCTGCCATGCCCTACCTGCACTTTGTAAAACTGTAACTATGTGATTCACTTAACTTCAGAAGAGTGATGATACGATTAATTGAAAATTGATAAATAATTAATACAACAAAAAAGTACCTAATGAATGACATATATATGCGTTCACAGATGAAAATTGAAGTGATGTTACACCTAAACACGTGCCGATTGACATTTCGAAAGATTATATCAGAAGAGTTTATTTGTTACATGTCGAGGGGCTTGAAGATGGAAAGTGTAACATACATAAACGGAAATACTTTTGTTCTGCTGTGAATATTATTCCACTGGTAGGAAACTTAGTTTAGTAAGATAATAGATAATGCTACTAATCAACGGGAGTTTACACAAGTAAACCTCCATATATTCAGTGCTTTGAAAAATAAATAAAGTTTTTCTTTTTATGAATTTTATCATAAGGATTTGAATCTGTTCATTCGTAGAGCCGGCGTATTAAATTACATAATATAATTTCTTAGTGTATACAGTACTGTCCCTCAAAGTTGTGACATTTCCGATTATTTAATCAAATAACTTTAAGGATGTGATATTATAATTTTATTTATATAAAAACACTCACTTAAAGGGGCCCTGTGCGCTAGTATAAATAAATAAATTCAACGGGACGATTTTTTGATATCAGGGTTAATTACTCATTGCGATAATCACGTGGAACAGAGATTTCGTTCACTTGACGAACCTGATTTATCTTCATTTCAGCCTTGATACAGGTTACTAGGTGAACGAAACATCCTTCATCATTCTGGTTTATTTATAGATTTTCCCTCTGCCAGCGGAAAGTAGAATGAAACTCGTACTGCAGGTGATTAAAGAAAATTTATTTTTTCTTCCTTCTTCCCTCTAGCCTTCCTTGTTCTCGATACCTTCCCACTAAAGAGCAACGATTCACACCTCACTTTCCTTTCAAAATTCGTTCAACTCTCTAGCTTTCTTCTCCCTTCCATGTCCTGATGAACTCTCCCTCCCTCTCTACCTCCTCGCCCTATCAATGTCTAGAACAATTGTCTGACTCTGCACCCCGCCTTCTCAACGTCTTGCACTGAATATTTTTCAGCCCCTCACCTAGTTTAACTCATATATCCCTTCTCTTTCGGTGAAAGAAGCTTAACATTATAAATACGCATACAGGCCTCTCTCCCGACCACCAGTCGGGCGCCGGGAAAATCGCTTTTACCTGCCTGTCACCAGTTATCATATTTTTATATCCTTTAAAATTCTTTAAGTTAGATCAAAATTTGGTAGGGGTCCTATTGCGTTACAAAGTAAATGTATGGCAAAGAAACTGAACCGATCAGGCAACTGAAAATTTTTTCGAACCATTGAAAGACGATAAAGAAGAAATTACCAAATATGTTCTAATATAAATCACCCTCCTAGACAGGATTTATTGCTTCACGACCAGGTTGTACGACTTTATTATCTACAAGGCATGATTTGTCATAATAGATTCATAGCATATATATATATATATATATATATATATAATTTGAATTTAAATTCCAGATATTCTACTATGCTTATTGAATAGGGAATCTTTTTCTTCATTGCGGTCACGTTTCTTTCTCGGCAAAAGAAAATGTGATTTCCTCAAAATATACCGGTCCACTACACATTTCTGTATCTAAAATTCTCCATTTAAAGTACAATAAAATGAGCCTTGCATGATATTCGGCATATATTACTTATTTTAAACTATTATATATCAATTTTTATTGAAGACAACGAGTTCTTGATAAATATGTTAAACTCGTTAAATATAAGCAAATTAAATTAAATTAAAATCCCGCGTGAATCTAATTTAATATTCGTAAATTATTAATCGATAAAGCGTAAGGGATTTACTCCATTTATTATATAAATATCCAATTATTATAGAAATATTAAATACAAAATTTTAAACTTTATTGACGCATTTAGTTATTATTGTAATTTTTTAATGTCCAGTGAATTATTAAATTCTGAGCCATTTTTATGAATAATGTTTTCTTTTGTGGCTTTAAATGAATCCGTTATTGACAGGAAGCAATCAAGTCAGTACACAAAGCTTTTCTACAGTTACCCGCCTCCTCCCTCGGGGGTGGATGTAGAACGGGATAGGATGTTTTCTAACTATGATTACGGCAACTAAATATAATTTAATTAAAGAAAAATCTTAACACCTTTTGTGTTTTTTTTATTATATATATTAAGCGTACTGTTGATCGCTTTATCAATGTTTCCTTTCGCAAAGAGATTTTTGCAACCGCACTATCTTTGCTAACATTTTTACCTTTTATCCTTTCCTTTTCTTTCATAATTTATTATTTTTGGATGCAGTACCCTGTAATTCATTCTTATGAGTCTACCAGTTTTTACTTCTTTTTTAGGAATATATAACATTTCGCCTTATACAATAGTATCCCGGTTCGCACCCGCACGCTAGCCTCAGTTTAAGGTTTTTCACCAAGCCTTAATACAAGAAGATTTAAATCTTATACGTAAATTATGTGCGCTTACAGAATATATATCATTAAATAATTAAAAACGAGTAGTTTTGTAGCTTGCCTTATGTTCAAATGCTGCAAAAATTATGAAGTCACTGATGTAAGACGCTAAAACAAGAACCCAGTCACAAGGTGCAGTCATATTTTAGTCAAGTTGGCTGAATGATCTATATAATTTTTAGTATAGCTCTCTCTATCAGTGTCATAAGGAAATGGAAAGATTTTTACACGTGTTGTATACTCTATTTTAAAATAATAAACATACTCAAGATTACGACGCAATGTTTTCCATATAAATAATTTATTTAATCTATTGAAAACAAACGAAGCAGCCTTCCAAGTAAACGTGATTGTTGAAAATATCTCGAGACAGTTATAATATTTTCCTTTCGGTTAAACAAACAATTCTTCAAGATTCCCGTAATAATGCTAGTTTCATACAATTAATCACCATGGATAAAATAAAACGGTACTTTTATTCTCTCACTAGTAATAAATTAACGTTTCTTTAACTAAAAATGAGCGACAAAAATTATGTAGCGCAGAAGTAAGTAATTAGGGTCATTTTCTGCTGATTTCAAACTAATGGCGTGAAGTTTCAGAAAAAAACCACCAAAAGTCATGATTCACACTTAAATAAATTATGCGTAACCAAAACTGTGACTAAATGACACTGTTTTGATGGTTTGAAGTGAATCCAATCGGCTTTTCTTATGAGATGCGATCAACGTTTGATCGACTGTCGACCTTCTCTCGAGAATTCTACCGCCGTTTTCCCTGGAACACGTGGCTTGTTTGGAGTTTGCTGAGGGCGTAATAAAAGCCGTGATTGCCGATGGAGCTGACACGCAGCGAATAGAGAGACTCCACAGCAGCTGACGAGGCTTCACCGCAAAACCTCGCCACATATTTCCTACAGGAAATGTAATCACCAACCAGCAATTAGCGGGCGTTCGCTCTATGACAGACATGCAAGCACTCCGCCGTGTTGACACAAACTAGTTCACTATTACATCGGAAAACATATTGTTAACAATGAATCCTGTAATATGTTCTCCACACGTCTCGTGTTGCAATTAATTCTGAATTTAAATCGCGAGAGACGTAAGTTCGACAATAACTGGACTAAATCTTATTCAAAGATTCTACAATGGTATCTATATAAGTATCGTTTGTTAACTACCGAATTATTTATTTAAATTATTTATTTATTTATTTAAATTATTTCCAACGTGATTGGAGCTGGAAAAATTTCGGATGCACAATCAGAAACACATGACAATTGTACGTAAAACTTAATTAGGTTAAAATCTATATAAACAAATCCCTCTGTTGATAAAGAATTTCTACGTATACTTGCCGAAGTGCACACAAAAGTCGCATTTGGTATTCATGGTACAATCGGGGTTTGCCTTTGACAGTTTTAACGGACATTTTATGCTAGCATAATTTTGTCAAAACTCTGAATACGCGGCTGAAGTTGCGAAGTCTACCTGATAAAAGGACAGTCTTGCGGCAGCCGGGAAGAGGCATTGGGTTGCAGCTATGTAGCTACAAGAAACTATATAATTAATTATTAATGAAACTACCTCATCTTTGAGACAAGTCAAAGGTGCGGTTGTGTCCAGTGAAGTGAGGCAATTTTGGAAAATGAACACAAACAGAAAGGCGTCGACTATAAAAGCTCCAGCAGCCACACCAGGAACATCAAGCAGTCATGTCACGCAGTCATCATCAGGGACACCGAACATGGCAGGAACACCATTCTCGTCTAAGCGCTTGGTTACTTGCTTTTGGGTTTTAATTTCTTAACCTCCTCCCACGTTCCCCAGACATTTTGATAATACCGAGAGGTCTCTTTCGCTTTCCTGACGAATTAATTATTTTCGATTTATATTTCGATGTATATTTTATGAATATTTAGTTTGTTTTTAGAAAATCAATTTGGATAAATCTCGACCGGACTTGTCCCGGTTAATTGTAGATGATTGGGGTTGACTGAGATTATTTCTCATCTTGCCCGCCAGGTATTATATATACTTCATTGTGTTCTTATTATTGTTTGCACTATAAAGTTGCAGTTCATAAAATAGGTTAATTTGTGGAAAGCACAAAGTACAAAAGTAGAAGTAAAACTAACTAACTACTTTGAATTCAAGTTTACTCTCTGCACCGTGTCTTTTTTTTTGAGGAAGCGTACCCGATGGGTCCCGAACGTTTCACGAAAAGCGTTACTCAGGAGTATTATATATATTGGGATAGTCCAAAAAAAATTTATTTCTCGAATAACTCAGAGCAGTCCCGAAAAATAAACCATATCACTTTTATTCGTACTATGTTAATGAGTTTTAATACAAGAAGACTGGATGTATTAGATTTATTTCAAGCAATATAACCGTTATTTATAAAAATAATGTAAATATGAACAGCATCAATGTCGCTTACAAACAATAGGTTGATGAGATGATAAACATAAAAAACGTATTTCGCGTATTGGATTTCGTAATTGAATTTCTACAATAAATTGATTCAACGAGAATTCTTTGTAGAAGTGAGGCCACTATTACTTACGTTGTAATCCCCTGAATATTATCAGTCTGTGTACTAAATTATAAATATATATATATATATTAAGTATAAGATATGTAAATTAATTACAATAAAACAATTTGTTTGATCGACCACGTAAGTTATCTAAGAATTATAAATTAAAATCATTATTCGTTTAATATTTAAGATGTTTGGAAAAATTTTTGAACGTGTTTCATTTCCAGGACTACATATAACATTCAAGGAATTCCAAAACACAGGTATATAATTTTGTTTTATTTTACTTTTTTGTTAACTGCACTTTATTAAAGTTTTAATGTAACTTTAATGAATAGTGATACAGCCTCTAAGTAGGAAGGAATTAATATGAACTTTATTTACAGTAGTGATAAAACGACGTTTTGTTCCTGAATTGGAACCTCATCTGGTGTAAAGGAAACATGAAATTACGGACAAAAAGTAAGATGTGCTTGTGTGACTTGTAAATCTAAATTTTTATCCAAAATTTCTTGTTTCCTTTAAGCCAGACAAAGAGCAAAATTAATAATAGACGGAACTGAGGAAATTTTCAGTTATTATAATTGAGAGATTTTTGGAGATTTCTGCTAAGTTCAATGTATCATCTACATGACTGTAGGCGTTCAATACAACGAGTAACAGTTTCCGGTGATCAAGGACGAGTTGGATCAACTTCCTGACATTACGATTATAAGCTGACCGATGATGTACAAACTCACGCTTATCACCCCTGGTTTTTTGTGAGTGTTGAAAACAAAACTTGGCATTCAATTTTGTAATTATATTCAATAGACCCTAGATAAAATTATTGATGATCACTGAATTTAACAAGTAGCCACAAATTTAAAAGAATTAATTAGTTTTTGTAAATTTAGGTATAATTTTTTATTTAAATTGGTTTTTAACCAACAAGTGTTAAATTTTTAATTAAATAAAATTGTTTTACTTTTCAATTCTTTTTTAATAATATTAATTTATTTAACCCCCCCCTCACTATCACACCACGATCCAAACTTAATCACTAAAAACGGTTTATTATAAGCTTCAAAATTGAATGGTAAGAAAATGGAAAAGCCGACCTCCTGTGGTCTAGCGTGGCTGCCTCGCAGCACTACATAAGTTCCCCTCATCGTGCACAGTCGCTACTGACCTTGCAGTTGATATGACTATAGAGAAAAAGGTAAAAAATGTATGTAAGTGGTAATGATACATAACACTCAATTTATTTGCTTTTAGAAATTTATGAGAATAATCAAATTCATTAAATTCTGGATATTGGACAGGTACGTGTGATTCACAGAGAAATTACATATTATTTTTAGTTAAAATATTTGGCGTATATTCTTTTAATAATTATTTATTATTTTTATACATTTATAAAATTATTATAAACATATTCCGCTTAATGATAATAATGTCGCTTGTCATTAATTATTTTAGAACTGAAATTTACCAGAAATGGAAATCAATTTAAGAGATTGTTTCAAATTAACGTATAAATATTACGTACTCCATTTATATATTACTAATACCAATGTAACATGCTTGGCAGATTGGGTAGTTCAGAAGCACTCAACGTATCCGTATTGATGTATCAAAAAATTAGTGGACGTCAATAAAGAGAGTTTCACATTCCACCGTCTACTACAAACATTCATAATGGTACGCATATTTTCAGTACAAGAAAGTATTTGACTATGCACAGGGCGAATGTGGGAAAGCAGATTATTCGATACAAAGTTCCATGGATGTAGCCAAGCAACGGGATTATTGGATTTCAATATTCATACCTCGGTGGGAGATCCCACCCTCACAACTCTCGTTCAGTCGACAGCGACTTACAACTTCTTCATAATACAGGAGGGGGAGGGAAGATTTCAAGAATTCATAACTACGTTTTTAGTTTGGATTCATGGCAGGCTTTCAGGCTGCCTTCTCGAGACTACAAGCTTAAAGTTTATAATAGTTATTGTGGAAATTTAATAATGCACTTCGGAAATATTTCCTATTTTTGTGACGGGGAAATGTAACTCGGGTAACGACTGTCGGAAAATTAGCATTATGACTTCGTTTCATGGGGAGGGATAAAAATTTCTGACGTTTTAAAATTTTAGTAATAGAAAGAAATTGCTGCATGGTTATGATTACAGAACTGATTAAATGCCAATTTTTATGATGGAACGTATTATAAAATTCATTAATAATTGAACCTTTCTGATTCTGAAAAAAAAACAAAGTTTACACATAAAAAAGACGGCACGTTCTCTCAATTAAATAGAACTTTTCTTGAAAATGAACGTGATGTTCAACCACTTTTAAAAGATCAGTTTTGAAAATGAGCGGTTGTCTATGTCAAAATAAAGACAACAATTTTTTTTTGCTTACGAAGTATTTTGTTAACTACGACTGTTTATATTGAAGTTCTCAACGAATTCGTAAAAAATCAAGGCAGTGAAAATAAAACAACCATTTACAACGTGTTTATGTTGCTATTCCAATTATAATCAACTGTAATAACGATCAATGACATTTAAATACATTATCAGAGGAATTAATGTAATATATCCCTTGCTTGCCGTCACTATATATGGTTTGTAACTGTATATCGTTTATTTCGGTCAAACTTAATTTTATTCCGTAAAAAGGACGGCGGAGAAGAATTACGTAGCTAAAAGGAGAGCTCATATCGTCTTATAAAAGTTTTGTACCCCAGAATAAAGTCTGTAATTATGTTAAAATTTCTTTGATGAAAATTTCTCTCTGCTATTTTGAATCCCTTAAAACTAATATCATCAAAATTCTTTTGTTGCCAGAAACGTCTACACGCTAAATTAATATTTATTGTTCAGGTATATTTGATAAAAAAAATTCACTTCATAAAGGACTATATAATTTGTTTGAACAACGTAATAAATAAATGATGTTTCCAACTCGTTTACCATAAATCTCTTTATTTCCTTTTTCGCAATGAAATTACAATGTTTACCTAAGTTTAATATGAGTATATTTAACAATATGTTTTTGATGCTATGTAGAATACATATTATGAACCAGCAACGAATAAATACATTATATCTAATAATGAAGTAAAAATTCATAATTTAATTTTCTGCATTCATAATTACAAATATGCTGTCGTATTATTTACTATTTAAATTTATGGGCATTTCATGCAGATTATAGAAATGTATTAAGAAAGATGAGTCGAACTTCCTTGTTATCTCATTTAAAATTTAGTGTTATTATTACAGAAATTTTCTATGTCCTGATATGTCGGTCAATATAAATAATAAAGAAAATTCTATAAACTGACCAAAAGTCAGAGATTAAATTTAATATAAATATTTCGCTCCAACTTTATGGACCTATTCAGTTGTTTCTATAAATAAAAATGAATTCTTAAATATAAAAATGGTTTCATTAAAAAACTTGCATTGTTGTAACATACATTTTTAAACAACAAGAATTAAGTTTCAAAGTTAATTAATGTTAGATTAATTTTTATTTTTCTGTTACTTTTAAAACTATATTTTTATACTATTTGTCAATTCAGATTATTTGTATTTTTCAATCAATGGACTATCACGGTAAAATATTTTTTCTTAGAATAATTGATAATAAACTTCAAACAATATAAATAATTATAATACGAAACAAATTTAAAGTAATTATCTACCATTTAAAATTTAATTTAATTTTTAATCCAGGACCTCCACGATGAATTTACCTTGTTGAATACCGGTGACCGTGAATTTAGTTGTGGAATTCGTCCAATTCTTTATTAATGCCAATACTGTAAAAAATTCACCTAAAATATCTAGCACGAGGTTGAAGCGTCGTAAACAACTGCGCGTTGCCTTCCTCTTCTCTTTGGCGTCTCAAATAATGCAATACATTGAAATGGGGCAATAGCCACGTAGTCATTTAATATATTGTTGGTGAACCTGTGTTCAACCAAAAAAAAACCACCAATGATAGCTCATTGATAAGAATGCCGCGTATTGAGAGAATCTGTGTTCTATTTCCGGTCTGATGGAGAGTTTTCTAATCTATTCCGTTACTTATATTTAATTAAAATCTTATTTATGCATAATTATTCAAACTTTCTTGTTCAATTTGTTCGCATTACTATGATGTTTAGAGCGCTATAGTGACAAATATAAACGGGAATCTTTTTCTCGACCGCTTTACAACGTCTGGGTCTCTTCACCCCACTGCCATTGTTGGTCTCATTCAGTCGAAACTAGAGCAATGAGTGAGCAAGAGGTTCCTGCCTCCTTTGCGCAACCGATTATTATAAACATTTTGATGATAGCAGGATTGAGACCTTCAGAAATGTTACGTTTAACTTGGCTTCATAAAGATCTCAGTGAGGTGCGTTCCTCAGCTTCTTTCTGCTAACCAGAAAAACTCCCGTTTGGAGATTTGCCACAGGTCCGTTATGCTGACGAAGAAGAAGGCTTTCTGGGTCGTATAGTGATAAGATATGAGTGTACAGAAAGTTATTGCCACCGTTTTTTGGAATTTCAAATGCATTATTTCGGTTAAGTTCCTTCACGATTGTCGAACACCGAACTCCGAATATTAATGTCAACTGATGGACAAAAAAAGGCTGCTTGTCGAATCAAAAGACGGCGTTTCCCAATCAGAAGCGTCATTCTCCTTCACGACAATGCAAGGCCTTGCAAAGCGTGTTTAGCTCAGACCAAATTGGAGGTTATTCATTCACCATACAGCCCAGATTTGTGTGACTACCATCTGTTTGGACCGTTGAAGAAAGCTCTAGGAGGTAAAAGGGTTCAGGAACGATGAATAATAAACGGCCAAATATTTTAACTAAAAATAATATGTTATCTCTGTGAATCACAAATACCTGTCCAAATTCCAGAATTTCATTAACTTGATTATCCTCATAAATTTCTAAAAGCAAGTCTTAAGACTAATCTGATCCAATCCTCCATGCTGATCTATCTTGAGCAAGCCTTTTCATATCTACTAAATAGCACAACCCACATCCTCCCTAATCTGCTTAACGTATTCTATCTTTGGCCTCCCTCTTCTATTCTTAAACAACACACCACTTCACCCTAATGCTAAATTTACAAGACCCTTCTCTTAGTTAACGTCCTTCATATTGTTTGCTTTCCCCTATTCTGTTTAGAACTTCCTCGATACTTACTCTATCCACCCATCTGATTTTCAAAATTCGCCTATAGCACCACATTTCAAAGGCTTCTATTCTTTTCCTTTCCCCAATTCCTATCATCCACGTTTCGTACCCATATAACGTCACGCTCCATACGAACATTTTAGCAACGATTTTCTAATATTCACGATTATATTTCCCTTAAGTAAATTACTCTTTTTCGCCGAAGCCTTCCTTGTCTTTGCTATCCTACTCTGTATGTCTACTATACTTGTACCATCCCTAGTTATTGCGCTTCCAAAGTAGCAAAATTCCTAAAATTCCGTCAAAATATCCCTTCCCAATCTAACACCCTTTTTTATTCCACTGTTTCCCAAACTACTCTCCATTTCCTTTGTTTCGTCTCTATTAATTCTTATATTGATCTTTCTACAGAACTCCGTTACTGCCATTATGGTTTCCAAGTCTTCTTCTGATTCTTTAATACTACAATATCGTCGGCAAAGCGTAAGGTTTTTATTTCTTATCCTTGCAGTATGATTCCTTTTCCGTATTCCGTTTTAACATTTTTCATCGCCTGCATCAGACTGCAACCTTTGCGTACTCCTTTCTTAATTACAGCTTTCTTCTCTTGATCTTCTATTCTAATTACTGCTGCCTGTATTCTGTAGAGGTTACGTATAAGCCTCCTTTCTCGAGTACCCTTCAAAATCCTTAATAGTTTGTTCCATTTCACATTATGAAACGCTTTTTATAAATCTACAAATGCCATGAACGTAGGCCGGTTTTTTTCTTGCCCTGTCTTCTAAAATTAGTCGCAAAGTTAATATTGCTTCTCTTGTCCCAACATTCTTCCTAAAAACCAAATTGATCGTCTCCTAACTCGCATTCTATTTGACGTTCCATTCTCCTATATACTATATTAGTTAATATTTTGCATGCATGGGATACTAAACTAATTGTCCTGTGGTGTTCGCAACTATCAGCCACAATTTTCTTCGGTATGGCTATAATTATGTTTTTACTAAAATCTCCTGGGATTCTTCCTGTTTCGTAGATTTCGCAAACTATTCTGAATAACCGTGATATTTCTTCTTTGCTTGATGATCTTATCAGCTCTGCTGGAATGTTATCAATTCCTGGCGCTTTACAATTGCTTAGGTCTGTCAGCGCCCTGTCAAACTCTGACCTTATAATTTTGTCCCAAAACTCTTTATCATCCACCTCCTACAGGCTACATGAGGGTGATCCTGAAACAGGCAACTCCCCTTTAATAGCATAGGAAGGGAATTGAAAAGGGGGGATGCGGAAGGTAGAGCAAGGTAGCCAAGGGTTGACTAGGGCCCCCGGGCTATGGTTTAAGGATCCTACCCGGTGTTTCACCTAAAGAGATGCAGGGAAAACCCTATAAAACCTGCATCAGGTAGGTCGGGCATTGGATACTATTCTCACGCCCTTCCGAATGACGGGAGACGAGTCTGCTGTGGGGTTGCAGTATTCCCTTCTCCGTGTCTCCACCAGTTTCAGGAGGCAGTTGGCCGACTGATCCAATGGGATCAGCAGACAGCTCTTTCCATATGCCCAAGGTCTTTGACCCCAGTACATATACCTCCTAAAGTAGGTGAAGGTGTCTCGGCATATGAGAACTTTGATAAAAAGTACCCAGAGAGAGTGCGAGGCATTCCCGACATGATCAGGTAAGCCCTGCAGTCACTCTGGGCTAGAAGCGTCTGCGAGAAAACTCCCCCAGCGCCCTGATCTGATGATCATCCACCTCCTCTTCTATATATATATATATATATATATATATATATATATATATATATATATAGAGAGAGAGAGAGAGAGAGAGAGAGAGATTGGTTTTATTGTAAACAATGTTTGTATTAGTACTGACTTTTAAATGAGTGCAGATAAATATGGTGAGAGCTGAAAGTTTCTGCTAAATGACGAACTGAAGACTGCTAATGGTTTATAAACCAATGTAAGTCTTGGAGGTTAATATAATGTAATTAAAGTAATGTAAGTTTTAATGCGTTATACCGCCCTAAAAGTGTGCCCCATGACCGTTGAATAACTTAGCTTATTTACTAATATAGTCTCAATTAATTAAGTAAAAGGAGTTACTAAAAATAAATATTCTCCAGCCATCTTTCTAATCTTTCGTCTCATTAAAATGTTGAAATAAAAACACAATTGTAAGAAATTGCGTCAAATATGAGAGAAAATGTGATATCGAATTATGGTGATAAAAATGGCGAGAGAAGTAAACTGCTCCCGGAAACAACGCAGATGTAGAGCTAACGAGGTTGTATTTCACTCTAACTAACAGCATTCTGCCATTGGCCGTACGTCTGGACAAAAGCGGAGAAGGCTATTGTGTGTGCATATGTTGCTACATCACCAGGCAATTACAACAACACATGTATGGCGGAAATTTGTTAGGCACAGGCTTTCAGTTTAACAGCGGCTCAGGAATCAGTCACACATACCCGTGCATTTATTTATTTTAAGAAAACGGGGGCAGATATGTTTTTATAGGTAGGCAATTTATATTACATAGCTATATGGTGAAAGTAACCCAAAAAAATTATGGTATTTCATTACCCAGGCCAAAATTAACAGTTTAATTTTTACGCTCTATAACTGTTGTGGGATATCAGACCAACCTGATGAATTCTCCAATGGTTCGAGCCTTGAAGCTAGCTGTATGAAGATTCTTTTATACCTGAAGACATTTTCTGCAGGTGATCTTGAAACCCTTGGTTAACCCTCTTTATAAATACTCTTTGCACCCTCTTTTAATCTCCTCTCTATCCCCTTCTTTGCCTGTTTATTGTCTAAACCATATAAAGTTTAGTAAAAATTTTCTTCCTTTCGATTGACCTACGTTTTGCGCTGTGGGGAAAATCCAAAACGCTTCGTGTTCATTCATTCAGGAATATTACTAGTCTCAAAAAATTACTTAGTGTTTTTTCTTAATCTGGAAATGGTAATTGTTGACGTTGTCTCCATCTTCGTCAGTCTAGCCTGGACGATTCACGTATTAAATCTACCGCGGTGTCCCATTGGTTCTTCGTTAGTAATAGTGTTTCCACTTGGTGGGTGTCCCTTACCGCCCAAGTGGCTGAAAATTCATTCTTTTACCGATAATAGAACAAAAGACAACCGTTGTAACTAGAATCTTCATCATGTAAAACACACAAACTAAAAATAATTATAATTTATATAAAAAAACACTGTGTGATCACGCGCCACAAATGTGATATGGAAAAGTAGAAACTCTAAGATGAAAAAAATAATTAACTCCAATAATTTCTATTGATGTCAACAAAGTTACGCATTACTCCTTGCATCCGGAAAGCTTCAAGAATAAATTAAAGACAAATATAGAGAACCTAAGACGGTTTAAATGGTTCAGGTACTCAGGACTTGAGTACTACGTACAGAACGTTCGTACAATAATATAAAACAGGCAAAAAAAACTTGTTTAAGATGTTCAACACACTTCACGAGAATTTTTATATTGACGAATAAACAAATCACTCTGACAAAAAGCAGGTGAATACGAAGGATGGCACTGGTTTTTCGTTTTGCTAGGAATTGAACTGTGACTCCAGCTGGGTGAGTGGGGGCATTGTGCAGAAGAAGATATCTCTTTTCTCACTGTTGCGGGCGAATCCTCTTAATCGTCTGGTACATCCGTTCCATGTCATCCAGATAATACTTATTTACAACAGAATCGGAGGGAGCAAATTCCCTGTTATAATACAGTGAACGTCGAAAAGGCGATGAGCATTGTCTTCAGTTTTGATTTTGTTATTCGCATTTTCTTTGGTTTCGGTGGACCATCGCCGACCCATTCTGCACTTTGTCATTTTATGGCTGGTTTATATTGATAACACCAAGTCTCGTAACCCGTGATGATTTTTTCCAGAACAGAATTGTCTGCCGTCCATGTGTCGTTGTTACTTTTGTTCGGGAGTTAAGTTATGCGGCACAAACTTAGCTCACACTTCTTTCTTCATCAAAAAATCCTAGAAAACGTATTATAAATTTTTTAGAGGAATTTGTCTGTTCAGCAATAGTTCTGCAAGAGAGATGACGGTCGGTTTGCAAAAGATCGCGAATTCCGTCGGATGAACTTGTGGTGGGACGTCCTGACTTTTTTTAAAACAGTCAGTTTTTATAACGAATCTTTTTAGAGGATTTCAATAAATATTAATAATCATTAAATGTCCGTCAATAGTAGTGAGAGCAGCAGGGAGATGATCAACAATTCTATTTAAGTAAATTAAATTAATGATTCAATAAAATGTGAATAATTTTAATATGATTATATTATAGGGTTAAATTGCATAAAAACATGAGCATAACATCTCAATCCAATTTTGAAAACGATTCAGATAGCAAATATTTATTAATAAATAAAACAATACACAAGAAGAAAACCTAAATTGAATCTAAGGAATACAAAAACGTTCTCTTCTTTACTTTTTAGTCAAATTTGGTTACAAAGAGGTGTATAAATTCAATTAACTTATTCGGATCTAATTTTTTGAGTAATTTATTTTATTTTTGCATTAAGGTACATAAATGTCCATTGCAGTTTCATTTAAGACTCTATGATTACTGATATAATAAAGTTTTCCAACATTATTATTGAAATGGATCATTTATCATTTCTGAGAATTCAATTTTGTTCGTACAACTGTAGTATTAAATAATTAGAAAAGCAGACAGGCCTATTTGTGTGGTTTACGGTGAATTATGAATATACCGGGGTTCTAGAGAGTTCGCAGGATCTGCTTGGGGCTAAGTTGTAATTATTGACTGAGTCATGTCGCTACATTGGTCTCCCACATGACCGGCCATACGGAACTCAATGAGTTAAAGGTGGCCTTCTGGTTCGCAAACCGTCCCCAAAGAAAAGTCACAACGCGATCACTTCCCACATAATATTCCTGTATTTTCATGGTATCTAAATATCAGGCATATATATCTTTTATACATTAGTTACGAACAAACGTTTCAAAACAACGAAATTTTAATTTGTACCGTCAGCTACATTATAATTCTCACACGTTTTGTAGGAGCAAGCTTAACCTGAAGTTAAATCAAAAAACACTTAATACAGTATAAACGTTAAATATTGTAAAGTATGATGCTGAGAAGCTATAACATTACAAAGGATGTATGTTTATAATTTTTTGTACAAATATATGTGTGAACATATTGCAACAAAATTTGATGCATATATACTTAAAACAGAGGGAAACACTGGACAGGTGACATACCCCTAGCACAAACGACAAAGAAGTTTTATTTTTAAAAATTTACGTATGTGTCAACGCGTAAAAGCTTATGCCTGAATACAGGCAAGCCAGTCATATTTTTAAAAACAGCAAAACGTAAATATTTACAATCTGCCAATCTCACAGTTTATACGTTAATACATATTCTGCAACATATGAACAAGGAAGGAAGATGATAAATAATACCAAAGATTATGTTGAATGTGTTAGTTTGTAAGACAGGGACACATGGGAGGATAATAATAAATAATACAAAATTTTTTTAAACACGCAAGTTTTTCTCCCAAAATTTACATTTTCCCAACACGAGTTATGGGAATTATCAAAAGGTGATAAAACTTATGTAGATATTATACTTATTTACTCATTATTAACATCTGTTGTTAATTGCATACGTGATATAGTTTGATGTATGTGGGGGTCGTCAGTTTAGTTAATTTTTTAATTTATAAGTCTGAAATTCTTTCAAGTAGGTATTTCATACAATTAACAACATAACACATAAATAATATATTTGACTGTGATTAACGTGTTACATGACGAAACAATATTATTGCAACATAGTTTTAGCACTTAGGATAAAACTGTCAACTTTTTAAAACCAAATTTATAGTTTGCAGATTATTTTTCTTTTAAAAAGAGTAATTTTATAGATTGGTAATAAGTCAAAGTATTATATTGTGGTATTCATTAAATGAATGATAGTTATATTGCTTTGTACAATACTAATAACATACTTATTCAAGATTAGTTCAAAGTGTGCGACTTTTCGACGGGTTGCATCATAATAAAGTAGGTGATTGTGGTGACGCCACAGAGTCATATTTAACTTGGAAATATCTCTTTAATTACGAGTACAAATTTAATAATTATTATTTACGTGTATTAGTATCATCATGAGTATCTTGAATGGCAAAAATGAAATTAATTTCGGGTTGACTGCGCAACTTGACGTCACAGATTCACAAATTTCAATTGCATACATCTACCTTAATAAGAGTAGTTATTGAGAATAACTTTTTGGAAGCGTCCTTACATTCATGGGATAGTAAGGCGTGACAACGTGTTTAAAAACAGACGCGCTCTGTGCCTGCATAATTACATTAAGTTATAATGGTGTCCCATTAAAAACTTTACCCGGCACCCAGCCAGTGTAAAATAAACTATTGATTTCATATTTAATCGCAAAAATGGAAGTGTATATTCGCAATAATGAAAACGCTAACATTTATAACGGACCTAAAATAAATGCATGAACAATAAATGTTACATAAACGAATAAAATATTACATTAAAATGATTTTTGTTGAGAGTAACCCGTCATTTGTAATGCAAATTAAGGCAAGCGAAATATTTTTTATAACACATTAACTTTAAATAAGATAAAGTAAAATACCAGCCTGCAATATTATAGCAAAATAACAAGTTTTATTCTTAAAAAAAACAAAATAAGAAAATACTTTGCGATATGACGCTTAAATATGACCCTGTTTCGACAGGCTATATTTTCACTTTAACTTCCAAGTATCTATTATAATTTCTGTTAAAAAGAAAATTTTGAGAAACTGTTCAATGTAACTAGATATTGAATGACATGCGAAAAATGTATGAATTTTTCCTGAGAAAAATTTTGATCGTCTCGTTTCTACTAATTTACTACCTACCAATTATAACGCTAGACAATAAATTTAAACCTTTTTCTGACTCGATAGTTCTAGAGGGATTCTATGGCAGTGCTGATTTCTAAACTGTTTTTAGATTTGCTCAAACACGCCAGGATCTTGAGATACACTGAAAAGTGTTTATTAAATGTTTTCATAAATCAGTGTATAAAAAAATACAACAATACGTAAAGAATTAATATTGAAACTTTCTAGACTTTGATTTTTGTCTGTAATCAACATCGGGAGCAACTCTAACATATTGGGATTCCATTTGCCTTGATAACGTTTTTCCATAACGGAAATGTCATGGTGAAAGCGCTCACCATGTTCAGCACTTACTGCTCCGGTGAGTAGATGTCTAGGTGGAATTAAAAGAAATTCGCTTTTAAGAGCATACTACATGACTCTTTGAAGACATTCACAAACTCATTAATTAATTAATTAGACGTATTGTTCCCCAAAACCCGTGAATTATCGCTTTTACAGATAGCCATGCTCTTCTTACAAGCTAATTTACTGATGTGTCAAATTCGTTTTCTTTCATAAGTTCCAGAATCTGGGGGCAAACAAATATATCTTCCTTGATTATACTCCTCATCTGTATCACTTTCACTTGTGATAAAATTTCAGGTATTTTGAAATTTCGTATTTATTCACTGCTGTACAGGTCTCATTGCTGATGGGAAATTGGGATAAATGATACGAAGCTTATTTTTAGGAAAATACTTGGTTAAGTTAAAATAAAAATCGGTTGAATAATCTCTTTGTTTACTCCATATCATAGGGACCCCAAAAGACATACATGACAAATTGCCATTCAACCACTGATGTTTAGCTGCCCATTATTTATTGTGAAGCGTATATTTAAATTATCGTTGTATATTTATTTATTTATTTTTATTTACAATAATTTACAATATTGACATTCTTTATGGGGTTTCCGAAGAGAACATATCCTGGAATGTTCACGTGGCAGCTTGCTGGGGTTAAACCCGGGAAGCAATACAAAGCCATAAATCTCGTTGTCTGTACGACGGACACTTTTTCCATCTCGACTTTGACGACTTGGTGAAAACCAGGTCAATCAAAAATGCAGTTGACCCGGGGTAGCGGATACGGATGGTTCCTCAAAAAATTGAAATTTATAGGGGTGAGGTAGGTGATAAACCGCGGAGGGAAATGTGGTAGAACCAATGAAGATTTTAGAAGGTGGGAAGGGTCTCAAAATGGACAGTAGGAAAGGAGAGTTGGAGAAATTTAGTTTGAGGAGATATTCAGAGGTGAGAAGGAGTCAGAGTGTAGCTAGCTTATAAGGAAGTCGGACTGGCTACCTTCAAGGACTCAGAGAGGAGAGACAATATGGCTCCAAGTGTCACGAAAAAACGAATTACTGCATGATAATAGCAGAACGTTTTACTCAAACGCATAGTCCTGGGGAATATGTATTTTGTTGGAAAGGTTTCCATAGTGAGTATGTAATACTTAAAAATGTACCCATATTAAACATTCTTATTAATATAATTTAATTGTAGGCACGTTTCCTGAACAACATCAGAAGCCTGCTTGCTTCACATGCCAACCCAGAAGCTGCTTTTGCATTGAATCCAGGATTTAAGGTCAACCAGGAAACTAAGTTAGGATGGATGAAAAGTAAGAAACAAAAGGCAGTAACCTCACGCTCTACTATGCGTATACACACGTCGTATAGCCCTGAGTAAAGAAGATTAAATTTACTAAAGTCTCTTGATACGTTATTTCTTTGGTTAGGGCTGAGATGAGCAAATAAAATTCATTAATTAATTAATTTCTAAACATTTGTAATTTGTTGAATGCTTAATTTGTTGGTAATAAAACTGTTTTAAATGTCAAAGTTGAGATTTTTTGGCATCCATCCATATAAACATATACTCTAAATTATTTAATATGTTAATAAATTTAAACAAAATAAAAACCGTGTCATATTATCTTGATCACCAATTTGTCAACCAAAGTGGTCAAATCAAAGTAAAGCTTTCACAGATATATCAGCAAGAATCGGCGAGAAGAACCGGTTTATAATCAGACAAAGTTTTTCTAGTTAGAAAAATGTTTTAAATAAGTGTCATTCGATATAGGGTTCTAAAAAGTTGTCTATAAAAATAAAACTTAAATTATACATGCAAACAGAAATATATTCCATAGTATTGTATGTTTTCATTTCTGAGCCAATTTTACTTATTTTATAAATCAAAGAACTCATAATCCAGTATATTAATTGTTTAGTTACATAGTAATTTAATAATAACTACAAAGTCAATGTGACTGTACGGTTTTATGCTTTGATTTATTCTGCTTTGTGGTCAATTAACTATAATTACAGCATAATAGCAGAACGTTTTACTCAAACACATAGTCGTGGGGAATATATAATGATATTTTGTTGAAAAGGTTGCTATAGTGAGTCTGTAATATTTAAAAATGTACCCAGATTAAACATTAATATTAATATAAATTAATTGTATGCAATTAATTATTAAATTTCATCAATGAACTTGATATTTAATTAAACTAATGTCAAAAATAAAAATGTACCAAATAAGAATTATTATATAATGTAACTTTACAGTATACCAATATTACAGTGTAAATTAATTTCAAATGCCCAGATATTTCATTAATTTAATGAGAGAATTACATCAATTAATTCTGCGACAATATTTATTTTTGTGATTCTTACAAAAACGTATGGAATTGAAAACAGAAATACAAATTAAATGATGTCTTCATTTACAAATTGAATGTATCCACTTCTTGAATTGAGACAAATATTCTGAAAATATTGTAAATTCTGAGTAATGTTGCAACTGTTCAGTAATTAGTGGACTGCAGGCCGGTGTAATGGTGTTCAATTTAATTTATCTATATTAATTTCACTGACTAACAATAATGACTAACCCGTCATTAAAGATACGCTACTCTTAATTTTTTGTTTCAGTATATTGTTTATCTGTTTGCAAATTTTATCAACTCAATTACTGTCTTTCATAAAGTTTACTTGTTTCAGCATTTAAAATGAACAATTTGTTCCTGATGTTACACAACTTTGTGTAACGAGCTGTTTTCCAGCTTGCGGAATAGCTAGCCAATTAGTGCTAAATTCAAGCTTATTATTTCGATCGCTCGACTGTATATGTTAAAAATTATTAGAAATACAAATTTTTAACTTTTGACTATACGCCTGTCATTAATTATAGAATATCATGTAGTTTATGACCAATTAAAGACAGTTTATCAAAACTTCAATTTATAATGATAATGGTTTTGACTTCAATGAAAAGTTTTAAATTAAAAACAGTTATAGACTGAGTAAATATTTATAATTTTATTTACGATGTAATTTTTCATTCAAATCACAACCTGAAGAAGGCAGTAACTAGTACCGAAGCGTTGTTATTTCCAACTGATTTTTTTAAATAAGCTATCATAAACCATTTTTTACTTTTTACAATTAGTCCTGCATGTTATTTACCATTTATAAATGTAGGACAAGAATTTACCACCAGCCTTAAGCATTTCTCGATACTCTGCTGCGTGATCTGAGTGGGTGGAAGAGGATGATGGTGTTTGGCGTTTCAATCCATCAATATCTAAAAATACAGACGCGAAGAGAATCGTCCCCATAGAAACGCCGTCGTCAAGGGACTGAACAACAATATTGAGATACAGACTCGAACACTGTGAATAGCTCAAAATTGAATTTTGTTAAATTTAGTTTCGCTACCAGGGACTCAGCGTGCAGTGTATGATAATATTCTAATGGATTGGCACAGTTACCCGTCTACGGCACCAAGAAAAATGATGAATACGAGAGACACGTTGGAACCTATTGTAGTAAGTTATTAAAAATCTATCAATGTAAAATAATCAAAGTGCTACTATTTAAAATCTATTTTTAATAATTTTTTTAAGAAATAATAATATATACAAATTGTTGCTTAATTATGGTGAATATTACGAATAAATACTGAAAATGAAATTATATTATGTAAATATTAAACTTACAAGGAATGATTACAATTTGATACTTCACATAAGAAAGAAGTTTAAAAATCACAGAATTGAGATAATTTTTTTCGGGTTGGGGAGGGGGGGGTGACAAGCTACATGAGGTATCCACATGGTGGCAACTCTGCTATAATAGCACAAGAATAACACTTGAAAGTGGGACTGATGTAGGGTCAGAAAGGCAGACAAGATCTAGCTAGGGTACCTGGGCTATAGGTTAAGGATTCTACTCGGTATTTAACTAAAAGAGATGCCGAGCAAACCCTGGAAAACCTGTATCAGGTATGTTGGGCTGTTTTAGTAGCGAAAAAGATAAACTCTTATTAGTACAAATGCATATAAGAAGGCGAATGATATTTGATGTACTGACAGAAAACTTCTACAAATACGGTTTTCCAGATTTCTTGAGAAATTGGTCAAAGAATATTCACTTCTCACAGAAATATAATGGGAATATGAAGATAAATGGAAACCCGTAAAACTCAATGACTACGTAAGGTACTGTCAAAATATAGAAACTAAATACCTTATCTGCATCACTTCATACTGCAACGTTTCGTTTACTGACCAGTATGCGTTTAAATTTTTGGACGAATAATAACTGGTGGACCAGAGAGGTAAGACTTGTTGGGGGACCTGACAAGCTTGGACGACTCATAAATATTGGAGTATTGATTTGCATCACATAATTAAAATTTATTGAAATACAATACAAAAGACAGTACAACGATATTATATGGTTTGAGATGTGAATAATCGAATCTAGAAGAAAGCCAATATCGCCGCAACAAGTAATACACTGTTAAAAGTAATATTAAATTGTATTTGATGATTAACTCTAATGATAGATCATTGATACCTCGGAAATAGATTAACTGTACTGATATAGTGTTGAGAAAATTTGTAACGAGAAACATCAGCTTCAAAACACCTGAGTAGCAATAGATTACGAACCGGGTGGCGCCTAATTACCGCATTTTAATTTATTTTACTAATTGAACAAGTAGTAATTAAGTAAAACCCTCAACATTGAGGTATAGCGTCTCCAATGGACGTGTTGGGAAATTGGTGATAGAAACTTACGTTCGAGAAGCGATGACATCGTCATAGTCACCGCGGGTAGGGTGATTTTTCTACGTCATGATTGGAATCGTCACAGCTATCATTAGCGGTGGTAGAAATAATTTGGTTTTAAATACTTTTATATGTATTTATTTTATATATTAGATACAAGAGGTTTGCAGTTGTCACAATAGTTAGCTCTACGCACATTCATGCGTTTTTACGTTGTGGTTTATCTACGAGGCGCGAGGTGAGGTAAATACAATACAGACTTTACATAAGCTTGTTTTACCTGTACAATTTATACCGTTGATGAGGATTTATTTCGAGAGATTAATAACAAACTAACTTCTAATGAAAACTGCTTATTAAGAAAAGAGTCTTACAAAAAAATGTGATTACAGTTTGATTGCGAACAGCAGTTTCATTAAAATAACTGCCACTCTTAATGAAAACATAGTAATATTATTTTATGAAGCTTCAATTTGCAACTAAAATCTTAATTTGTTAACAGAAATGGAGGCGAAAAATACTCCGTATCAGATGTTAGAAGAATATTAAAAAGAATCGTATTTCAAGGTTGGGTGTCAGAAATTGCTTTCTTTAAGGATTCCAGGATATTAGCTGCCTTCAGAATTCGTGTTAATAGGTAATTAGCAAGGCGGCCTCATATCGGAGGCCATAGCGAGGGTATTTGGAAGGAAGTTTCTCATGCTGGAAGGTAATTCTGCAGCCGAATGTAATAGGGTAGCTGCGGTGCCAGACAAAACGTGAGGCTCAAATATCCACGGGTATTTCCATCAAGAAAACTGAAATTATTTATTAGGAAACGCGTAGACAAACTAGGTTAATAAAGTGATAAAATGAAGCTCATGAAAGTTGCCTGTTCAAATACATTGAAATTATTGTCGTTTTCTATTGAGATCAAATCATGAATTTAAGTTGTTACACGCTCGGAGATAGTTTTTACGGACAAATTCGAATTTTCTCAATGTCTAAATTCATCCAAAAGTACACATTTCCCAAAGGCTATTTTAGTGATACTGATTTTCCAAGGATCTTTCGAAGAAGATTCATTTAAGATAAAATGGCTGCTTATATTAGAAGTACTAGCTTTCCTCAGGAAATTATTGTGACGTTTAGTTCTTTCAATTGATGTCAGGTGAAAAGCATATCCATATTAACTCCAAGAAAAAGGTGAATGCGCCTTTGAACGTTGTTATATGAAACACACACCCATATATATATATATATATATATATATATATATTACGCATGTGATACTCTCATGATGGTTCATGATTTTAGATTGTTGCTGATTGTAAAGAAGAAAAGAAGGAGGTGCTAACGAAGGTGGAATAATTCATCAATATCGCGTTTATGGAAGTCTTCAAATTAGGATAAAAACTATTCTTTTCTCAAAGTAATAATATATTAATAAACAAAAACAATACACTAGCCAATATGTAGTAAATATGTATTTTTTAATGTTTCTTGTCAGGTAGATTGGTTTTAATTACAATATTTTAATTTGTCAACTAATTGAATAATTATTGTTTTCATCTAATTATTGATGTTCTTATATTTATTGAAAATTTTTGTTATAGTAATAATTTGTTATTTTTATTTTTCTTGGATTATTATTTAGGATGTATAGGAATGATATGTTGATAGACTTCCGCACACAATCTTAATCAGAAACTAAATGTACTTTAGCTCTTCAAAATCATTAATAGTGTGTTCCAGTTCAATTTATCAAACGCTTTTTCTAAATCTACAAATGCCATAAACGTAGGCCGATTTTTTCTTGTCCTGTCTTCTAAAATTATTCGCAAAGTTAATTTTGTACTATCCGAAAATAAATTTCATATTTTTTTCTAAATTATTTATGTAAAATAATTGTTGTTTTTTATAATAAATAGATGTTTGTTGGTAAACACTTGTAAACGATGGCAGTGACCGCCTTCGAAACGTCGTGGCCAATGGCTACATTCACCCTCTTGGAATCCCAAGACCTAAGGAAGCAGCAGATACACCGGGAAAACCTTCGCTCTTAGATATTTGAAGTGTAAAACCTTGAAAATTTTCCTTAAATCCAAAGAGAAAGGTACGCTACTGTAATCATGACGAGCTGTTGTGTTTCGTTTTTTTCAAGGACTGGCAACACTGAGTGGAGGGGAATCTCCTGACAGAGGAACACGATAGTACGTAAACTCACGTTGAAGTGTCAAGTTGCGTGAAAGGTGTCGATAAGAAATTCTACCAAGTGCGAGCCGCGTGCTCTGATCTGCTTCCTACTGGCGGAAGGAATAACACTTACCGAAATTGTTTCCCTGATCTAAGCGCTTTACGGTGAAGGTGCTATGAAGAAAACGAACGTGTTTAAGTTTAGTGGAAGTGGAGACCTTCCATTTTGACTAATGTTTTAGTTGAGGGACGAGGGAGGCCATCAATGCGTAACCATATTGAGAGACACCATTCAAAACAAATGGAAGGGAATGCTGAAGAGAGGAGTGTTCTTCTTCACGACAACGCCCGTTGTCACACAGCCTTATCCAACAATACTCTCTTGGACTCATTTAGTTGAGATGCTTATCATATGCTCACTTTCCCTGGCTGGAATTAACTTTTCAACCGACGAGCAGAAAGAGGTTCCGAATATGCGGGAAGATCTGACGGGAGATTTCTTCGAGGACGGTGTAAAGAATCCAGTGCCACGGCTCACCACTTACATTCAACGGGATTGCGAATGTGTAAAAATAATCAACAATTGCATTAACAATTTCCTGTAATTTTTTTAATGCACTTTTTATAATAAAAAAATATCTCTAAACCTGCCTCGTATTCCGTGAACTGTTCAATATCATGCTTCCAGTAAATAAAATGAGTGAAAAACTGTATATATGTCTTATTACATGATTAAAAGGATAATGTTACAATTAACACCACGTTGTGATTATTTAAGTTTACTTTTTGTCATTTAATCGATATGTACATGCTTATAGATATACAAAATTCGTTTATAGAATAGAAGGAATGGCCAAGTAAAAGTGTACCTAGTTAATTTTTAAACTGATTAGTTCCTTTATTAAGAGTTTATGTTGTTGAGCAAAAATTATTATCTATGCTGTACGTACTTCCCTGTGAGAAAATGATAGTTTTGTATTAAAGTTATTTTTATTTCCGGTGTTAATACTGTGAAGATTTCAATTAATTTTAAATAATTTTTTGCTTATCTAAGCGTTAATGAGAGGATGTACTGAGTTATGCTTAATTTGCGTCCTCAAGATATTCTTACGTTGACCTTACATTCCATCTTTTCCTAGTACTCTATATACAAGTATGCATTGTGGAAAATGAAGACAACGGTTATGTGTAAGAATCACTTCTGTCCGCAGACGATTCTACAGTATTATCCTCTAACTAAATATAATTAGTCGTAAAACACGAAGACTGACATGCACGTCTGACTATCGAGAAAATGTGATGCTCTTGTATGCTCAGATAATTTGTGATGACATCAATAGTTCGGAAAATTTTGAACTCAAGTTTTAATTGATTTGGGTTTACGCCTTTCCTGTTCCTTGGTATGGATCTTCTCTCGTGATAAATTTACTGCTTTAATCTGCTTTCATAAAGTAAAGAATGTCTTTTAATATTTTATGACATATCTGATTCAGTTAATATATCGACCGATTGCGTTAGAACTGTAAGCCAGCCCATTACTTTGTCAAGCAATGTAAATGAGCATCAATATTCGAGAACATGCTGACATTATTCTCGTGAATGTGCAATATATTTTGCTCAGACGGTAAACAAGAGCTCAAAAGGAAGAATACACGTCACCCAAACCTAACATTCGTTATTACGAGCAACGTGTATTTCTTCTTCGCCTTACTCCGCTGTTATGAGAGGAACGCCTGTCGTTTATCCAGGGAACGAGGTCGTTGACTTCTTGCCGTGGACAGCAAAAATGCTTTCAGAATTCAGACAAAATATAGTAAACGAGAAAAGCCGGGGAAACTTTGTAGAGTCTCTGTTGAACATTATCGTTTTTCAGGGTCTCCCTTCTCGGACAACGGCCTCGCAGCCTTGTTTATATATAAGTTGCGAAAGCAAAAACATTATATTGAATCGCAAAGGAATACTCGCTCGCTGAACTTTATGCAGTACATTTGATCACCTTGTGTTGTTATGCGTGTAGAATAACAAGGCAAAATTGAAATAAAATACGCTACCGTATCTCCACAACAGCGGCTTAAATATTTATCAATAGAGGGAGCTGAAATTTTTTATGGTACGGGCAATCTATCTGACAAAAATGTAACTGCAGACAGAAGTTGTTGGAATGTAAAACGCAATATTTAAAATCTATCTATAAGATAGCAGTTTGTTCGTAACCTGAGGTATAAGACTTTCTTTCATTCAGTTATTGAAAAGGTTTTCCTCATATAGTCACTTTTAAAAAATATTTTTAAATGAAGGTTTAAGAAAGGCCATCGTGTTAAGCAAATATCTTAGTGATGCCCGTTGAACGTCTTAAAGATCTGATTTATGTAAGAGTATATATATCATAGTTTATTTAGCAATCAGAATGCAATTCTATAAGCTAAAATGCTGACAGTTACTAATAATAACATTTACAGGGAGATATCCCTGTATAATTGAAATAAACAATGAATCGTTTAACTTAAAATAGTTCACTAGGCCACACTTTTGATAAGTCTTTTATTTATCACTGGTTCAAGGATTATGCCTAGAAGTGGATTGGGATGATTGTCCAAGACCTGTGATGTTTTATGGCTTTCATATGGATGACTTCTTGTACCTAAGGAACATTTAAATCTGTATGCAATGTTTGGTTAGTTATGTACCATGGAGCGTTTCCAATTTGCCGGAGGTTCTTGGAGTGGCATCTTTGAATAATTGTTATTTTTTATTTTGATGCATATCCCCATAGCTCAATTCCATATGTCCATATTGGCCTGGTTACAGATTTGTATATCAGGATTTTACTGTCCATAAATAACCGTGATTTTCTTCACATGAGCCATAGTAGTTCTCCATTTTTATCTCAACTTTTCTACTGTATGCATTTTCCAATTCAATTTAGAATTTGAGTGTTGTTATAAATATTTTACGTTTTTTGTTTGTATAAATTACACAGGAAGAATATTTTGACTTCGACAATGGAAACTTTTTGCCTTTTTTCCAAGATCGTTACGACAATAATGAACGTTTTAATTATTAATCGGCTTTTGAAAATATAGACAAGCTAATAAATTTGTGCACCCTTTTGAAAAAAATACCTGAAACAGAAATTTCAGAAGTTAAAAACCTTTTTTATCAGTCCAATTTTTACAACATTTTTCATTCTAAAAATACTTTGACTGATCGCCAAACAGAATTCCTTCCTTAGAGATTACGCGGTTGCATGCATGTAAAATGTACTGTAGAATGTTAATGACTGAAAAGTCAAAAGCTTTCTTCTTATATAAGAGATAAGCAATAAATTTTTAACTTCATCAATTTAACATCAGTCACAAAAATATTAGCATTAATAGTTCCACATGACGAGGTAAAATTTGGCCGATTTAAGATGGTTCAAAATTACTTCTTAAGAATCTATAAATTCTAGTAATACGACTTAAAAGCTAAGAATTCAGCCAGTAACTGTGTTCTGAAAAGAAGAATCACTTATAATAAACTTCTAAGTTTATAGTGGTGATAAAATTTATATTTGCCCCTCGTGAGTAGTTGTATGACGAGGAGTACTAAAAGTCCTGTTCTTTAGAGACATATCACAGCTATAAACATACAACGGCGTCTGCCGAGTTTGTCTAGAATGACAGACTCTTCTAAAAGACTTTTCAAGAGTTTCTGCAGCATTTCAAAGCCCTTTTGTTCGTTTTTCGAGGTCTGATGCTATTGTTAAACCTATCCCAACCACAACTACACACTGTTTTACAGACACAAAACAATGATGTCTCATAGGAGAATCGTTTAATATCCTGCACGCCGATGTTCTGGTAAGCCTTATACTGATTTGAAGGGGAACTTTTAAAAATAAAAATCTAACTTGTCATAAAACAATACTGATATTTATTTAAGACACCTACCACGTTTCGTCCATATTTGTGGACTATATCAAATAAATTTTAAAAGTATAAACATATATCCATATAGGGATAATTTTGTGTCGTGGACTGCGTTAAGCGACTGTAACGAACGAAATTATTCGAGTGTGCATACAGTTTTATACTTTTAAATTTACCTTATGAAGTCCACAGATATGAACAGAACGCTGTAGATGTCTCAGATAAATATTAATATTGTTTTATGACAATTGGCTGAACTCTTTTATTTATAATCGAATAAATCAGATTACTGAAGCCATAACCGTCACTATACGCAAAGTCTGTCTGTTAAAATAATTAAAAAATGGACATTAAAAAGTTATGATGCGGAAAATAATTAACATTTTTGGTTAATTCCAATGTACATATCATTCTTTAATTAATATAAAAATTATAATGAATGATTATGAATTACATTATCTTTTAATAGGATATCTGTGTGTTTTAAATAAGTATGAATTTTACAATTCATAAATAATATTTATTAATAACGTTAATCAATGAACTGTAATATTCAGAGTAACTAAAACTCAATGGTATACGTATAATAAATAATCTCATTCATAACACTGGTCAACATGATTTTTGTCTCATGAGTACCTATAGTTGTACTTAATCCAGTTTTTTTATTGTGTTTTCAAATGTGTATTCGGATTTTAAAATTTCACTCAATGGATTTAAATATTTTTTTAATACATGACCATTTGTCCATTGTAAAATAAAACCTCCTAAAGCATTCTAAATGTGATGGAACCAAATGAGCTGACTCAAATGGTATCAAGTCCAAAAAGCGAAACCTTACTCCATTAGTAAAATAGTGTTATGAACTGTATTTTGGGTGTAATGTGGGGGGCCAAACAAGAACCTGGGCCTCACATACCTGTTGTTTATCGCGTAGTAGGTTTCTCACTGCATGGAAGAATGACATACGCCACATGCCATTTTCTATCCCTATGATTTGGAGGGAACCCAAAGATCACTCCTCTGACTGTTATTTCTGCTTAGCAAACATTAAAGGGATTCGTCAAAATTAATTTGCAATCTGCAATGACACCAGTTCCACGCATCAAAGAATTGCCTCCAGAACATGTGACATTAGATGATAGAAGGAAGGAAGGAAGAAGAAGAAATAGAATTTTGTGGTGTAGCTTTTGAACAAAGCTGTTCATCTGAGCCTCAATTATTGACTCAAGAAAATCTTAACGATCTCATACGAGATTTAAAGTTATCCAAAAACAAGTCTGAAATGCTTGGTTCATGGCTAAAGTACAAAAATATGTACTGATCGGAGACGTCATTCTCAATCTAAAGACTTTTTCTGAAGAAAATGGCTTAGTGTTTTGTGATGACATTGATTCTCTTATGGAGACATTTGGTATTGAACGTAACCCGATTGAATGGCGCTTGTTCATTGATTCCTCCAAAGCAAGTTTAAAAGCAGGGCTTCTGCATAATGGAAATAAATTCCAATCAATATCTGTGGCTCGTTCTGCTAGTATGAAAGAAACATATGAAAACTTTCGATTTATATTCGCAAAGCTTCAATATGCAGTGTATGAATGGAATATTTGTGGTGATTTAAAGGTAATTGCACTTAGTCTTGGTCTGCAACTTAACCAAGTACTGTTGTTTTTTTGTGTCTTTTGGATAGTAGGGACAGAAAAAACCATTACATCAGAAAAGAATTGCCTTAACGCGAATCATTCATTCCTGGACAAAAAAATGTGAAACATGACACATTGTTTAATCCTAAAAATGTGTATCTAGCTATGTTGCATATCAAACTAGGCTTAAAATTTCGTGAAAGCCGTGGGCAATACTCCAGATTTCATGTACTTAAAACAGAAGTTTCCTAAAATTAGTAAATCAAAATTGAAAGAAGGGACATTTGTGGGTCCACAAATACGATCACTAATGCATAATGAGAAGTTTGAGAAACTAATGAATCCACTAGAGAAAGCAGCTTGGCAAGAATTCAAAAAATAAACTCACAGTTTTTTGGTAGATACAAAGGCGGAAAATTACAGTGATATTGTCAATGATCTTATAACATCTTACAAAATTTTGGGCTGTATTATGTCCTTGAAAATACACTTTCTGCACTCGCACCTGGATTTCTTCCCGGAAAATCTTGACGCAGTGAACGATGAGCACGGGGAACGTTTTCATCAGGAGATATCAAGGCAAATGGAATCCAATTATGCTGGCCGATTATTGTTGGACCATCAAGAGGGATGCTTCACAGGCGAAATATAGCAGAAAATCGTCATTTCCTAAATTATAGGTGAGTCCGAATGTTCGAATATTGTGTACTTAAGAATTTAGAAAATATTAAAGTGTTTGAAATTATAAATGCCTGTCTCTCAGAAACCTTGCGTGATTGAGAAAAATCGATATGATATTTGAATTCAGGAGAAGAAATGCTATCAGAATCACATTTTTCTTTCTGAGACAAAAAATGTTTCTTTTTTGTTGCCCAGTGTAATCAGTAATACTAAATTTTTATTCCTTGAATATTTTAAAAGTGAGAGGTCAAACCCTGAGAGATAGCTTGCACTTTTTTTATAAATATGGCAAATTGTGCCGAATGGAAATATTAACGATATTAATAAACATTATTTAAAACTAAACTGTTATATTCATACTGTTTACATCATAAGATTATGCTATTACAAAACAGTCCCTAACATTTTCAAAATTCTCAATTACAATTCTTCCAATAAGTTTTCTGTTATACATTAAAAGTACGCGCGAAAACCTCTGAGGGTCTGCAACGTACTTTTTATGTGTGCGTAGTCAGCGTTACACGCTTCTTCGACAATAGAAACAGACCTTCTTTGGACAATACGGAAATTACCTTTCACGTACAATTGGTGTCAGTCGCTTAAAGTAATGGTATCCGTCCGTAATGTATGTCAAGTCGGAATCTACGTGTAGCTCATTGGAAACAGCTACTGTCCGTAAATAATGCAAAGTACATGCGATGGTACTTGTTTACATCCTACAATTCAGTTTTTCTATTGAATGCAGTAGTGTAAAGTCAAGCCATTTGAAATTGCAGCCGATTGGCTATTGGAAATGGAGAGACGTTTTGGGGCAGAACGGTCATTAAATTGTGGGTCGCTGCCGAGAGCTGGGTGGAAGTCCTCAGACCGCAGGAGTTACAGAATTTTTGGTTAGAAATTTCCAATATTTTGCAAGATATTCCATTACTCAGTCAACGAGAGGCGCCTCCAAATCGTCAATAAAAAGCAGACCGAAGCAAACTGCCACCAGAGAATACAGCTGCAGTCTTCTATGGTAATGTTGATATTTAATTTAATAAGTTCGCGTTAATTAGATACTTTGCTTCTTTTGGTTCACCCCACAGGTGGCCTGTTATTAAAGGGTCTCAATATAAAATCATGAATGCTACCATCTTTATATATAAATCATTTATTCAGTTCTCTTGTCTACATATCGAATATTAATTTTATTGATATTAAATTCAAAATCGTAAGTTAAGCCTTTTTCTTTTGACCCTTCATAAATTTATCCTTATAAAGCAATAAGAAAACGCTAATAACAACAATTGTCGCTCAATAGTGGTGCTTCATTAATTTATCATAATAAGTAAAGTAAACCCCACTCCATATCATTATTACATCTTATTTTCTAATATGCACTACTATTGAAAAGAGTAGGAAATAAATACTGCATTAACTTAATAATAGCATTACGAAAGATGAAAAAGAAACTCAGTTTTTTCCGATATGTATATATGTATTCTCTAGTATCCATACTATACAAGTATCGATACCGGAGATCGATACGGGAACTAAGAATCGATACTTTTCTACCGATACCGTAACCCCACTTATAAACTAATTTTCCATGTAGCTATTATTAAATGCCTAGCAAAATATTAACTGTAAATTATAAAGTTTGAATCAACTCTTCACTAGGTTTTCCTGAAACACCTGCTTATATAAACCTATGAACGAGGAAATATTATTGGATTTTAATAAGAGATTAATATTTTTCCCTGTCTCATCGCTCCAGTGTGTTACATGCTGTATTTTAGAATGAAACAAGATCTTTGATTGTTTACGACTTTTTGTTTTGATTTGCTAAGTTAATATCTAATCTGCATGCAGATTTACAGTTTCTCCACGTTCTTTTCATATAAGCATTATGCTAGTTAGAAACCGCCCATATATTATTTTCCATATGTAAGATTAAGCGACAACAAACGTCTTAAATTAGAATAAACTATAATTATTTCAAAAATTAGGCTATTGCTTTGAAAAGATTAATTTCGGCCGCTCCGTACTTTGTCCGACAAATATTTTATTTTTTATTAGTGTTTTTATCATAACGTTCTTAATTTCACTACTTAAAAATAAACCTGCATTATATAAGTTTAAGAAATAGATAATGAAGATGAACAGATAAAATTAATTAGTAATAAATACTACACAACTTCTTTTACAGTCATTGAGTGTTTCATTGGGTGATGATAAAACTTACCTCACAAAACGGGCGACGAGCTAAAATTTTAAACTTTCAATCAGTTCGCTCTTTAGTAATTCAGAGCGTTTCATTTTTAAATAGCGATTTTCCTTGAAAACTTCATTTACATAATATTAATATCAGTTGGGTACATAATCGAGATTTAGAGCGGTGATAGCACTGTAGTTCATTAATTAAGTACCTGTGTGAATAAATTAATGAAAGCTTTGATGAAATCTTAAAATAAAACGCCTTGTCACGAACCTCTCACAAATATTAAAACAAACGCTACGAGGAAAATATTTTTAAGCATTAAGTGGTCTGATTGTACATACGTTTCGTGCAGAATGATGAATCAATTAATTAACTCGATTTCTGAGCTTCCGACCATCAAAACATTTTGAAAGCAGTAGACATGCAAGTTCATAAATTACTTATTCAATTTTTTAACTAGTAACTACTGCGCTATTCCCTTGTCGATTTCGTCTGAAAGGTGTTGAAAAACTAATTGACTCTGGTAGGAATATCCACTACCCTACAGGAATATTTCTCATTTACTCCAAGTGTCGGCGGAAACTCCGACAGTTTTGTAATTGCTTGCTCCCTACTGATAAGGCACTCGCTGCCATGTAAATACTCGTTTTTGAACGGGAAAACGATATAAAAAGAACTATTACCTCCCTCGAGTAATCAAGCTAGTACGATTTTATTAAGTTAAACTGAAATTTCCAGTCAGGTAGGCAATAAATGAATACCCCTCCATTCTTATCATTTCCTTCACAGTTTCATCTGATCAAACCGTTTTATTGATTTTCAGTTTCACGTTTAATTAGTTTCAAGCTTTCATTTCCCAAACAGATTTTGTTACGACCTTTGCATTATTCGTTGCATTTGATTTCTCTAGGAAAGTATTGGACAGTGGTATATATGTTTATTTTATCGACTGATATAATATTATCATTTTCGTTTAATGGTGGCATTATTCTATCCTCTTTTCGTCTATAAAACCTACTCCATTCAAGTTCCTTTCTTTAGCAAGTTTCAAATTATCTATACTAATAAATAAATTTGAAGTGTCTCTCTCTCTCTGTCGGTATGTTTGTCTCGAATAGACTCCAAAACGGCTCAATTGATATCAAAGAAAATTTGAGGATTTCAAAACAGGAAATTTAAGATAAATATTCGTGCATATTTCATTTAAGTATATTTCAGTGTATATTTATTTATTTATACGCGTATTAGTCACCTATGAATGCGGGTAGCCTATACTCTTGATATTTTTATGCTCCGAAGCACTCCAACTATTGTTGAAGTAGGATTCGCGCCATTATTAATATATTGCTGGCAGAGAGTTAAGTCCATAAGAAATAATAAACTTCTTTGGATCGTCGATACGATGTATTGGTTTTATTTGTCGCGTTACGTAAATTTTAATTTTTGATAATTGCTCTTTTTTGTGGGGCAACAGGCTACATGAGGGCGATCTTTAAACAGGCAGCACAGGAAGGGAATTGAAAAGGGGGGATGCGGAAGGTAGAGCAAGATAGCCAAGGGAACTGTTCTAAACCAACTGCGAGTTATAAGGTTTGCCCTGAAACAATCATAAATAGATGATACCGTACTTTTGATATATTCAATGAATTCTACTTTATCACAATTCTGTACTTGTTTAGGGAAAAATAAAAAGAGCAAAAATCGCCAACAAAATCGCGGGGGATAGCTAGTTTCTAATAAAAATATTTCATTTAATCGGATCAATTTGTCCCCAATAATATTCCTTTATTTTGTCAAATATTTTCTTGAAATTGCATTGTAGTTTCTTAATATTTCAGCTGTAGTATTCGTGTTAAATTTAAGATTCAAATGCATTATCGGCACATGGTTTCTTTCTTTATCCGCCCTATTCTATTTTTTTTACTCAGAACGTCCTAAAATTTTTTCGTCTATGGATCGTTGTAATCAATACTTAATTTCCCTTGTAGCTTTTCCAGCTTATCTCCAGGTTGATTCAAAAATTAAAAATTTAACATAGTCCAGCGAGTGGTGTTTTCAAGGCAGTAGTGAGGTTTCTGCCAACTTTTTTTAAATGAGAACGTCCATAAATTTAATAAAGTTGGTAGCCCTTCAACCTCTGTGAATAATTTTAATTTTACGGTAAAAAGTTTAATTTGATGTAGGAATTTGTGTGCCATTGTATTTTCAAAACCGTCAGACGGAGAAAGTAGATGCAGGTTAATTTCGTGAGCGACAGGATGACATTTTCTCTACGCAGCACTATTTCTGCTAGAACTGCACACATTTTAGTCTGCGAAGTCATGTCAGAAGGTTAACGTTAAGTGTATTTTTTTTTATCCTTGGAACGAAAACGTAATAACCATGTCTGTTCTTCTCAGTAAAGGAAAATAGGATCAGTTTAGTGAGTTGTAAAGGATTTAAATCATTATTTCATGTTTTTACTTCATATGGAAAGTGATTTAGCTTTCTAGTTGGTAATAATGACCTGTTATAAACCACCGAGCTACTCCAGCCCAATTAGCGGGTAATACAGTTTAAAATATTCCCCTGAATTGAATTCTCACCCTTCATAACTCTGACCTTCTCCATAATGTTTGTTTCTATGAAATAATCGAAAATGTATTTTACATGGCCAAAGTCTCCGCAGCCTTTGATGACAACTTCAAAAAAAATCCCCGTATACGACATTTTGTGTTATAAATATTACTTTATTGAAACAAATGCTGACTCAACTGAAACATTTCCACGTCAGATAAAGCAAATAGGAAACCATTTTTGTACGTGGGAAATTAATTCTCGGAAGTAGTACTACATTACATATCGCAAATACAGTCAGTGCTCTGGTATTTACTCTCCATTGCACTGTTCCAACACCAAAAGTTATTATTTGTTGTTTACGAGTTTTGGAAATCAAGCAAGGAAACTTTATAAATAGCCCTAAGTTAATACTAACAGACAAGTTTGTATGCAGTGTAATGCTGTAAGAGAGGACTCGTTGTCGCTTTTAAAGTTCCTATTTATATTTTTATAAATACCTCTGCTTATAATAAAAAATGAAACAAATCAAATATGCACCTAAATCTCATTTAGTTACCTAAAATTTAGCGAATTTTTTATTCGTTTATAATTGGTTTGGTCACTTCAATGAAATCATGTGTAAGATAAAAGATCGACATAAAATAAAATAGCATATTACCTTATACTAATGCACTAAATGACATCAACTTTTCATATCGACTAATTTACGATGTTATACTATTTTCTGTTGAATTACTATTTTTTCAAGACAATAGACATATTTATATAAAACTATCCGAGTTCACAGCGTTCCCAGGATACGTATTTATATTACCCCGAAAATGAATGACTAATTAGATTTAGAATAAAGAAACTATTAAATTAGTAACGACGAAAAGTTAATTTATGTCAGTTTGACTCACATTATAATGCGCTGAAATTTTCGTAATGAAATGAATATTGAGTCAGACGTGGTGAATATGTATTTGACTCAAAGTTTTAAGATACAGACAAAAGGTAAATCTAAAGAACTTGTAATGCACAACGATGGAGTGTATAAGGTGTAACTTTTCCTTATGTATAAGACGCAATTTTTTATGTAATTAAACACCCACGTATTTCAGTATTAACAAAATATTAGTATTATTAAAATATTTTCTTTATAATAACACTTATATATGGATATATATAGGAAAAAAACATTATGGGCTATAATTTATTAAGTGTTATTGTGAAGTCAAAATCCTTGAATCAAAGATTTTATGTATCTGCATATTAGTTTTATTTTGAATGATGGATTATGGATAGAAACTTGCATAATAATAGATTTTGGGATTTATTGTCTGTTTGTGTATCGAAACATTTATGTGATTTGTTATAACTTAAAGAGAATATTCTATTATTATTGGTGGAAAACTAATGTTTGTCATCAAATGATAGGAACGTCGCGCTGTCAAGGCACTTAGACGGAAAACAATGCCTCTAACCTCAAAACTTGGTTCTCAAAACAGGTATATTATTCAATTAGTCTTAGCAAATGTCAAAAAATAAACAAAGAATTCTTTGGATTCTAACCGGGTGAAAACATTGTAGGAACACTACGTTTCGAAGGTGGTCACTGCCATCATCTTCATTTGAAGATGATGTCAGTGATCGCCGTCTATGCATCGTGTTTGTACTATGTTTTCACCCGGTTATAATCCCGAGAATTCTTTGCCAATAACATAAACCGGGAAAGCATTCGTCTGTTAATATTAAAAATATATATTAAATCATAATGACTAAAAATATTACCAGTGGTTTTATCATCATTAGATAATTACTAAATATGACGCTTTTACTTTAAATATGTATATAAACAGTAGTATTAAAAGAGGTCTGTCATTTTCTCTTATCTGCATCATTCAATGTGTTCGTATTTTGCCGTATATTTTTAAATTTTCAAAATCAAAATTAACAGAATGTAATAAAATATCGAAGGATTCCACGATGAAGAGAATAAAGAAATGTTTCATCTTCCAGGCTGAAGTGATGGAAGTGCTATCCATCGAAACGCTGTTTATGGATATTACCCGTTTGGAAACCCGAAAAACGTTTCTTTATTAGCAGGATGTAAATTTTGAGACTATCTTTATTTTATAAATATGGCGTATTTCCATACATTCAGAATAAATGTTACATTACCTCATAAACGTTTTGGTGTTACATACGTATATTTAATTAATTATATTTCCTTCCACGTCTATACTAGGGGTTTCTCATCCCACCCGTGTTTATTTCGGGTTTTAAGGAATATGTGTACCAAAATTAGTCTCAATAGTTTTAAAATTTAAAATTTGCATAGGAAGGTACAAACAAACATACATAATATAAAAGCAAGTGAGTATAAAAACCGACGTCCTTTCTGTTCTATAAATTAATAATTCAAGATTACAGGAAATGTTTTCAAACAAGCACATAACTAAAGGGTATGAAAGCTTATCAACATATAAAGATTTGGAAATCTCTACAGGACCAGTACTAGAACGCAGAATAATTGCCTTTGACTCCCGTCATTCTATAAATTCAATGAGACCGTGAACAATTTAAATTCAATGATGATTCTTGATTGGCTAGGTAGTGAAGAATGTGATTTTGTGAATTGGAAGTGACTCTTTGTTTAGGTCTATAAAATTGGATGGGGATGGATATAATGTGACGAAATAGTTCATTGGTCAGTGCTACCGTGTACTAAGAGGAGACTTGCATTTGGAAAAATACCCACTTTGAATACAATCGTAATTTTAGTATGTAATTTATTAAAATTTCGGAAGGAAAGTCTGAAGGCCTGCGAAGGTTTTTTTTGTGTAGTATCTTTTGTGATGGTCAGCGCTTCACCCTTATTCGAAGACCGTAGAGCTTTGTACACAAAATAGCAGAAAATACATTTTATTAACATAAAGATGTGTCAGCCTTAAATTAATATCATATCCGTTCCTAATTCAAGAAAAAATTTCTTCTATCAAGTTTGAAGCTACGTATAGATTATTGGAAACATCATCTGTGTAACTAACGCAAAAAATATGTAAATAAATTTGTTCACATCCGGCGCTTCAAAAAATTTTCTATTGGCTGCAATCTTGTAATTGCAACCAGGAGGGAGGAGGATAATTCGGTGTCATACGAAGCGAAATGAAAAGAAGTTTTGGCAGAGAGCATTATTAAATCACTGGCCGCTAGCGAGAGGAAAGTTGAGCTCTTGAGTCCTGAGAAGATGTAAAATTTTGGTAGACGTTTCAACTAATTTTCGGCCTAAAGCGTGTTTCATGCAGCCAGGTCAAACCGGCGCAGAGTCAACGTCTCATCGGACGCCTCCGATGATCTTCAACCCGGAGAATACCGTCACTGTCGGAACCAAAGGAAACAGCTGCAGTCTTCTGTCAGTATCGTTGATATAGAATTCAAAATTTCACATTTCCATGCCTATTTGCCAGAGAAACTTTTCTTCTTTTGAATAACCCCAATAAGTAACCTGATATTAAAGATTTTGAGAGTAAAAATTTTAATTCACTACAGTTTTCAGTTAAATTAATTTTTCTGATGGATTTTTCTGACTTCCATTAATTAAATTGTATTCTTGTTAAGATAAATGTTTACTGTCTGCTCAGTAACCAAATATCTTAAGTTTTCTTAAAATTTACCTCCACTAACGTGTGACGTACTAATTAAATAATTAGATAATAATAACGGAATTAAACATTTACTCTGCAGCGAAAGTTCATACATTGTCAACTTAAATTGCTGTACGGAAATCGTATTATTGGTTTTCAATTTAGTTCCTCCTAATTCCAATTTCCTCGCCCATTCTTCCAATGAGACGCACATATTTATAAAATTGATTAAGACTTATTTTTCTGCTAATTTTTTTGTATTCCAATTTCTGTCCGTAATTAATTTCCGTTATTTTATAATATTGTTATTGTTTGATTTCTGACATGGGTAGCTCAGTTGCAAACAACAAAGAGTTACTTTACTACTCAAGCGGCGTAACGGTGGGCAAACACGCAACGAAATTAGTTTACTGAATGAAACTTTAGGGACAAGTCATAGAACCGGAACGATGTGATTCGCAATATGCACTGTGCAAACAAAAACCTCCTTAGCAAGTCAAACTAAGCCCAAACTAGCGCCTGGAACATGCCGAATTGATCTGTAATAGGAAATCGTTGCAGAGTATGCAAACTCTTCGATAAGGTATCTGAGACATGGAGTTGGCAAAAAATATATAAGAAAAAGCTAATTATATTTAAAACAGTAGAAAAATTATACTCATCTTGAGGACAAAATAACCCATATATATTTCAGAAATCAAATTTTATGCAGCGTTACGTTGAATGATATGAGAGTATTTACTCTAAATTTATTGATAGAATCAGTGGACGTTATGTTAAGTAAAGTCATTCACCCAATTTACATTTTAATGTATCCCCTTATTAGCCCTTAGCACGTCAACTTACGGATTATATAACTTTCTCACATTGACTAAAATGAGAGTTCGTTGAACTGGCGGCGCTATAGTGTAAAAACTAAAAATAGTTTTAAATAAAGTAATTGAATTCATCTGACTTATTATTATAAATAAAACACAAAAAATGGCTAAAAGTAAAAAATGGAATAATTTAGGCTTTCGAGAAAAAGAGGAACTTACTTACGTATTTCAGCGTGTAAATGTTCGTATGTAGTGTGGCGTTAAATGGGTGCGAAACGTCGACGATAGGAGTTGAAGAAAGGAAAAGAATAGAAGCCTTTGAAAATTGGTGCTATAGGAGAATGCTGAAAATCGTATGGGCCGATAGAATCACTAACGAGGAAGTTCTAACCAAAATAAGGGAAGAGCGAACAATATGGAGAACGTTGACCAAGAGAAGAGATATATTAATAGGCCACGTTTTAAGACCTGAGGGTATTGTAAAATTAGCATTAGTGGGAAGTGAGTGGGGTAAGAACATAATATGAAAGCCAAGGATGGAATACACTGAGCATATTAGGGAGGATAGGGATATGATAGTTATGAGGAAATGAAAAGGTTTTCGGAAGATAGGTTAGCAGCTAGCATGGAGGGATTTTCTGACCAATCTCAGGACTGAATACCGCACCACAATTTGAAAACAGTTCCCCCCGTCCCCCATTCCCCCATGGTCCGTAGCCATAGGGACCTCCTCAGTTCGTTAATTCAAATATAACAAAACTTGAAAACTGCTGCAGCGTGCAGGGCCGAAAATGATTCAAATTAATTTATTCCACTTCTGACTTTTGGCCGCTCTTTGCGTTTTATTTGGTAAAATTAGTTGTAGTTGATATTCTGCCGGTTTTCTTCTGGAACTATTGCACAGTGGAATGAAGAAGTATGGACAAAAATAGTATTGAAGTGCCTAAGTGGAAATCGAACAATCGTAGAGAAAAAAAGAGTTGCTGTATGCAGCAGCAGAGATTATCGGTTTCCATTGGCCAGTTGCAGATACGGTCCAGCGCTACGTTTACGCATTTGCGTACTGAGAGTAAAGAGTATCTGAAAATAGGCATCTGAAACATTCGACATACTCTTAGTTATATTTAACTATATTTGATATTCAATAGCAACAGGACTCGCACCAGTCGCATTTGTATATTTAACTATATCTCCAACGGTTTAACCTCTTCGTTCCTCCAAGAGCCGATTTTTTTAAAACTGTTTCTTACTAAGCAAAAATTTCAGGCCATTAGGCTCTCCGGACAGTGACGATTTTAGAATATCCATAATAAATCGTGATTTACGAGAAGGCATTTAGTAGCGTCCAAATATCTGTATTCATAAAACATCCTAAACTCTCAAAAGTATGTGGAGAGGCATAAAAAATCAGTATGAATAAGATGTGAGAAAAACAGACGTGAGGGAAATTCAAAAGACAAATCTTGACAGAACTACAATATCTTCAAATTACGAATTATGTAAATAAATAAAATAATTAAATACAGTTTAAGAACATCAATGTGATATGAAGAATGAATTTAGAGCCAATTCAAGTATTGGTAAATTCATTGACATAAATTTCATATAATTAATTTAACGTAATTGTGTCAATGGACAACTAAAGTTAGGGCCAGGCTGGTGAAAACTTTACATTTTTCGTCCTTTACCGTGGTTGAATAACATTTCCTATCTCAGCCAGTCTCATATTGAAATACGGGATAGATTGTCTCGCGCGCCTAATGTTTTGGCACAAATATACTAAAAAAATTACAAATTACCCCTTCAATGATAATGGAATATAACTAAAGAAAAATAAAAACCAGTCGTATAAATTTTGTCGAAGACCTAGTAGTAAAATAATGATTGTTCAAGGCATGAAATATTAAAATAAAGCAGCTCAGAAGATTGAAAATGAGAAGAAATATTTTGAAGACATTCCTTATTAAAATTTAAGCGTAAACCTGTACGCGTTAACAAGAAATTAAAATGTATTTTTAATATATTACTACATATTATGATGAAACTAGGTCGATACAGCTGAGTTTCATAATATACGCTCACGTTTATCTTATTATCTACATAATATATTAAATTTTGACGGAAGACGTTGTTAACATGAAATTGCTCCTCTCCCTCTCTCTACCCAACTATGTTAAAAAAACGCTCATTAATTTTGTGTTCTTCCACTCCTTCACTTGAACAACACACGCACGAATAATCCGAGACGTGGTTTGTTTCTCGAAGGAAAATCCATTAAAGTAATATGTTATTAAAATTTACTTGTGTGTTTCGGTGAGTGTGGGAAGAAGTAATTAATGTTAAAAGGAAAGCGGACGAAGTTTTATATGCATATTCCCCTACGAAAGAACAAAACACCAGCTCATCTCATTAAAGGCAGTGTCTACATTCCCTTTGAAAAAATCTCTTATCTGCTCATTTTTATAACATACTAGAAATAAAATATGTTTTTAAAACACACACACACACAAACTTGCTGCGCGAGACACTTTTTGTCTATTTCTTCCGCATGTTACAAAGGCAGTTTCATTTGCAAAAACATTTGCCTTTCCCGTTGAGTAATAACGGGAGAAAGGAACACTCGTTGCCAAGAGCTCTGACCGTCTTCTACAGAAGAAAATAGTTCCAGATCCGGAAGTTAAAACAACATCGGTCAAGAAAATATTGTTTCAACACAGGGTCAACGAACGTGGAGGTCCTAACTAAAATAACCTTACGGGTTTGTCTTACAGAATTAATTTACGGAATAAGATTTAGAATCTCATAGAAAATTTTAGCGTCAGTTGTACTTTTGACCGATACGTTTAGGCTCCTGGATTATATTTAGACGGCAATCGTCATACTACTGGTTATAATTTAAGGATTTATGCACCAACACATGTTTATAATATCATATATTATAGGCAATGATTAGTAACAATCTTTAACTTTCAGTGGTAATTATAATTTGGTTCTAGTAAATATTGACAATAAATCAAGTAGGAATTTAAATATTTCCAAAAATGAGAGCGCAAAATTACGCTTAAAAATCAGTAATATTTGAAGTATATATGAGTATATGGTTCCAAAAATTACAACTGTGGTTCGCCTCTATGAGGGCGTTAAATACATCCAATATATGTTGTATATTCAAGAATCTAGGATGTAATTTCTATATGTTGTAAAAACTATTAATTTCTTGGAATTCATTTATGTGATTATTTTTTCACACGTCTCTTTCTCAAAGACCAGAGTTTACAAGACATTTGGTCAAATAACTGGACTGGTACAGTTGTATAGTAGTATATGGGAGCACAGTCATGAATGGAAACCTAATTCAATTAAGGCCTTAGTCCGGAAAAGTTAATATTTTTAAATTTGACATGACATTTTTTTCTTTGTAAAAAATCTGTGACACAAACAAATAAATACTATTAGTCAAGAATTGGATGAAAAGAAATGAAATACCCAACAATAAGGAATAAAAACACAAAAATAAATAAATAAAACGAAAATACTTGGAATCAGGCCCAACCATTACGAGAGAGTCAAATGATGGTCTACGAGATGGTTACAGCGAAATGGCCAGTAAGAAAACAAGAAATAATTCTGAGGTAAAGCATTATTCGGCTGAAACCAAAGGAATTTACAAACAGTATTCCAGACCAGTGATCTTATACGCAGTATTCGAATTTACTTACTCTTTAAAACAGATTGATGGTCAGTAGGAGGAGTTATGAGAATAAACAACCAGAGGATTGAACCAACCCAACGTGAAGAGACAACGACACAGGACGCATAAACAACTAAATTCGAAGGTTAACGTGGCTTATGAAATATATACGGTCGCATATCCAGGGTCAGCAAATTCATTGATGGTGAGTATCCTAGCTGGTTAGATGGTACGATTGAACTCAAAGTTTCCAGTAGAACTCCTTAGGGAACCATCTGAATTTCCCTGATTTTATCTTAAAAATATATTTTCCCTTTCGAAGGCAAATTCAGTCCATTTCAATATCTACTCAAGGACTTTCCCCCATCATTTTATCATTCCACGTCCTTTGAAACTGTTTCGTATGTCACGGGTTTATGACAACCGTTTCCTTCAAATATCACCTTTGCGTGCAATATTTGCGTCTAGGTGGAGTTTCTTTGATGATTCTGAAAGCTCCTTTATGAAGTCGACCAACTTTTACCTACATAATTCTCACGCTTCGTCTGCCGTCGGGTCAGCGGCGTCTGTGGTTAGCTAATCCTTAGTACTATGTAAATAGCTCTTCCTGATGGCGTAATATGCCGTAGTCCGGTCTTAAACTGATTACTTCGTTGCCCAACAATCCATATTAATAAATGTATATGCACCATTTCATTTCAAATTTATTGATATATTTCTGTTACTAATCACATATTTAAGAACTTATAAAATTATTACAATTAAATTTCTATTATCTTGAACATTAAGCGTTTAATATTCTGAATCAATGGAACTGCATAAACCACTGTAATTTGTTAATCGTTATTTATATATAATAGTGACCTATTTTAAAGAGAAATACTCTGAAAAATCATATGTCTTTTAACAGAAGTTAAACGATATATTCTGAAAAAGCAGTCATTAATCCTATTGTATACTAAAATTACACGAGAGAGTCTGAAGGGCTCTTAGTATATTTTAGACGGTCAATACTAGACATTCTTCGTGCCCTTTTTCAAAATTAAACAAAAGACTATTTTCACGGACAATAGCATGTCTCTGGCGAATACGAGAAAAATTTTCTGGTTTGAAATTGAAAGTACAGCGTAGCTAATTGATTACAGCTACTTTGTAGCGAACGTGAAACCTGTGCGAAGATTTTATGAACAATTGTTCATACCCGGCGGATAAAATTTTCCAATTGACTGTAATTTTATAAACTAGATTCAATGTATGCAATTTAAAATTGCAGCTGATTGGCTTTTAGAAAAAGGGATGAGGAAAATTTGGAACCATACGAGGTGAAATGGAATAAGTTTGGTGCAGGGAGATTCATTTAATTGTGGACTGCTAGAGAGAACAGAGATAATCTCTTGAGTTCAGAGTTTAAAGGGAGGAAATATTAAAATTTCAGGAGGTATATCGACTACTTCGGCCGAAGGCGTGAACTATGAAACAACTTCTTCCCAAAGCAGAGTCAACTAAAAGCAGACCGTCACAGAAGGCACCCCTCCAATGATTACAAACCGGAACCAAAGGAAACAGCTGCAGTCTTCTGTTGGTATCTTTGACTTAATATTTCAAAAGTTCACACTGTGAGTCCTATTTGACAAAGAAAATTGGCTATATTTTGGTTCACCTCACAGGTGGCCTGATATTAAAGAGTTTCATGGTAAATTTATGAATGCTCTTCCGTTTTACTTTTGTTCAGCTCTTTTCTTGATGCATATCAAATCTTAATTTTCTTATGATTAAATTAATCATTAATTCGATGTTTCTGTTTTCTCTTTTGAAACTTACATAAATTAATCCTTTGAATAATAAAAGTAAAAAAATTAAAGTAAAATAAATGTTATAAATGTCTTAAAACTATTAATTAATAATAATTAATTATTTTTACAGTCCCGTTAGAACTGAAAAGAAACGTAAAATAATCATGAAATATTCATACAAAAAATAAAAACGAACGTGTAATTTTTTAAAAAAAACCTGTTTCTTCTTATCTTGGTTAGGTTAGGTTAATCCTCACTAACTTAACAACGATAAAATGGCTTTAATATTTTGGATTTTGTGAAAAAACATTAATATCAAACTAATTAGGCTTGACTGGAATACGACGTAGTTGTTTCCTAACAAATTATTTTTATTGCTTTTTTTCCAAACATTTGTAGTTATTAATTATGTTTTAAGTTAAAATTGTAGTATATAATTTTTTATTACTGAAGACACATATAGTATGAAACGTATGTTTTTTTTTCTGCGAGCAACTGTGGCAGAAAAACCAGATATTGCTTTACACCATCTGTGCTCCTCTTCACTATAAAAATACGTTAGAGTTTAAAAACTAATTTGAAAACAACTAAAAAGTGTACCGTCACGTGAACTATAAAAAGTCTTCACTATTCTTCAGAAAATATTAAATGTATGTGTTGTGCATGTTTTTATTTTAAGATTGAACGAGTTATTTATTTGCGTCTAGTGAATAAACGTAACTTCATATGTGTCAAGAAGTTATATATATATATATATATATTGTAATGCTCGATTGAATAGACTTCAAGGACTTCTTATACATCATCCAAACCTCTTTAATTTTACTGTCGGCATTTCTCGAGCATGTTTACAATTAACCGTACTCAATTATTAGTTTGTAATATTTATTTCTATAGTATGTTGAGTGGCTCAAGACTTTTGAATTTTTTCAAAATAATTATTTGAAATCTTAAATTGTTTTACCAAATTATATAAAGCGTACGCGCTTAGGTGTATTAATTGATTTAAAATGCATTCCTTTCCTATTAAATATTGTCAAAAATAAACTGTCTACTGATTTTACGATATGTACACAGTAATGTGCTTCTGTGCAGTTACAAAATTTTTGTATTTTCTTTTGTATATATATGGCCAGTAAGAAAACAAGAAATAATTCTGAGGTAAATCATTATTCGGCTAAAACCAAAGGAATTTACAAGCAGTATTCTAGATCAGTGATCTTATACGCAGTATTCGAATTTACTCTTTAAAACAGATTAGAAACTGTTTAAGACTTATGTTTCTGCTCTCGTCGTATTTGTTTTGTGTTTAATTAATGTGCTAAATGTTCCCCTTTAGGAAGCGGGACAGTCTGTAATGTGCTTCTGTGAAATTACATAATCTTTTGTTTTCTTTTATATTATTATATTATAAATTGTATTATTAATGTATTTAGCGTAAGAAAAATCGTCTAAGAGAAAATACGATTTTAATAAATGTTAGGTCAAATGATTTTAACATTAGCCAGGCGACAAATCGTAAATGAAGGTACCGCTCCCGAATTGGACAATATATTTGGTGAAAGCCGCTAAGTTGACGGACTGACACATGCTGTGTAGCTCAAACAACAAACAATAACAAGTAACGGCCGAGAAATTTATGACAGGATTTGTGAATAAAAAGGAGATCGCGTATAAAAGTTCAGACAGTCTAGTCCTGGGACCGCGGACGGAGAGTACAATCTCCGCAACGGAACAGTCCATATGGGAACCGCAAAACAGAGAGGACAAGTTAATCCTCTCTGGGACGCAATATAAACTCAAAACATCGTTTCCGTCGCTGTGGGCCATCACGTCCTACAATCGTGGCAAATACGCATTCCTGCTTCGTAGCTGTGGACCATAACATCACCATACCTGGTGAATTGCTGTGACTCAATCTGGCCACAGCCTTGACATCGTCTGACTGAAATCCAGGCTGGAAAAAGCTTACGTTTCTACCCCTTGCTATAAACCGAGTGTTTTTCTATCGGTGTTTCTCACATTTCGACCCATGTCCATAATAGCCCTGAGAACGAGATCTCACGTTGCTAGCTGGAGCCTATAAATAATTTAATGTCCTTAATTCAATAAATTTGCTTTATATAATAAATGAAATTACTGTAATTTTACTTAAACTTTAATTAAACTTCCTTCAACTAAATTAATCCCATTAAGATCGAAGCTCCGACTAAGTAACATCAACTTATTTCAGGTTGACTACGGATATTGGAAAATTAGACTAAAATTACTATTCCAAAAATATGAGATAAATGTGTCATCATTAATTTAAAATCCCATTATCGACTAGTGAGAACGGCCAGATACATTATCCCCTAATTGAAACTATTTCAAATCCTATAAAATAACGTGTCACGTGAGACGTGGTATTTTCGTGGATTTTGACGTGGTTGGCGCGTCTCTGAGGATCGAAAGCTGATGGGGAAAGGCGATGAAGCCGGGTCCCTGGTATTGTAGTCAACTGACGGTGGATGCTGTGACGTTAATTCAAAATCAGTGCTGAAATAACTTCTCAGGCTGGTGGAATCAGCAGCAATTCGCCCATAGGTAAACTCCATGTATGTAGAGGTGGATTTCATGACTCCAACTAGAACCTCTGGCCAGAAAAAATGCTGTTTGCATTTTACAGATACCCGCTGTATGTTTCCATTTCCATAGAGAGCTACGCTCACCCATGTCTCTCTGTACCATCATATCTCCCGTTTCCACCAACACACCATTTCTTCCTTAAATCTGGAGCACCAACATCTTCAAGCTTTCAATAAAAACGCCCCCAATTAAGAGTTTCCGCAATTTTGTCACCTGGCGGGTTGAAGCGGGAAAACGCTCCTCCGGGCCACAGAAATCTTCACACGTCTTTTTATAAAAAGGTTTCGTACTTAAATGTCAAAAGAATGTTTAATTCATACTTGGAGTCAGGTCAAGTACTTAATGGGGTAGCACCATCCAGCGTAGATAACTACAAAAAACTACGTGCCATGCGACTATCAAGATACTAAAATGAATTTGACAATGTTCTTAAAATATATTCACATATCTTTCATTACGTACTTAAATCGACTTAATATCCAAACACATCATTCATGTGGTTTACTGCAAGTTATTTCAACTAATGACTGTAAGCCATCGTTTAATGATCTCTATATAATAAATTTGTTCTTTCTAAAACAGGGAGGGTTGTGGATCGAATATTTGTACTATCAGTACATAAACATGAGGTTATATATTTTTCATGCTACTAATCACGTCATCTGTTGTGTAGCTGTCTTATATAACCATTTTGAATTTTATCGAATCTGAAACAAATTTTTAATTATTTATTATAAAATCCTTTTCTTTTCTAATCACTTAAAATAGTTATGAGAAGATAAATTTTACTCTCTGTCGTCTTTCCAACAAACGGTAAGTAATTACCATTTTCTTAAATCGACTTATTGGTGAAAGACCCTGTCCTGATTATTTAGCTTTTGGTTTAACCTCACCAATTATCTTTCTTAATTTTACATAACGTTCTGAAATGTACACATTTTTATGATAAAAAATTATGATTCCAACAATAAAAATGCTTAGTTTAACCCAACTGAAACCAAAAATCGTTTATAAAATATTCTGTAAATAAATAATTTTTTGAAAGATTACAATTTTCCCAATGAAACATAATAATGACAGTTCATTTTAACAGTTTAGAAAAATCAGTTGTCTCTTTATGGACTAGCGAATATAGGAAGAGGAAAAAGTGAGACTGGAGTACTTATAATTATGTACATGACACTGCCAGGCAGATGAGTTGCTGTTAAATTAATTCAACAGCTGTTTGCGTAGTTCTAAAGTTACTTTACGTACATTTTTCACGTTAATGTTCAAGTGGAACATACATAAAACATTTCACAATACTTTTCGGATTTACAAGACTGACAGTTTTTAATTCACATTTGAACAGCTCGCATAACAATAGTTGTAATTGAGTTTTGTAATTAATTAAAAACAAGACCTAAAGCAACTGAATTAAATTAGCGTAGGGCTATTAAAATATTGTTTACTGTTAGTTAAATGTTTTAATAAGCTTGAATATCATGTCTGTCACAAGTAGTTCAGTATTCCATGCGTGGAAAATGTTAACGAAAATAGTGTATAGAACGATATAACGCGAGTTAGGAGATGATTAGTTCGGTGTTTGGAATAATATAGGGACACGAGAGGGATTATTCAATAAGCGTCTAATTTTAGACGACATGATAAGCTATAAACAGGTCTACATTCATGAAATTTATAAGAAGCTTTTGATAATGTAACTGGAACACACTACTAAGGAATTTGAAGAGGACACGGATAAAGTATATATAAATAAGAGATATTTATAACCTCTACAGAAGGCAGTCAGCAGTAATTAGAATTAATAGGCAACAACAAAAGACAGCAGAAATCAAGAGAGGAATGAAACAAGGATGCAGTCTGTCGCTTATGCTCTTTAATGTGACGAAGGAATTTAAAAAGAACAATGAAAAGAAATCATAATGCAAGGAGAAAAAATAAAATCGCTTAAAGTTTTATGACGATACGGTATTAGGGGAATCAGATTAAGATTTATTTTCCATATTCCGTTTTAATTTTCTTCAACGCCTGTTGTATATGGGCGAAAGAGTGCATCCTTGATTTCTACTTTCTTTTCTTGATCTTCAATCCTAATTACTGCTGACTGCCTTCTGTAGAGATTATGTATAAGCCTTCTTTCTCGACATTCTATTCCTGTGTTCCTCAAAATTATTAATATTGTATTCCAGTTCTCATTATCAAACGCTTTTTCTAAATCTACAAATGACATGAACGTAGGCCGGCTTTTTCTTATCCTTTCTTCTAAAATTAGACCCAAAGTAAATTTTGCTTCTCTTGTCCCTACATTATTCCTAAAACCAAACTGAACTTCTCCTAATTCGCATTCTATTTGTACGATACCTCATCATAAATGACGGTTTTAGAATTTTTTCGCTATTAAAGTTTGTCTTGAATAGGTTCCAAAATGGCTCAACGTATTTCAATGAAATATTTAGGAATTAAAACAGGAATTGCATCATAATGTTTTGTGTATTTTCATTTCAATACCTTTCAGAGTTCAAAAGATAATAATATAAACAATTGTGAAAAGCCTATTACAGCCATCTAGCGAATATCATTCCCAACATGCCCCGTCAAAGCTGGATAGAGTAGAAAATTCTCAGGAACTGACAGCTTAGATTCATTTCACATGTTTCGTCGCGGCACTAGTCTGAAGCTTTTATATTCATTACCATAAAAAATTGTAAACTAAAACAATTACAGAAGAATATTTTATACGAAAAATAAACATATATTTTATACTTAAATACGAAAAATAAAATAGAAAAATAAATGCTGCCGTAGTTTTTTTAATTTATTGTTCTATTATTATGGTAAAACTAAACATGTAATTATTTACTATCTGCAAGTTTTTTAACATACGGAGTTACTCGGTCTAGACGAGTACATTTCAAAATTTTACCTGAAGACACGAGCGATTTCTGTGTTCAATAGATTAAACATTGTCAAAATTATGTACCTGTTGTTTCGTTATTTAATGAAAAATAAAAGGTGTTATTTGTTGAAGCCCTGCAGTAAGTGACGGGCAAATGAGACTAACCGCATAAGTGACATAACCGACTTAGTCTTTGTCAGCATCGGGAAGGAGATAAGTCGTTAGTCTTCATTCGTTCACAAAGTGTATTACTATTTACGATTGAAAATTAACGATGAAAGTCACATTATCGAAAACAGCTTTCCAATTAAAAATATTATCATGTTTCAGTTGAACGTTGATCGTTATCCTACTTCGTCGAAATCAAAAGTCACATTTAATAACAATACAATTTCTTTTTCAAATAATTAATGTTTCAGGAATCTGAAGCACGTCGTACAATCCATTCAAGTTGCCAACAGGGGCGGCAGGAACGTTCGTTTAATTGCTTCTGGTGATTTCTATTTTTAATTTGCGACGACAAAAAGAATTGAGTGAAGAAACTAAAGTGACCCTCTGGTCCAAATATAAAAGGGGAACACAATAATTGCTCCGCGGTGAAACACAGAAACGCGTCGTCATTTCTCGTGGATAATGAAGCAGAAGTTTCCCCTTAAGATGGCGTCCTCTGAGAGGGAGAGCTGCTCTAACGCCATTACGCGACAGACAATTGACAACTCAAAGGGTTGGGAGGGTGAAGTCAGCCTGGACAACGCACAGGATTCCAGTAATTTGTCATTACACGGTCGCGGCCGAAACTAATGGGTCGGGAGACCAATGAAATGAATTTAAGCGTTATTAGTCTAAAAAATTTAATAATGAAAAAGGTAAATAGGTACAGCAGGAACTTGAAAGAAGCACCGCTGAAGTACTGACTATGGATTAGGAAAACGGAATAAAAACTATTATTGTTACTTTAAGTTGAAATCTGGAAAGTCGATCCGTAAACCGTAAATATCATGGGGGAACAGTGTTCGTTACTGAACTCTTCCACTCCACTCCGTCTAATGATCCCATCATTAGTTTTCCCCGTCCAATTAATTTCTCCGGAATCACATCCAGCTTTCTCTTCCACTATATTTTACGATCGGAAAGGTTATACTCTAGATGTTAAATATTACTATTGTTCTTACTTTACTATATTTATATAGACTGTTCATATTTACGCTTTAAATTATTTGCCCTAACATTAATAACTCGTATCTTAAACCAATGGATTTCCTTAGTTCTTAACATATGCATTGACTTCATTCTCCATTTATTTTCCCCGCTAAATACATATTTTTTCCATTTAAGGATATCAATAAATTATTTACTTATTTCGTATTCAATAATGGGCATTTAAGTGTTCTCCTCTGAGACTTCTCTTTAAGTATGAAAGATATTTAGGAAAACGTACTGAAAATGACACTCTCTTTATATTTACCCATTAAGGAAGATAAAAAAAGAAAATTAGTATTGAGGTGTGTTTAACGACCATTAACATTGTTTGTAGTTCAAAAAATATTTAATTAAAATACAATCTTTTAATTAATAGCACTACAAAGTTTCTGTACACGTTTGTGCCCTCTTCAGGCTACGTCGTTACGCAGACGCTGCCAAAATTAATTAACTGGGTGACCAATGATATGGAACAAAATTGAATAATGGAAAAGTAAATGGATTAAGAAGGACTTTGCAACAAATGAACTTTCATGCATGGCTTTAATACCATCTACGCATTAGGTAGATGAAACGGAATTATAATATATCATATGGTTAACATGCTATGTGAATAACTAAAATAAGTAATGATCTGTCAACGGTCGTTTAATATATCATATTATTAAAATTAGACGTAAATATCAAATATTGTTTAAAATATTTATTATTGCTGATCTGTAGTAATTATATTAATTAAAGTTTGTTCAAGCGTTTTCAGAAATTCATTAATTTTTTGAGTGAAATCTACTAATCTATTTACTTTTTGTATATTTAACAACTAAAAAATATTCGCATAATAATGACGTTTATGCCTTATTTGGGAATATGTAATTTTGTACGCTTAAAAGAATTATTATTCAGAAATACAAATGCTTGTCACGCCGTAATGAATTTTCATTAGAGCATGTATGAGTGGAATAAACGGTCCTTACTTTATAAAATATACCTGTTTAAAGAATGCAATTACTCCATATAAATAAATATCGCTATTTTTTAGTAAATGTGAAATCGCTTTACGTTTCATGTTAATTAATAATTTATTCTCTTAGCTATATCTACGTAACCATGAATATACAAAAGAATGTATTATTTGCCCATCTTTCGCCATATCACGTTAAACTACATTTTAATTTTGTCGACGAAGTTTATTTTTACTCTTATTTTCAGTCACTAATTAATTCTGAATATTATGGTGATTTGTAATTAAGTAAATTAAAATGAGAAAAAAACATTCCACGTCGGATAATGTAATTAAAAGAATGACTTCAATTCCAATTTCATGGTTAAGTTAGTATAAGCACTCTAGTTTATTTCACGAACGTTTCTTAAACAAGAGAACTACATGAATGCCTGACCCTTTACAGCCTTAGCGGTATTTTAACTTATCTCGTGTTCTCAGAAATTCGAATGTTGCAAGCTGCTTTTCCGTCTCACGAATTCCGCGTTGGTGGTAACGAGGTTGGTCGTGGAAGCGTGTCGATGAAAACTGATTTCGTATTGCAGTTGTCGATGCTGTAAATGGATTTAGTAGAAACGGAAGGCAGGTAGGAAGGAAGTAGAAAAGTAAGACGCCGAGTTTTACCAGTAAAGAGAAGAGGACGGGTGGGTAGCAGAACCGAATAATGGAGAAGAAAGTTGAAGTGAGAATAAATCATCGGAAATCTAGTGTAACCACGTCGAAGAAAATGGAGCGGAGATACTCTGACATGTTTAAGGCCTGAGTAATGTCGAAATTGTGCTGTTTTTAAGGTAAAACATTGCACCACCATGAAATATTTTTACTGTCTTCTAATGGTAGGATGCTGATTATTGTTAATAAAAATTAAATCTAAATAAAACATGAACTATAGTAGGTCCGCAAGACGACTGCCACACACTCAATTAAGAATCTTAAAATAATTAATTTTACACTTTCAATTGTAGGGTATCCGGAGTTGCCCGGTTATTTTTTATATTAATCCGGTACAGTATTTGAATTCTCCATAACCTATTGATAGATACGTGATTTAAACAGTATCTACAGCTTCACATTGATAAACATTTAACTTATTGGCAACTTAATTAGGCAAATGAAAGGTAAGTGTAATAAACCTGTTAATTTAATTTTCTGACTCGTTAATAAAGCCTGAAATATTCCCAATGTCCTAAGAGAGTCAAACGTACTCCCAGCATCTCGAGAGGGTAAAAACATACAATTCAATGATGTTTGTTGTGACATTCAGTCTTAAGTATGGTCTAATGCAACCCTCCATGTTAACCTTTTTTGTGCAAGTTTTTTCATTTCCGCATAATTAGCACTAATCTGCTTAGCGTATTCCATTCTCTCCTTCTTCTTTTGTTCTTACTTTACGCACTTCCCTCTAAAGCTAATTTTACAATACCCTCATGTCTCAAAACGTGGCCTATTAATTTATCCCTTCTCTTGGTCAAAGTCCTCCAAATTGTTCACTCTTCCTTTATTCTGCTTAGCTCTTCCTGGTTAACTACCCTTTGGCCAATCTGATTTTCAGCATTCTTCTATAGTACCACTTTTTGAAAGATTCTATTATCTTCATTTCTGCAACTCCTGCCGCCTAATCGCACCCATATAACGCCACGCTCCATACGAAATTTATTAATTATTTCCTAATATTCATACTTACATTAGCCGTAAGTAAATTCCTCGTTCTTTTACGAAAGCCTTTCTTCACTGTGCTATCCTATTCTTGGGAAAGTCAGAAATACTCTCGGTGCCCCAAATATGTTACCAAATCCTTCACCTGTAGGTGCTACAATTGTCATACCAATTCAATGTTTGAACTGGACAGTAAGTGGTAGAAATGTCTTTAATTTTGAGTATAATTTAGTTTCACATCCATTCTAAGGCTCTGAACGTCAACGTAATGTCATAATTGTATTGGGAGACGTCAGTAGCCCCGAAATAGACACTAATCTCGGAATATTACGTCTTTTTGACTTACAACACTTTAAACCCCCTCCTCCCCTTTTTAGGTTGAAGTACAATCTAAACTAAATGTTGACTGTCAGAATTGTGCTCAGCGACATCCATAACAACAGAATAGACATGAATATCAGTTAAAGCCTCTCCACCCTGCTGCTGAGCTTTTATGTTGAATGTCAGAATTGAACTCAGGAATTTTTATAACACCATAAATACCAATATCAATTGTTTTCGCATTATTTTTATGTAACATGCTTTCACCCTGACTCCTATCCCATGCTGGAAATGATTACAAATATTGTCAGTAGAGGAGTACATTATATGAAATTCATGAACTTGAAACGTTGCTAACGTCATTAAATGTATTCTTAAGTACACTCATTTACGGAAGTTTCATATTATATATATGCCATTAAAAATAACGTGTGATCATTACGTGGAGTATTTTGTTTCGAATTCATTTTTGTTTACATAGCTTTATCATTTTATGTTGTTATGTAATATATCTGCACTTTATAATAAATCGTATCGGACAATTTATTAGTTTGTAATTTGCTTACAGGTAAATAAAAATAGATTTGTGGTATCTCATAAAAGTTTATTTTGAGATATTATATTATAAACAAAATTCGGTTTAATTACATTCCTCGGTGGCGATGTCCAAACTTTTTTTCGATAATGAACTGTGGAATCTACGAGTCTGAGCAACCTATTTGTTTCCAGATTTTTTCCCTTTCCTCTCCGAATTCCGCGAGAATAATTTTCCACGGAGTTTGTTCGACTGAGTTTGTATTATCACAGCAGGTAGAAAATACCTGTTTAAAATGCAAACGATATCCTGAAAACTCTACGTGCAACTGAGGAAAGGAGTGGCAGTTGTATACCTTTAAAAATAACATGCCGCAACGTATAATTCGCGAACGTTGTAGTCAAAAAAGATATTTAACTTTCATTATCAAATATCATATTCAGTTATGAGGAATTGACTTTATAATTAATCTAAAATTTCTGAATTGCATTGACAAATTAACATAATTAAATTTAAAAAAATGAACCGTAAGTCTACGAGGAATTCAAAAACGCTGCCGACAGTGGCTGACGGCAGTCATTTGTCTCTCGTATATTCGCTGTATAGTCCATTCAGTTTAAGTTTTGCAGTAATAAATCCACATGGTTAATAATAAGATTATCCTTTACTCCTTGATAGAGTTGTTTTCGACAGAACATATTAATGCTTCATCGGCACACAAAAAAATTCAAAATTCAACATTTTTGTAACACACTGATCGCAATTAATAATAAGCTACGGAGCGGAATATAGACTTCTCATCAAATAATTTTAAGCACTTTTTGAAGTAACAAGAATCACTACACAGCGGAAAATTTGTTCACGCGGCTATTCAAAACTCAACGTTGCAGCTTATTCAATTTATGTTTAATGTAATGTAATTACCATAGCCGGCACAGTACGAATTTCAAATGTTATATGAATATAACTTAATTTGTTTGAAAGTTTTTTACGCCAATTAAATGACATTTAAATTGAACATGAATAAGCGTCAAAAATGCGGATGGTCGTTCACACAAATCAAATCACAGTACGTAGATTGCGTATCGATTGCACACGTAGACCGTTCATGATTTTTAATTTACGTGGCAAATCAACTTTAGTAATGATCAAAAAATAATTATAATATATTAATCTCCGTAAAATATAAGTTACAACAAATATAAAAAAGCAAAAGACACGAAAATAATTATAAAATATTACTATATATCATGAAAACTGACTCATGTTCAACTAATTATATTTCATTAGCTTATTTATTTAAATTAATCTACGATTTTAGTGATTAAAGATGCAACATGAAAGTTGTATCTGTTAGTTTCGACCAAGAAATAAATTGTACTGGGAAAAACTCATTGTTGTTTTTGTGGTATTAAGACCTATGACTGGTCTGTTGCAACCCTCGATGCTAACCTATCTTGTGCAAGACTTTTCATTCCCGCATAACTAGCACATCCAACATCCTCTCCTATCCGCTAAGCGTATTCCATCCTTGGCCTTTCTCTTCTGTTCTTACCCCACACACTTCCCTCTAACGCTAATTTTCTAGCCAACGTTCTCCAATATTGTTCGCTCTCCCCCTATTCTGTTTAAAACTTCCTCGTTAGTTACTCTATCCACCCACCTTATTTTCAGCACCACATTTCAAAGGCTTCTATTCTTTTCCTTTCCGCAACTCCTATCGTCCACGTTTCGCACCCATATAACGCCACACTCCATACGAACATTTTTAACAACGATTTCCTAATATTCACAGTTATATTACCCGTAAGTAAATTCCTCTTTTTTGCGAAATTTTTCATTGCCTCTTCTATCCTACTCTTTAAGTCTACTATACTTATACCAACCCTAGTTATTACGCTTCCCAAGGAGTATAATTCCTTAACTTCCTTCAACATATCCCTTCCCTATCTAACACCCTTTGTTATTCTACTATTTCTCACACTACACTCCATTACCTTGGTTTTCCCTCTATTAATCCTCACATTGTACTCTTTCTGCAGGACGACGTTCATGCCATTTACTATGGTAGCTATAAAAACTCTTTATCTAATTGTATTAAATTTTGGCCTAATTTATAATTACAGCATTATTATGTTTACCAAGATACTGGTACTTATTGTGTACAAGTAGGGTCTTCATTCTTGTGGTGAGAATGAAAACGTAGTTGGCGTTAGGGTTAGCTTTATGTATAAAGATTTTTCTACCTTGTAGAGGCCTACTGTGCACACTGTCAACAAGAGAATGTCCCAGTTATAAACTTTAATAGTATCTACTGTAATTGTTGTAGAGTATTCCTACAATTCACAATTGAAGAGTAACTCAAACAGTTTCGATAAGCACATGCGGGAGTGCTGCAGTGTTCTTTTCCCATTTGCAGCGCCAGATATGTTAAGTGGCGACTCCTGAGCGTAAAGCGTTTTGTGTTCTGCAGTTTCGTAAAACTGAATCTGTAATTTAAGTTCAAAGTTAGTTTCGCTTAAAGTTCCGCACGTGACAAAAGCGTCCGCCAATGGTATGGAAAATTCGAAAAGACCGGACAAGTGTGAAAAACGAGAAGCACGGGACGACTAAAAGTGAATGAAGACAATAACGAGCGTTTCAGAGCATCTTAACTTCGCAGTCCAAAGAAGTGTGTTCCGCGAACTTAAGTTGTCAAAGACGAGAGTCCATGCCGGTTATATTTGGTACTGAAGAACACAAAACCCTTTACACCGTGTTTGAGTTACTCTTTAATTGTGAACTGGAAATAACCGGGAAAATTTTAAGGTAGGTGTGTAGGGTTGGGATTGTGTCTATCTTTTCATTTGACTGAAATTTATTACACTTTTTATCTGTATAAAATTCTTTATTTGGAACATTTTCTTCATTCTTGATCCAAATTTATACGATTACCTTCCCCTTATCTTTACTGTGTTACAATCAGGTTGACTTAAATCTTAAAAGTGTAATACACATAGTCAATGCAATGCAATTAATTTTTACTTATTTCTTCAGTATTACCTCTAATTTAATTCATAAACTGATAAAGGTAAAATTTAAAAAATACAATGAAATGTGTTGATATTTCTTTGTAAACTGTAAGCTGTGTTTTATTCTTTGTAACGGTAAAGATATACTATCTACTTAATTTATCAATGAATGTTATTTCATTTATATATTTTATGATAACCTGAAAACCTGATATTTGGCTATAATGGGTAGGTGATAAATATAAAATTTCACAAAAATATTAATTTAATACCGTTTAATTTTTTTTGATTGCATAGATTCAGAAGCCAGGTAATTTGCTTCTGAAATGTAATCCGGTTCTTGACAGAAATGAAAAAATTGGGAAATTTAATTTTTTTTCTCCTTAAATACATGATTATTTATTTGTTAGCTGCAACTGAGTTTGAAAGGGATTTGAAAATTCGTAAGCTACTCGATATAAGTCTGCAATAATTGCTTCCCGTCTATTGAGTCCATTGAGAGTGGTTATCAGATTAAAAGATTTATACGATATATTTGTATGCTACTTTATCGTGTGTGTGTATATTTCATTGATAAAATATTATTGTGACTAGGTGACGTGTTTGGCATTACAGATCGGATGACTGAAAAGAGGACAACAAAATTATACTCGTTTTATACGAAAACGTAAAACATAGCACAATTATTTGAAGTGACAAAGAAAGTCTACGTATATAATAATAATAATAATTACTTATATTAGTTATACGAGTTTTAAGGCGAGTATCAGCAGCGTTTCATTTAGCATCTATTAAAGCGTCCTTTAAATAACTTATCATCCCGTAGGTCTTATAGCTTACTTTAGTTGTGTATTTGGGTTGAAAACCATTACTTAAAATATCTTTATGTCTTGGAATCCTTATTTCCGATTTAGCGGCAATTGTGTTTGTACATTCCTTGGGTAAAATTTAACGACTCCTCCATCTAGAAATAAGTCCAAATATTCTGTTAAAATTTTATTTAATACTAAATTTATTTTATATTTGGACCTTTAATGAAATGGTGAAAGTATTCGAAATAAAAAAAACTATTAGATGCCATGAAGAAATATTTATAAGTTGTAATATTGTACGGTGAAATGCGAATGATCGGCAATCGGATTTTGAATGCAATTTGCTGTTGGATTGAATGATTCTAATATCTGGAGTTACGTCACGGTATAAATATACATTCAGTTACATGGAGGTTACTACCTATAACACAGTCAGATTCATGACTGTTAGGTGAATAGGCTGCTATCCCTAAAATTTAAAATTACTAATAAATATCTCAATAAAATCATTGAACGAAGAAAAATAGTAAAAGTTATAGTACAGAACGACTAGGAAAATTTGATTTCTAAACTTTAAGTTTTCTAAAAAGCTTTTAAATTCATAAATAAAAAATAATTTTAGATATTTAATACGTATTTCAATATTTTAATTAAAGTCTCCGTTAATACGAACCGGTTTCTTTTTCGATGTTATACCATTTATAAGTCTGATCAGAGAAGTTTAGCTGCTATTTTGCGTTTACGATTATTGCAAGGAAATCCAAGGTACCGCAACACGCGTAATTCATTGGTTTCAAGAGTTCAACTTGTAATGGTTCTGGCATTTGAGGTAAACAAATCAAAATTCATGACAGTTTTCGTGCATAGAGTCAGAAGCAGCTTATGTTGCTTCCTGTAACACCAGTCAAAGTTGTGCCAAACATCTGGCCATGACTTAAGCAGCTGGCATAAACCTCTAATTAATTCCGTTGCTTAGATCGACGTTTCACATGTTCATTTTGTTACGATATAATTAGCATATCCACGCAACTTTGCTGTTTATATGAACAACAAACAATTACGAATGTAGCAGCTATTTATTTACTGAAACATGTTTGTAATATGCAACATTTCACGTACCAGGGAGAAATATGTTAATAAAAAAAGGTAAGCTAAAATATAAAATAAATACAATATAAAAATAAGAAAGTAATATTTTCCTTTTTTAACACTTCGCAAAGAATCCAACTCTAATAATATAATTGATTGGCAGTCTAAAATAATTATCACCTTTAAAATAAGTGTGATTAATTTTTTTTATCTTGAACTGTAGTAACTTAAGATAAGGTCGCAATCCTGAAATATATATGTAGAATTTAACATTGAGTGTTTTTATACATTCGATTTCAATTTACATTTCGATTTATGAAAATTATTTTAATGATAAGTAAAAGTAAAAATTTATTTTAGTAAATAACACATTCTGAATTTTCCAATAGATATTGAGACTAGTGTAATTTACAAAAACAAGAAAAGCAAGACATATTTTATTAAAACATAAATTAAATAGATAAAAATGTAGATCAGTATGAGTATTAGAATGATCACATAAAATAGGTAAATGGTATGATGTGGTGGCTTTTATTTTCCATTATTTTCTTCGCTATAAAAACAGTTCAGAAAAATTTTGGAACTAATTTGTCATTCTACAGATTTAAATCAAAAATCAAATCTATATTTCTAAATGCCTTTGTCAATGTATATTGTCAGTATATATTCCCAGCTATGTGCATCCAAACTACTGGCCCGAATTTGAACAAATTTGGCACACGTGTATCTCAGGGCCCGAAACTTCCAATGATCTTTAAACTTTTTTAAATATACACATAAAAGGGAAAAAAGTGAAAATTATTTCACGTATAGGTTTCATGTACCATGCGTGTATCGGGAACTTCTGTATGCAGGTTGCCTATATTCTTCATCTATAAAACTATATACTTTTAAAATTACAAACATTTAGTGACGTAAGTAAGCTATTCGTGACAGAGAGCTAACTCCCTGAGAAATAATAAACTTCTTTGTATCATTGATACGATGTACTTATCAATTAGTTTTATTTTTCGCGTCAGGTAGATTTTAATATTTAGTAATACCTCATTTGTAATAAAAAATAAAGTACTATGTATTTGATACTGACATTCCATAAACTTTAATTACATTCATTCAGTACATATGTTCAAAAACCTGTAAATTTCAATACACTTCAGCTATTTTTACTTTTTGAAGGTGTTTATTTGGTGGTATCCAGCCTCTAGGAAAGTCCGTACTCAACTTGAACAAAGGAATAAGAACTTATTCTCTTTGTTGCACCAAGTCCAATCAGTATATATTTTAATTTCCAAGGTGGATCAACTCCATCCTTGAGCTACATCACAGAAAAAAAACACTCAATTTTCGAACCCTCTTGTACTCCCTGTGGTTTGAAAACTAAGGATTTTAGAAAAATTATAAGGACATTTCGTCGATAGGAAATGCGATTCTCTACAAGCTTGGTAATTTGACCTTTTCTTTTATGACCAACGGAAATGGGTCAAAATAACACCTCTGCGTAAAAAAGTACTATTTTTTAAACAACTTATGACTGAAAATAGGTTGGATTTTATAACAGAAATAGATTGTAGTGTACCCATAAGTACTGTAATAAGCTTACCTTTAATTATAAAGGTTTAAATTTAACGTCTGTTGTATATAAAAAAATATGCCGAAAAGTTGTTACGAGTAAATTTATATAATAATGTCTGTATAAGGTACAAATATGTTTAATTACCTTTAATTATATTCCTATTTACGTGAATCCGAGCAATGTCGGGTACTTCAGCTAGTACTGAGTTAAAAATAAATTATGAATATAAAACGATGGTTACAAGCGTAAAGCATTAATTTACAATTTTTTTAATTTTGAAGTTTGTGAAAATTATACTTCTTTTATCGATGGCGTAATCTTATATGGTATAGTTTAGGAGACGTATGTAAGACTGCATGAAAGGCCAATGGGAACGTTCCTTACAATATACTAAAATTCTGGTTTAGTTTCCGTAACTCAATATTTTCAAATCAACGACCTTGTTATGAATATTTCTCTTTACTGGCCTGAAGCATTGAATTAAAAATAATAATATAAAATTAACGAAAGCTTGGTAAGAAAAGTTGAACACTCCTCAATCTGACAGAAACTTCTTGAAACTTCAGAATATTTAATGAATTTTATTTCTTAAAGTATGTAATCAAGCATGGAGTATTTTTGTTGGTGCCAATAAGCTAGTCGAAAGACAAACACGTAGAGTTGATGACCGGGTGCTTCCAGCAGACAGAATTGTCACTGTCTAAAAGTTATAAGTAGGGGCAGATCACCTCCCAGATAACCAAGTATTCCTAAACCAATAGATTTCACGAGAGGTCACGCTCCAGTATTGGAAGAAATAACTCTGCTGAGTGCCCGCAAAGTAGTCGCCAAGGAAGTGTAGTGCACACTTTCCGTGCTGTGCAAGCCAGCGATATGTTATTGTTGAGGCCAAAGAGGAGGGGAGAATGTTTTCTTAGGACCGGGCGTTAGTGGTCAGTTGGGGAGAGAAAAATGAGCGGAGTATACGACGCCTGAGAGCTCAAGAAACTAAAATCAATTCAAGGCAAAATTATGAAGATTCTCGACATAGTACGTATGGCATCAGCAAGCAACTGTAATACATTAAAAGTACATAAATTAAGTCTTTTTTGTGTGAGTACGTGGGCAGCGCTACACCCTTCCCCAGACATTGAGACCGGACCGGAAGGAAAGCGTAGCAAATTAAAAACGATCATTGTACGTAACTAATACAAAACACAGCCACATCTGTGACTGAAAATTTTCTTATTGGCTGCAATTGTTCAAATACAGGCCAACGGGTGTTATTCTAAATTGCAGCCGATTGGGTACTGAAAAAGGGAGGAAGAATATTTCCGGACCAAGCGAGTTAACGTGGAGAGAGACTTTTTAGACGGAAAACACAAAATTACAAGCCACTGGTAAGTCATAATTAAATTGAATAACCACTGTTGAACACTGGTTGGAGCCCTTGTAACATCAGGAGACAAAGATCTTTTAGTAGGAATCTCCGCTATTTTGTTCCAAGTCATCCTCAATACAACCAGCGAGGAAGAACTTCAGATTTCTCCTAATCAGTAGACCAAAGCAAAACACCGCCAGAGACTGCAGCTGCAGTCTTCGATTGTATTGTTGACTTCGGTTTTAAAGAGTTCACGTGTCCCGACCTATTTGCCATAAATTACGTTGCTTCTTTTGATTCACACCACAGGTGACCCTGGTTTTAATGAGTTACACATAGATTGTTGTACCCCTTTATGTAAATTCATTTTATTTCTTTTGAATTTTTACAAATCTCACTTATTAACTTTTGCTTTCTAATAATAAATGTCAACTTTTATTTGAATTCAATTTTTATTATTAGTATGTTTCTCCTTCGGAAGTATTAAATTTCCAAGAAGCAAATTCGATAACTTTATCTAATTAACAAACCTCTCCCCCATATTTTAAAAAATTCGCCAAACTGTGGAGTTTTAGTAACTAATACCTTAATAAATAAAACCCATTCCTCATATGTATTACACAACCTTCTTTTGCGATAAATCTACAGTTGCACTTTTTTTCTAAATTAATACACAAATAGCTTCTTACAAAGCCCAGATCCTTTAATACAGTAAAATTTTCAAGTAATGATAGAAAATTGTTGATTTTGACTTGTAAACCATGTAATTGTATTTATCAATAAATTGGTTGCTTCATTCATAAATAATATTTTTTAAAGAGGATATAATTGTTAATAAAAACGATAGTTGTTACAGAAAAAAGATTTTAACTTAAAAAGTATTGGTTGAATATGCTACATAGATATTAATGTCAATGGGTAAGACACGATGCAAGAAGTATCAGTTTCTATCAACCAAATGTATCACGTTTGGCAGGGTTTAAGGATAACTGGCAAGTTCCTCAATCCTTGAGTCTCATTGAAAGAGAAACAATTTGGAATTCAAGAGAATTCTAATGGTTTCTATGGGATAACGACAATTAATTTCCTTGCAGTTCTAATAAACTAGTCATTCCTTAAATAAATAAAGTTAGAAATAGAAATTTAGTTCAAAATCAAAAACAAGACGTTTTTCGTCTCGTGCTTTCAGGACATATTCAGTTGTTTCTAAAAAAAACATTAAATCTTTTTATGTATATATATAGTTGATTTAAAATAAAATTAATTAACTTAGTGTAAAATGGTTACTTACATATTGCGCAATTAAAAATTAACAGAATTATTTGTTTTGCTATCGCAACATCCAAGGTCGAAATGAAAGAAAACCATGACAAACAAAACGCAAATACTAGTAACTGACTCGTTAATTCCACAAGACTTACATTAAAAGATTCAAGAATCTAATTTTAATTCGTAATAATATTGTCATTTATCCAATTTAAATTTTTTGTATGTTATAATACTTATAGAGTTTTTATTTGATCTAATAAGAAGCACTACTTTCATTGATCATTTTGTCTAAAGGTTGATTTAAACTTGTAAAATGTTTCTGAATTCTATTTTGAAGCTTACGTTTTTTCTGACGAATATAGCAGACTCATTTTTATATATAAAATTATGAAGAACATTTTTAGAAGTTTTAACAAAATTTAAATTATTTACCCAAATTGGAGAATAACGACATTTCGGTACATATTAGCATTTTATTGAGGTTTTTCTTTGTGTACCGTGGATATTTACAGTATTTGTAAACCAAACTAGATAAAATTATTAATATATCTGGTCATTAAAAACTCATAACGTATTCAATTAATGCACAGAAATGTAGGGACAATACATTTTAATTGTACCTAAACATTGTTTTTCTCTAATTTAAATAAATAAATTCATGTGGAAAGTCAAAAATTACTTATATTATTTCGTAGCAGACGTAAATAGAAACTTTTAAATTTTAAATTACTGAATGGTGGACATATTACCCTAACACCGCTATAGCCAAACAAGTTACTTAATTTATATTGTATTTTTTTAATGAATGTGATGTAACAATGTAGTCCATACATATATTACTATTATTACTTTTAACCAAATTATTTTAATTAATCAGTCTAGTTATAACACATTTATTAATAAAACTTTGACGATAAGCATAAAAAATTTAAATTTTTTCAAAATTTTTCCCATGGAATTTATGGTGAGATTATTAAATTTAAATTAAGCCAGATCATATAACTATTTTAGTTATAAGTACGTAAATAACTTTCTACACAGTGTGAATACAAACGTATAATTTACTATTTACTAGAGCTTGTTAATTTCTTGTTTCTTTCGGACCCCTGATCCGTTATTTACAGTCGAGTATATTTTATTTTTAGAAACTTGACACATTTGCCACGTTACAATTGAATGTGAGCTGTTCGGAGCGAAGTTTCTGATTGCCCAGAGTAAATTGTTGACTGCTGAAGACATGTATTACACTAGAATGTTCAGGAAATTATCCATTTCAGGTAAATCTAAACCTGAGATAAATTCATCGTGAAGATTACTCTTGCAGCTTCGTTAAACGCTGACACAAAGATCTTCATTTGACTTTGTTCTGTAGCTTCCAGGTATATTGCAATAAATTTGTAAAATAAACTCATCAATAACGATTGTTTTATTTATTACATATTTTAGAGTGCAATAACCCGTGTGGGAGAGATAGGGATGGTATTTGATGTGTGTCAGGTAAGCTCTAATCTTACGTTCTTTCAAAAGAAGTGCGTGATGTAATAGAAGTGGCTTCCTTAATTTGGAGTGATCTCCGTAGTGATCGATTCGCGAGAGGGAAGACTCCGACGACGGCTAAGTGACGCTGGGCGCCGCCGCCGCCGCGACGTCGAGTGTTCGAGCGCTCATTTCCCCGCTGTGGGGGATCTCCAAATATCCGGCACTTAAAGGGCACTGCCCCCAAACACATGACGCGTCACCATTCCATCAGGAAAACGTATAAATATATATAAATTCTAGAAGAATAAAATTTGTCCTTACAAAACGACTTTGTTATCGTATTTATAACAGCTACCGTATTTTCTGTGTGCCACATACGACCAGATATCTTGTTAATTCAATTACACTTCGGACTCACAATACGGATCTAGTTCACTATTGTTTTCCACTAAGCATAAAGACTCCAAATATTCCTTTCATTTTTCTTTGAGTTATATTTTAATATTATGAATATTATTGGTTGTAAATTATTATACAATAAAAGATGAAAGTCTTTATAAATATTACTGGCAATAACTACAACACATTTCAATCTTCTTCAGTGTAAAATTATTTTTTATTTATAAAAGTTTCTAATAAATATTCCATTATTAAATTAAATTTTTTAATTTCGTTAGTTCTGGATTGAAAAAAAAACTTACGTCAAAGTAAAGTGGCGTGAGATCCTGAACTTGTACATTATTGGGCCGTGAAGGCTATAATATAGCTTTGTATGTTTCAACATATTGTCACAATAAAGAGCTAGAAGTCGTGAAAATAGAAGGGGAGACTTCGCGGAGTACATATCGTGGTATTACTACTAGTAGAAAAAATATAGTAATGTTGTTCAATGTTATTATGCAATTGACGTTCGAAGATAGTTAAATGAAAAGTAATTCCATTTGGAATAAATAAATTCGTCGTGATCGATATCTGATATCTATCAGTAGTGTTGTGCTCAAAAGCTTCGAAAATTATTTATTATAATTGATTAACAATACACAAGCTGGCTTTTTGAGGAGAGGCAGTAAATAACTTGAAATATTTTTGTACTACGCAACAATTTACGTTATAGCGCACTTTTCTCGTCTGATTTAATTGTTGTTTTATTTATTATTTTAATTTACATTTAATATAAAATAACTCGATAAGTATACATTAAAAGCATCGCAATGTACAGGTAAGGAATTTCTTGATTAATCTTTCAGCTAAGAATAGCCCAGAGGTGGACAGTTTCCTGGGAAAAAGGTAGTTTACAGCCATAAGGCGAAAACTTCTCCAACAACCAATCAGGAAGTTTGTAACAGATTTAGATGGTATTGGTATGACGAGTTTCCGTCAATTAGGTGAACTGTGCGGAAAAGGAAGAAAGGAGGATGCCACATGGGCAGAGGGGGAAGATAAACACTTTTGGGTGGGAACTGACGGAACATGGATCGTGGAAGACGGATATGAGAGCAGATAAAGGAACACGTGGCTGAATGAATTAAACTTTGTTTCTAGCCCTGTAACAGAAATTCGGTTCTGATAAGTTGTCGGAATTTTCACTCCTGGAGTGTATTTGCCGCCGCTAAGTTCATTAATTTTGACATCAAAATTTACTTTCGAGTTTCCATACCGAAAAACGGTAACCTTGGGGGAGAATCTTATGCTGGAGCAGTCGGAAATAATTTTTAACTTAGATTATTTTATTTTTTATATATTTTCTTTTGTTTTACTTGTTTGAATAAGTGTAGAATTTTTAAATTTTAATTTTGATCGAATTTGTCCCTTTTAATTCGTCGTAGTTCTACCACCTGCTGGCGCCCATAAATTAATCGAAGTAAATAGTTTCCCATTTATTTATTAGCGCCCCCCTCCCCTATATATTAATGTGTGCTACAACGTACAAGGTTACAGCCACTTATGCTGATTACTTCACGGCCCGGGAGCAAAGACTTCATGCATCTGAATCCATCAATAAATTGTTAAATGTCTACCAAAATTATGAAGAACGAATTTGTAGTTGATTAAATTATTTAAAAGCAAAGTTTGAATGTAATCTTCGAGTCCCAAGCAAACATCTTTTATAAAGTGTTCCTCACATTTGAGCTTTCAACAAGAATTCCAGACTGATATAGTGTTGGTTATTTTACGGAAACAGAGGGCGTGGCCCATGGATCCTCCGTCACTTGTTTTTATCAACAAAAAAAGGCGAGAAAGGTGATCATGATTTTTAACGTGACACTAAGAGGAAGAAAAACGTTACATTCTGCGTGAGCGACGAGGGTCGATAAGTTACAAAATAAGAATTAGTTAACAGAAATAAAAAAATTTACTTTAAAAAATTAAATGTTAAATAACTAAGATTATATGAATTAAAAATAGTAAATATTAATACAAAATATATTACTTTATAAAACTAAATATGTCGAATAACTAAGATTTAATGTAAATAGCTGTAAAACTAGCTTTCATATATTTTCCAAAAGAGCATAACTATATATGACTACAATTAGTTATTAGTTAATATTCTCGAATGAAACATTACACAAAAAGACACAATTGTAAATGCAAAAGAAATGTTATAGAAGATGAAAGCATCAAAATCGTTTCTGAAAATTAAGCAGGATATATTTTCACAAACTCAAGTCAATGCATCATAAACAAGATTCTAATATTTACTGGTTTACAGAATACTTAAAATCCATCATTAAAAGCCGGAAACAAACAAAATTTGAGGTCCTTTTTATTTATCCATCTGACTTAAACAGCATATTTAAGACTGTAATGAAAACTAATAAAGTTTATATTTATCACTATATCTTGGAAAAAATGAAAAAAAAATATCTGGCATGTTTCAAATAGGTGAACGAAAACAGTTTGTGTTTATTGTACTTAATTACTTAAATAAACTACGTAATATTTATACAGCCTAACTCAATGATTATTTATTTTTTACTTATACACTACAGTAGACGAGACTAAGATAAGAGAGGGAGACGAAGAGCTAAAATGATGGATGCCCTGAAGGATTGCTTCCTAAGAATAAAGAGTTACGTGACGATAGTGAAGAGAAGAGCAAGTAGAAATATCTGCAAATGCAGAAAACATTTTATAATGAAAATGGGAAAGCTATGGCGCCTAACACCGAAAATATTTTCCAATTATGAATATCTCCCATTACTGGAGTTGTCGCTTTAACTTCACTTATTTGCGTAACTAAATATTTAGCGTCCTGGGACAAGAGCGAAAGCATCCAAACAGAGAATTGTATAATTTTAATACTAGAACAATTCGCGATACATTATTCAGAAGAATCTTAATAATGAAAAGTTTATATATACTCCTTCATATTTCAGTAATCAGTCAAAAACTGTTAATCCACAATTCATTAAAAAAGTTCTCCGTAACTTACTCATGGGGCATTATTAACAATAATTTAAAAATAAAATACATTTTAACGTTGAATAATAGAGTAAATTCATTAATCATTTACAAATTACGTGAAAGCACACTTGAAGCAGATTACAAACGATTTACTAATTTAATTTCAGGTTGATTTGTCGGTACACGGCATTAGTATTTGATTTACTTCGTTTTACCTACTATAACAAAAGTTTTGATATGTTTAAATTTAACGACTGTTATATATAATAAAACAATTAATGACCCATTTACAGACTTTTTTCTTTAAATTTAGTTAGTAACGACGTTTTGGCATATTTTTATGCCTTCTTCAGGTTTTCTTCCTATAGAGGAAATATTTACAGAAAATTAAACTAAGAAAGATGGAGTTAAGACAAAAATTTATACGAAAACTAAATCAAACTTACCACAACAGTATCAAAACATATCACTAGAATAATATATGAAGCCCAAGAATTGCTATCGATGTTTTATGGATAATTGTGATCGTTTCAATAAAAACGTAACGTATGGATAAAAGGTAACACGTTTTTTTTAAATCGGTCACTATGCGCAATCATATAATTATTTTAATGTCCGTTGTGCGGTATAAATTCTTCTAGGATATATTTTTGTTCCTGTAATTGTTGATTTGATCCAAGTAAATTGACCTTTCATAACATTTTGTAAATATTTATTCGCAATTTACAATTTGCCTTATTTTTTGTCTTTGATATTCATATACTAAACTTTTATTTACATTTTTGTAAAATAATTTAATTGTTGAGAATGCCAATATGATTTAAATCTTAGTTTTAGCGGTAAACGTAGAGATAGGGCATGAGCTACGAGTTATACAATAAGAATTACTAAATACTACTAAATTTATTAAATGTTAAATAACTAAGATTATATGAATAAAAAAAGGAAATAGTAATACAAAATATATTACTTTATAAAACTAAATATATCGAATAATAAGATTTATTGTAAATATTTATTCGCGATTTACAATTTGGCTTATTTTTGGTTTTTGATTTTCATATACTAAATTTGTATTTATATTTTTGTAAAATAATTTAATTTTTGAGAATGCAAATATTATTTTTACTAATTTTTTTCTATATTTTTGTAAAATCATTTAATTTTTGATAATGTCAATATGATTTAAATCTTAGTTTTAGCAGTAAACGTAGAGATAAGGCAGCTTTAAGACATAAAAACGTGGCCCTCAGTTTACGAGCACAGGTAGTATAATTCAACTTTAGAAAATGATTTACGACAAGTTTAATGGAAGCGTATGGTTGCGTGTCTCCCATTAAATTTAAGTTGTATCAATATTTCATCCACCATTTTTTTATCTGTTCAAATCTTTAACTTTATCAGGGAGATTTCTTCGTCCCTTGCCAAAACACATCCGTTTAGACTATAGCAGAATCTGTCATAAAACAGCAATGAAAGCTGGGGTCTGGCACCACTCCAGCATAAACTTCGTTAGCAGATATTATATATGTAAGGGCAAAGACCTCAACTTTGGCTTGATAAACTCTTTAATAAAGCATCTGACTCGTCTCGCCTCAGATATTCTCTTAATGCGTTTAGAGAGTCACAAGCGGGAATATAATATTATTACAATCGTTGGTGTGTTACGAATTAAAATCATTCCTACACATCATCCATTGCGTTTTCATTATTAGGATTTCATACTAGCTAACTTAATTGTTTGCTATATATAATCCAACGACATCGTTTAATTTTCCTTATGTAACTCAGTTTATTACTCAGAAGCAAAGCCCTGCTTAATGCACAATTAGACAAATTCCAATTGACTGGTCCTCTTCACTTCTTTCCTACAACAGTAACTTTATAATATTGAAGGACTTTTGATCTTTCATTCCGGTGTAGTCATGTTGTTGTTGTTGTTGTTGTTGTGGTATTCAGTCCTAATACAGGTTTTATGCAACCCTCCATGCTAACCTATCTTGCGCAAGCCTCTTTATTTCTTTATAACTATCACACCAAACATCCTCCCTAATTTGCTTAGCGTATTCCATCCTTGTCCCTAGTCCATGAACGTAGGCCGGTTTTTTCGTATCCTGTCTTCTAAAATTAATCACAAAGTCAATATAGCTTCTCTTGTCCTTATATTCTTCCTAAAACCAAACTGATCTTCTCCTAACGCGCATTCTATTTGACGTTTCATTCCCCTATATACTATTTTCGTTAATATTTTGCATGCATGGGATACTAAACTAATTGTTCCATCAGCCCCAGCCTTCTTCGGTATGGATGTAATTATGTTTTTACTAAAATCTTCTGGGATTGTTCCTGTTTCGTAGATTTCGCAAACTATCCTGAATAACCGTGATATTGCTTCTTCGCCCGATGATTTTATCAACTCTGCTGGAATGTTATCAATTTCTGGCGCTTTACCATAACTCAGGTCTTTCAGCGCTCTATCAATCTCCGACCTTAAAATTTTGTCCCCCAACTCTTCATCATCCACCTCCTCTTCTTCTTCTATTACTGACTGATCTAGATATTCCTTCCACCTTTCTGCTTTTTCTTCTTTATCCATAATTGGCTCCCTATGCGCTCTCCTAATATTCTTGCTAATATTTTTCCTCTCGCCAAATGATTCTTTGACTTTCCTACAAACTGCGTCTATTTTTTGTTTCACTATGAAATCTTCAACTGTTATGCATTTCTCTTGTAGCCAAACCTCTTTGGCTGATTTGCACTTCCTATCTATCTCATTCTTCAAGTGTCTGTACTGCTTTTTACCATTTTCATCTCTCGCGTTTTTATATTTACGCCTTTCGTAATTATTTTTATTATTTCTTGTGCTATCCACGCATTCTTATTGGATTGAGCTATTCTTCCTATTTTTTCTTCTGCTTCTCTAGTCATTTCCTCCTTTAAGAGTGCCTACTTCTATTCTATATTGTTTGTTTCTCCTTTCTGTATTAATCTACTCCTGATATAATTTTTGAAACCCTGAAGCACGTCCTGTTGTTTCAGTTTTGCTATTTCCTATTTTTTCGTTTTAAGCCTGCACTTCATAACCAGCAGATTGTCAGACTTTATATCTGTTCCTGGTTACGTCTTGCAGTTCAGTACCTGAATCCTATACGTCTATCTAACTATTATATAATATAATTGGTACTTGTCCGTGTCCCCCGGCTTCTTCCTAAACCGGGTATTCTTCACGACTAAACAGTGCTCCATGCAAAATTCTACTAGCCTATCTCCCCTTTTATTCCTTTCCCCTAGTCCATAGTCCCCAACTACTTAACTTTCTCTTCTCTTTCCTATAACTGCGTTCCAGTCAGCCATTACTATTAAATTATCGTTTCCTTTGGCATGCTTAATTATTTATTCAATTTATTTGTATATTTTCTCAATTTTTTCTTCCTCTGCGGCACTTGAGGGCATATATAATTGAATAATCGTCGTTGGCTGCCGTTTTGTTTCTATCGTTATCGTTAACCTTTCTTTATATTGTTTGTAATAACTTATGCATTGTCCCAGCCTTCTATTCATTACGATACCTACCCCTGCATTTCCTCTATTCGATTTTGTGCTAATCACCCTATATTGATTTGACCAAAAATTTTGCTCTTCCTGCCATCTAACTTTACAAATTTCTACTACATCTAACTTTAACCTGTCCCTTTTCAGATTTTATAACCGACCAGCACGGTTTAAACTTCTGAAATTCCATTCTCCGATTCGTAGAACGTCACTTTTTGTCTTTCTGATGACATCCTCCTGAGTAGTTTCCGCCCGGAGATCCGAATGCGTGACAATTTTACCTCCGGAATATTTTAAGCAAGAGGCTGCCATCATATTTTTATGCATTGAGCGTTGCATGTTAGCGGGAAATGTTTATCCTAAATCCCTTAAACTGTTATTAGACTGTTGGAATACCGACTCTGAGCTTGACAGTCTTTATATAAGTTTTTTAATTTTGAATTATGATTTGGTAAATTGTTCGTAATATGGCAATTAAATGAAAGACTGTGATTTAATCCCTTATCACGTCATTAATTTACTTTTCATGTTCACATTTTACAATTGGTACGTAGTCTGGAGTATTGATTCAAGAAACACATTGAACGAATAAAACTTATATTAATTTTGCTGTCATTAGATTCTCTAACTAAAAGAAAACTTAGACCTAATCTAAAGCCTTTTTAGTGAATATAGATTAGTGTAATGGGGTGAAGTCCCAGTGTTTCATAAAATCATTCATATTCACTATCCATCAACATTAAACTGAAAATAGGCATTATTTTGCGTATTCTTCTGACAGTGTCTGCTAAAATACTGAATCTATTTGATTGGCTGGTTTTCTTGCTCATTATAATCTTCTGTGAAACATCGTAATATTTCATTTCTCCATCAGCATTCTAATGTTGTAGCCGTGATCTGTCTTTCCCAGCGATATATTTACAACTTTTCTCCCTTCTACCCCCCCACCTATAGAGGTTTTAGTCGTGTCTTACCATGACAGTGTTTGATTCCTTGTCGCAAGAAACACGAGTAACAAATTTGGTCGGCATTTCTTCACGCGTTTAGATTTGTATGCAAAACATACGCGGACATTCAGTTTTATTAAAAATATCTGGGAATGTAATTACGAAAATGTATTCGCTTTAGACACTAACTTATTTCTTGAATCGTTGTTCCTCTTTTAATATCTGTACATAATTTTATAGACTAAAGAAAACTAACTTGTTATCATTATGAGCGTTATACAAAAGTTACGTTAACGACTACGTCTTCCTTTATCGGAGTTTGTGGGAATATAAGACATCGTCGAATCACATACTTGAACAACGCACGAAAAATTCCTTATGCCAGGATAATACATACTATGACGAAAGCACGATGAGCTATATCAAAATAATTTTAATGAACGTGTTTTTTATCTCTTAACAAGTAATCAAACGTTTGTCGTTCAAGAGAGGGATATATTAGCAAATTTTTGATTCGTATCACTCACTCTTCCAATATCCTTAAATAATTTGAAATGGTTCCTTTTTATTATTAGGTTATAAAAAATTTGGGACTAGTCGTTATTGTATGTTAAGGATGAATATCATATTTGTAATATTTACCATCTTTACTCAGGTTGAATATATTTTGTAAATGTGTTGGGGTTTCCATTTATTGATTAATTACTGGTTAATTATCATTAATTAATTATGATCTGTCTGTATTTAACTTGATTTTATTACACTGACTCTAGAACTTTACATCACTACACAGTCAATGTAAAAGGTTCGTTAATAAACATATGGCGGGGTGAACCAGGATGAAGCTGCATTGCGATTATTCCACTCGGAAAATTAGTTGTGATCGCAATGCTATACATAATAGTAAAACACTTTAATGTTACCGAATGTAGAACCGTGTAGACAGATGTCCCTTTGTTGTTTGGCCCGTTCGGTTATGAGTCAGGATGCACGGTAGTTCACCTCAGTTAATGAAGACCAAAGTAGCATCGTTGGCTGGCTTCCGCAGAAGTTATCTGTAGCAGTTGTCTTTCATCTCTTCACACTGTTCGTATTATCTACCGTCACTGTCTTCTTCCGATTTACGAAATCTGCCACGAAACTGAAGGATATTTACACTTATATTTATCTAACGTACGAGATCTGTGCAGATTCTCTTTGTCCTTTTGGATAAATTTTTTAATTGTATTATATCATATAAGAACATTTCCACGTGTTCAATGACAAATTGTGATCTGAATTATATAAATGGTTGACTAGGAATCTTTGGAATATATATATATATATATATATGCGTATTCCAAAGATTATATATATATATATATATATATATTTGCTTTATTTTCAACGTTTGAAAAACCCTGAAGGCCGTTTACACGTTATAGTACGTTGGAGATATGCCAGATGTCAAGTTGTCTTCACTAATTGATTGAATCTTATTTAGTTGTAATAAGTACTTGGAATTCAATTAAAGTTTACTTAGTAAACTAAGTACTTTATACCTATCTGCCCCAAAATAAAATCATAATAATTCATGAATTAAAAATGTAATATTTATAAAGTGTCGTGATAAATTCCCCTATTTAATTGAGACATATCAGGAATAAATCAATTAAAGAGAGATTGGTTTGTTATTCATTTATGGAATCGCATTTTAAATACGAGTGGAAAGCATTAATACATGTTTGGCTTTATATTCTTGGCATAAACCGTATTCCGGAAACTTTGATTAGCATATATACGTGTAAAAATAATGAACATAATTTATTCATTTTGTTAATAGAGAGATAATTTGTATCTGTCAACGTTATTATTTCAAAATTTCTTATTGGACCCGCATGATTTTTTAAAATATGTAGTTGAAAAAAGATTGCTTATCACTAGTTTAAATTATAAAAATTTCATTGTTGACATCAAAGTATTACAATAATCGATTCTGGCTCATTTAATACAATGCATCCAACATTTGACACTATAAAACTACAAATTACAAATCTGACACGAAATATTTCGAGCATGCACGTAAATATGATTCTGGCTGATTTTAAGTGTTTGACGACCGTCAATTGTTTAGATGTGGTATGTACGCGAAGACACAACGCAGATTTGATCGTTCAACCAAATATCTGCGCTCAATCCGGCGATTGGTCGGTCAGTCAGATCTGGCAATGATATGTGCTCGTGTGTGATCTTCCATTCGTTCTGATTATTTATTACGCCTCTCAGCCGCTCTCAGGAGTGATTCCTTATAGATTTCTACACACACTATAATAACTCCATTTGGGGACAACGGCCATAAGCGATTCTTATTACAAAGGACCGAGGGACCTCCACGTCAACGTAGTTAGCAATCCAAATGACCGAAATAGGAGGCAACAGAAAATCAGCAAAATCCATCATGAAACAAACGACTTCTACGCAATAAAACACAACAAAAAAGTCAAAAGAAGAGATCAAATGATCCTATCGAGCGTGAGAACCAGACATACAAAGTTTACAAATCTCTACATCATAACAAAAGATCTTCCACCGATTTGTGATCAGTGAAACATCCAGATCACAGTTGAACACCTGTTGTACTGTCCAAAATTTGAAGAAGAGAGGAAAGTAATTTTAAAAGTAAATGATCTTAACCAGCTTACAAAAGGAAAAAAGGCACAGGAAAACTTAATAAAATTCTTAAAAAACGATTTATACCATAAAATGTAAATTTTAGTATATATTCTTTTAGGTACATTTAAGTTTAGCACTGAAAATATTAATGTTAAGTAAAAATGTACAAAATTGTTAATTTAAAGTCCAAAAATGTAAACGATATTGTAATTTCGCTTAAGTCACTAATGACTTTTTTTGTTTGTGTCTATAAATAAATTAATAAAAAAAAGAAGTGACAGAGCCTTCAAAACAATTGTACAAATACAGGTTGTGGTAGAAAACAGTATGTGAGAGGCATACATTTGGCCGGGATGGCGATAAAATGACGCGATACACGTAATCCAGTAGCGGCGAATGTGGTTTTTCAGTGTTTCAGTATCGTGCGTTTGTTGTTGGGAAGATAATCTAAGGCAGTTCACTGAAAGAACCACGCAGTTCGCGCTTGAACAACGGGATTCTCTTCTCGATAAAATGACGATTCATAGTTGGGTGTCAAATTCAGATCAATAAATATCATACGGATATCTGTTGTCAACCTCAGGCCGCTACGGGACCAGAAAAAGTTGTAATTTTCAGCGCTTCAATTTATTAAACCTCATGGCGTTTCGCTGTGAAACATGTGGCAACACTTCGGTTATCTGACCGAAACCTTTGGGGAATTCTGCGCCGAGATGTGATCATTAATCCGTAGAACTTGGTGATTGTGCAAAACTACAGGAAAAAGACTTGGAAACGCGTGTGACGTTGTGTCATGATCTCCTCCAGCTTGTTTATAACTACACATATTTTGCTCTTTTTGGCTGAGGCACATTTCAATCTTTCACGCTCAGGAAACAAACAAAATTTGCGATACTAGCCTGACAATAATCCGCAAGAACTTCATCAATGACTAATCCATTACTCAGAAGTGACAATGTGATGTACTGTTTTTAACTTTTATGTCTTGGGTTAGTATTTATTTGAAGAAGACAGTGTCTGAGTAAATTTGAACAGTGACAGTTATTGTGAAATGCTACAAGACTTTCTCCGGACTCAATTGGGAGAAATTTTTAATGAAAATGGCACAGATAATGCGTGGATTCAACAAGATGGCACAATAGAACACAGCAACTCGTCGCACTCCGAGAATGTTTCCTGGAAAAGTCATCTCTTTGCGTGGTGATATCGGGTGACCGCTGCGATCGCCAGACTTGACACCCTGTTATTTTTTTCTCTGGGGCTACCTCAAAGCAAAAAATATACCAACATCGTTCTGAAACTGTGGAAAACCTTATGTAGGCGTTTCAACTGGAATTAGCAACCATTACGAGCGAAATTACACAATTGCCATGAGGGGCAGAATCTTTGCATCAACAATTGTGTTGATGTTTTGATCAAAGGACTTAAATTAAAATGGTAACTTGTGTGCTTTTTTATATAATAAAAGGATTTATTTGGCTTTATTTTTTAGCTTCATAAACAGGGGCGTTCATTTTGCCATTACATATCCACATTAAATCTTTGTATGTATCCGAACATTTAATTTAATATTTTATTTGAAACATTTATTTAAAATTATATTGTCTTTTCATGAAACAAGTCTACTTTCTGATATTTTCACAATAGATAGCTATATTATTTACGTGAAGTGAGTATATTTATACTTACGGTTTTACCACAGTCATGTTTAAACAGCCCGTAATCTTATGTTAAAATTTTAATTAGACTTTTATAGCGTTTTTATACATGTTTCATAGTCGCATGTAAAGTATTGTTGAATTATTTACAAACGAGAAAACTCTAAGGATGATAACTTTTCTCATCGAAAGTAAATTCCTACATGGGTAACATTTTTAGATTCATTTCGTTTTATACCCCTCCTAAGTAAGTTTTTCGTTTGAGTTACAAATGTTTGTACGATCATTGCCTATTTTGATTCGTATTTAAAATTTCATTAGATCCGTCTATATGCATTTTTATTATAATTCTGCTCGCATATGAGTAATTGAGTTTCCTTTACATAATTATAGGATATATAATATATTTATGATTTTAGTCCATTTACTTCGAGTATTTTTTGCATTTTAAACAAACGGGTTGAGATCATTATTCGGGTTATCAACATGGGATTTGGCTAACAATTTTCTTCTGCTCTATATTTATTTTCACGTACGTTCATAGAACTTTCAATTAATGTATATCCCATGTAATATTTTGACTAAATTCAGTGGACTGATTCTTCCCTGTTTGTAAAGGTAACAAATTTGCGGCTGATAAACTCACAAACAATTTGGAGCTCAGGTTATTTGACCAAGCTAGATTAATTACCTTTGTGTTACCGCTCTAGTACAATTTTGTTACATATCACTTCAGCTCGGAAACCAACCTACACATAATTGAAAAATGCATTCCATTGGTGCATAAACATGGGGAACACTATTATAATATTTTTTTAGCTCAAATTGTTCAAACTTATGATTCATACTGTCGAAAAATTGAGGTCAATCAGCAAGTACAAAAACAACTATCAATACAAAGCTATTGATTGTTTTCGTGGCCATATTAATATCAGGATTATATGGCGGTTTTTGGGCTGTTGGGCCACGTTGTTGATCGGCGTTCTTGCCGACGTTTCGCTCAGAGGCACCGAGCATTTTCAAGGCTAAACGTCGGCAAGAACGCCAAACAACAACGTGGCCCAACAGCCCAAAAATCGCCATATAATCGTGAAACTATCAATACATTAAAATATTTCTTTTGCCCTTTTATGGCAGAGGGAACGAAAATCTCCAACGTGAAATTCTTTTAAAAATGGGCACACGACATCCTTACTCTCCCCGGTATTTAAAATCTGCACCTCTATTATGCGATGATTTGACGCTGAAAAATACACCATAGGAGGCGGGCTCATTACAACTTATTTAATTATAATATTTACTTTTGTAAGAATGTATTTCAGGGTAAACTTTATTGCAGCCACAAAATAGCTATAATAGATATGCGAGGCAGGAAAACTCTAGAGAAAACCTACTTCAAGTTGGTCGGACTCTTGTGTTCCTTTCCCACACGCTTCCCTTCCAGTGACTGGTTAGCAGCGGGGACGCAGCTTTCCCAACCTATGCTTGGACTCACGAAACGTAATTTATAAGACGTGAAAATTTTATTTCTGTCAGAGCGAAATTTAAAACAAAGCTTCCGGCTTCCATTTCGGAGTCAGCAGGTTGAAGTATTGCCTCGCATGATTCCACAAGATACGTATCATGACCAAATAAAAAGCATCCGGCTGACGATTCGAGGATCCGGGCTGTGCATTGCGAAGGCGGGAATGAGATAGCGAGCACGCAGATCCTTCTTCAGGGATGCATTCGGGTCAAGGACCACACGACTAATTACCTCCCGCGAGAACTACAAGGTGACGCATAAGTTACCCGTCTCCAGAGAGATATGATCTAAGTGGAGCCGCGTCACACACTCAAAAAGAGGCTGCACGCTACAAACGCTCTGGCCATGATATATCACTGCACTCATTACTTGCCACATTCTCTTGCAAACTTATTAAATCATGACAAAATGTTACTAAGCGACTGAATCTCAGTGCCGAAGAACGATGACGTACCGAACGTAGAAGCGCAGAAATTCTGTAGATGGGCAAGAGGAAAATTGTCCAGGCAGTATAATTTCAACTGTTCCGGATTGTGTTAAGGATGCCGTTGGAAATATACACAACTTGACATCTGCCATTTAAAATAATTAAGTTTATTATTAGCACGAAGTATCAATTTGTGAAGAAAAAATCAATTTGCTAAGAAAAAAAGGTTAAAATTTCTTATCTACTCTTTAATCATCACAAACGCTCGACAAAAAGAAAGGTCTACATTGAACCGATGACCAAAGATAATTTCTACAAGTCAACAACAACCATCTTCAGCCTATTATCCTTCCTGACGAAAATGAACTTCTTCGAACCAATATAAAGAAGAGAATAAGTTTTTTTTGTTCATGTAATTTATGATGTCCTAGGGTTGCAGCGACTCAAACCTTAAAATGAACGGAAATGAAAACATGATAAAAATATTGAAAATAATTGTCAATAATTTTAATTATTGGTAATTAAATGAATAAATATTTTATTTTATTTTATTTTGATTCCAAGAGACATAAAAACCATACAAATCATTTTATAATTAGTTAAAATCTTTTATTAATATTACTTAATTAACATAATAATTGAAAACCTCGGAAGTGTATAAAAAATTATCAGAATATTCAGCATTGAAACCTAATATTAAATATGAAGGTATTATCTTAACTACTGAATAAGATTCAAATAAGAGAGTGATAGTACTTATTGCAATGCCAATTGTGAAGCAATTTATGACTACTTGCCCATTGTATTTGTTTACTTCAATGATTAAATTATTGTAAACTTAACTATTGAACTTTCTTGCATAACAAAAAATTATTCATCACGAGAGAGGATCTTCTAATAAGCATTTCCGAGTTTTAGCTTCGAAATCATGCATTTCACCTTTTTCTTGAAACATGTAGCTAACACGTTTCATTGAATTTATTTATTAGCGTTTGATAATACTGCTTTAATTACTGGGGTACAATTTTCTACACGCTTTTGGCCATTAGCTTTGACAATTTAAATCCTTTATGGTGTTTAACGAAATATCACAAAGAAAGATTGGCAAATAATGGTTACGAGACAGACGAACACGTGTAAAAACCCGAAAAATGTCGAGGAGAATGGTGTAGTTTCCGAATGCTAAATTAAATCTTACAGCCAAGGAAGCTCTGGGTCAGTGAGGTCAGAGTTTCAACTTCTCACAGACAGAAAGCTGGTTTAAGAAAATCGAGGTGAGAGGGACAGGGAGAGGTAGATGTGTTATGTTTCGTGGCAGCAGATATTCAGTGCGTGAGTCGAAATGTATATGAAATAAAAATTAAAGGTAAACAATTACTTTATTGATGTAAAGTTGGAAGTTTAGTGACTTAAGAGAAGTTTGAGAGAAAACTTTTTCAAAATATTTGAAAAATGTACAACGCTTGGACAAATCAGACAGAATTTCATGGATAAATACAGGAGATATTTCAGACAAAATACGTGGTAATAATTAAAAATATTAAGAGGATCGATTATTTAGATGACGGAAAACTAAGTCACCTACTAAATCGAGCATGGATATCGGAGGTCAAAATAAATTCCAAACTATTGCCAGTAAACAATGGCTTTTACGTAATCGAGGTCACCATAGATCAGTACTCCAAATATTTTAAAAATTACAACCTGTCATTCCGTCCGAAGAAAAGTTTTCATAAATAGAACAACTGAGCCACAATATATTAAATTCGAATATTATTGCATTAAGTTATTGCCATTTACTATCTTTAAATATTCGTAAAAAATTAATTCATAATTTAAGACAAAATTTGAATTATAAGAAAAAAATAAAATCATAAATGCTCAAATTGCATAATTGGATTTAAAATAAAGGTATAACAAATATAAAAATATTTACAGCTCATACAAAGAAATTTATATGCGTGTGTGTGTAGATAACTGTTATTCTCACACGTCCGCGTTGATATTTTTGAGATTCTTATAAAATTATCTACAGATATCTTTTAAAAGATAGAGAAGGATGTGACAACTTATTTTTAAGTGGAACACGTTTGACAAGTTTAAACAAAGCAGAGCTACTGAATTTTTTTTCCAAATTAATAATTTAAAATTTTTGAAAATGATGCCCACGATGTTTTATCATAAATAATCACATGAATTTTCAGAAAAAAATTGTTGAAATTAGGGTAGGTCAAAAACGTAAATTTCCTTCTTCGAAACTGCCGCATTTCAAACAATCTGCTCCATTTTTAAGTATTTCACCTTCTTAATAATGTCCTTACCTTCTTTCAAATTTGTAAACGCAGATAATTAATTGTACCTGCCTAAATATGAGTTCTGCCAGAGAGTTTCGTCACTTTAATCACATTGTCCTAATTTATCTTATCCTGTTCCACAAAAATAATAAAAAATAAGGAAAATAATGATTGCTTAGTTTCAATATCTATGCTCAATCAAAACAGTTTCAATTTGTAAAATTATATATTTCTAATAGGATACCTCGAGGTTTTGGTAATAATGAGTCATCCATATGCATAAATAGATGATTTGGTAAACATTTCTGACAGAGTTAATCCTGCCTTATCCGTACAAAATGGGAAGAAATACGATTTGTGAAGTGGTAAGACTGATTTATACTTTGAGGAATGTTTTATATTGTAATCGTTTATCACTCCCGAAGTAACCGAGTTGATAGATCCTCATTAGTTCTGAGTTGTTTAACAGATTCTGTAATATAAGATTTTCTCGGAGCTACTATTAAGTAAACGTCGCGCTGAAAAGCGCGGAGAAATGCAAATACGTTTACGTTCTGAATAATATGAAAGCAGTCGCAGATCCTTTATTGCGCTTCATTTAAAACTAAAGCGTTTCAGCATTGCAGCAGTACGCTGTAGATAAGCTTGTTAAGTAATTAAAGGAGCTGCCTACTGAAAGTCTAAACTGTAATTAAGTTGATAAAAGTGATCCGTGATGCAGGTGCGTGTTTCACCTTTCCTGCCCCCTTCTGTAATCAAGCATTACTCCCGGTGGCGTAGGAATTAAGTTGGAAATAATGGCAACCTGCATATGTGGACTTTTTTTACAACACATTCACTTGCAGAGACTCATAGAAGTATTCTAATGCATGCGTGAACGTTCTCTACCATTAATGAAAAGAGGTGTAGCGCGGGTTTGCGTTTCATTTCATAAAGGAGTTAGAATATGATGCGGAAAAACGGCTCATAGAATTATGAACATAACTTAGCTTCAGTTCGAAAAAACTAAGAAACGACTGAATACGATAGCAAAAGAATGATTTCTTACTTTTCTTTATAAATCCTAAATTATACGGATCCAGATCACTTTAACACAGCAATTGTCAGAACTCTCTGCTGATGTTGAATAATATTATAATTAATAGTGTACTTTTTTACTTATATTCTGAAGGTTTTTCCTGAGACGAGTTTATGAAGGATTCATCGGTAACAGTCTTAATTTTAAATCGCGTTACAATGATAAAGTGACGTGTTAATCAATATTTCATTCTTACATATTAAAAAGCAATGTCTGAGTTTTGTATTTATCAAATAATTAAATTCCTTCCCCCGCATTGTTGTGAGTAAATTCTTGAGAATCAATGGCCGGTTAAGATTTCAGACATGGGGTGTTAAATTGTCTATAGTGCGTTCAATGTTTCGTTGAAAGACACAAATTATTCGTGCCCTATTCACGTAAACCTGAGATTTCACTTTAATTGAAAAATGGTAAAATAGCTGCACTTGGACCTGAACATCATCAGTTCGTGAAATAAGCTTTCCGCGACGTTATTAGAGAAACAATGTGATAGTCTCGTGCGCTGTGTGACTTGGGACACCGTCATGACGAAGGTAAACATTATTCATAATAAATAAATAAAATTACTGCTAAATAAGTCACAATTTAATTAGTTTATCCATTTAAAGCTTTACCTGAAGTCCACAAAGATGGATGAAACTTTGTATTTAAATTTATTGCTGACTTATTAGGCCGGATTTTCATTTATTCATTATTAAGCTTAATGTCATAAGAATGATGTTTGAAATCGTATTCATATATACAAGTAAACGTATTCAACACTTTTGCAGGATCATTAATGGTAACTATTAAGGAACGTTCAAGAAAGTTCGGTCCAGAGTAAAACGAGCTATTTCATAGGGCCTACAATATTTTTATACTGAGTCACAAAACTTTTGTAATTTTTATTGTTCGTATCCTCTGGAGGAATGATGTTACGTAAAACTATTATGAGTACTTTTCTGATAAAGAACAGGACGGTATTTGCCTGTCTTTTTAATTGAGACTATTTGCAAAAAATAATAGATTAAATTGGACCTTGCTTTTTCTTACAAATACTTATACGACAAAGGTTACCTAAAATACAGTTTCTTCCACACAAGTTAGGTAATAACTCCGGAGTGGTGGACGCTATAGCTTCTTCAATTCTGTCTCTCAACTTTGGTAAATCATTACGTAGTCGCGGTACGAAGAAGCGATCCTTTTTCACTTCAGAATTCATCACTTTAATCCATGTTTCAGTCATTACGATAGTAATATCTCTTTTAATTACCTACCTTTCCCGCCATTTAACATGGGGCAGACTATCCTTATATTCATTAAGGTTTTATTATGTTCTTCGGCCTGTTCCAACATAAAAAGATTGTCGCATGGTCCTATAATCGTTATAATAATGTTAAGTCTACTAATATGTTAATTAGTACTGGGGTATATTAATATTCACCCTTCTAATTAGTTTTTACTATAAACATATATTCTGGCTAATCTTCATGTATATCAATTAATTTTTTGTTATATGTAGTAAGAAGCAAGTGTTTATGAGCTAAATGATCTGAAGCTCTTGTTTTATGATTTTATTGCACAAAGTTTATATTAGACAAATTGTATTCCGTTCAAACCTCTCACATTAGAATTATTAATTGAATACATTAAGAAATATATTTAGATCTTTACATCGTATTTTCTCCTACTACGTGTACATGTCGATTTTAATTTCGTAATTATATAGTCTACAAATCTAGGTTAACTGTTTGATTAATTAATTAATTAAAATAACAGTTATCCTGGCGTGATGTCTACGTTGTCAGCCCGCGTCTCGGGTTGGAATGCAGACACGGATCTCGTATGTTTTATTACCTTCCATTCTGAAGTCCAGCGGTCCCTCAAGTTAGGGTTTCTCTATGTACTGATAACTAATTCCCGAAAACAGTGGCTAGGAAACTCTTCGAAGCATCCGTGACCGAATGGGAAAATTGTACGATATTTAAGAGGCGAAGAAGAGTGGTGAGGGAAATTTAAGGGGTCATATGATAATAATAATTGTAATGTATCTATAATCTATTAAATTATTTTTATTCATCCATGTTACATAATATATATCTATAATAAAAGAGTTCCTTTTTAAATCGCTTTTTAGTGATATATTTTACATAATATATATTTACAATATAATAGATCCTTTTTAGGTAGCTTTTTATTGATATATGTCCCAAATTTATAAAATGGAACCAAAAGACTCAATATGTGTATATCCCACAACAATTGGGGTGCGGACAAACAACTATTACTGTTAACCTATAAAGCCATAGTACGCTCCAAAATAGATTATGGGTCAATAATATATATAGATCTGCAAATAAAAGCCATCTCAAAAAACTTGAAATGGTGCATAACCAACAAAGGTCTCAGAATTGTTGCAGGATGCTTTCACACCAGTCACATAGGTAGCATTCTCATAGAAGCTAAAGAACCCATGTTACAACATCGCAAGGAGATACAAATTATGTAATATGCTCTCAAAGCAGCTACATCCAATTACCTCATTATTTACCACGATATTTACCCTAAATATCCAGATAATAACGACCAACAACGCTACATACCCATCATATACTCAAGAAAATGCTGGAGGAGGTAAATATCAAACATACGAAAATAGGAAAAAATAGAATCATCAAATGCCCACCATGGAAGATTCCAGATATTCAGACTGATCTATCATTGCCCACGCATCAGCACAAGAAACCTTCAACAGAATATTGGGACCATAAATTTACTGAGTTAATTAACAAATATGACCATAAACATATATCACTACAAAGAGCAATGAGCAAGGAACCTGGTAACACGTGGTGTTTCAATAAAATGTCAACTTCACCGGTAATGTAACAACGGAACAGCCATGAAAGTAATAAAGTAAACGGATTCCAACAAGTTTATCATATTTTCTAATTCCCGTACTTCAATACATAATATCTATAACAGGAAAATCAAAATGTAAATTATTAATGTCATACTTGAAATCCGCCATGACTTAACGACTGTGGTATTGGCGTGGGTCCCAGGAAGTATCAGCACCACTCAAAACCTTACAAACGAATATAGCACACAAAGGAATACGTTAAACGCCAACAACTCTACGCTTGAACGATACCTTAAAACATACCTGTCCAAGATGATAAAGAAATGGTACAATATATGAAAAACCTTCAAATCAAGTGATCTTTACAAAAACGCCAGAGACTTCTATAATATAAGTAACAACACATATTTTCAAAAAGGAACAGGTTGCCTTTACCAGAATAAGAACTGGAAACTGAAAATTAAGCCACACCTATCTACTGAATAGATCCATTCTACCGTCATATGATCTGTGTAATACTGTCTTAAATGTAGACCATATCATCCACCAATGCCCCAGTTATTTCTAATACAGACTAAAATATCTACAAGGCAAAAATTACAAATCCATCTTGAACTCCCATGAATATCAAAAATACATTATTAAGTTTAGTAAGGAAAAGATTTGATTTAATTTAAATGTATTGTATTTTTGTGTTTATTTAAATTTGAAAATCAAATGTAATGAAGACAAATAATTAATTAGTGGATACTGAACAGAAAAATAGACATTACCAGTATCTTATTTTGGAAATTCATAATTGTAGATAATATGTAAATAAATAGTTGTAAAATAACTTGTAAATAATTGTCACTTTGGTCGATAAAGACCAGGCAGTCGATGCAACCTTTATAAATGAAAAGAAAAAAATGGAACCCTTTTTTATACGTTGCATAAAACGTGGTTTCATTTTTCCATAATTATAACTTTGAAAATAATAATTATACATTATTCCCGTAAATAGTACGCGTATAGTTATTAAAATTTAACACATAGGTGCAAATGGAATCCGCTTACATTAGCGCACCTCATAATCTCCCTTTAATTTTCAACGGATTGTAACATTTACATTCGCTAATTATTTGCCACGAGGACGTGAATCTGCCCATGCCTGTCGAATTAACGACAACCTGAAATTAAAATACTTCGTTACTCTTTTTTATCAAAGTGTAAAATGGAAAGCATTAATTACCTGGATGCTTCTTTCTTCTTAATTACCGGTCTTCATCATTCCGTAATCTGACTTGAGAAGATTAGTGAGGATTAGTTTACTACTTCTGACACTGCTGGAAATATGCTTCGGAAAATTTACGGAAGAAGGTTTCAGGTAAGGTGTTCTTGGGAGTAATTACTTGGGAAACTTTTGAGATAGCTCCGGCCAAAGACTGTAAATAAATTTATAAATTAATATTTCCCTAATTTCTTTACCCTGAGCAAGTATCCTTCGATAAACTCGGAAACGTGCCTGAATTGTTCTTATTGAAATTACCATCCAGGAGTAAGGACTGAAATAGTATAATTTTTCTATCAATCTTACCTTTTACTTTATCTTATAAATATTTATGTCATAGGAATTATGTACTTTAATTAACTTTTTCAAAGAGAGAATTGCTTTCACTTGAATCGCGGGCCATGATTTTATAAAGTTTTTTTTATTAATTTATGATTTTGTAAATGGAATTGTAAGAATAGTAATAGAATTAAATAAATAATTTGTGGTATTCTGTATGTAAGTAAAATAAACATATTGTCGCCGATATAATTATTTTCCTAAGGTTGTAACGGTTGGCAAGGCAGTCTCAGAACTTATCTAAATGTTGATCCATCAAAACTCACACAGCATTATTTCCCGTTATTCCCTATTCCTTTTCGTTTCTTGGAGTGCCATTCATCTCTTTATAATTTCAGTCGACGTTCCCTCCTCCCCAAACCTGAATCTGCCCCACACAACGTCGAACCTAATTAGCTGCATATTGTAAACTGCCTACGCATCATGTTACTTCCCCCACCATGATGGGGAAATGGGCTTACTAAATCAGGACGAGATGATCAAGAGATTACGCTGACGGAGTTAAATGAGCTCCTCTTACGTTTACGAGAGAAGCATGATAATGGTAATTATGTTAAACGCGTCGTTCGTAGCAATTACAAATACGATACTATTTAGCATCCATTAAAATTACTCGAGGTGTCAGAAATGTAAAGACACAAATTCCCTGCTTGGCATCTTAATTTTGTTGGGAGTCATAAGGTACTTGACAAAGTTACACTAACTATTGAATATAATAAAATGTTGTTAACGATAAATAACAGACAGTTTGTTAGAAAAAATAAGTTTCGAATTATATATATCCGTACCTATTTGTATTGATAAGTTTTTATTTGTATTGATTATTACTATACGATTTGAATTATTTGGTAGTTAATTTAATACTTAATCAAATATACAAATGTAATTTACAGTTCTTAACTAAAAGTAGGATGAAATATTTTTTACAGGGTAATGAAACGTGGGGAGATGTTGGTAAAAATTAATATTGTGGCGCAATATGAAGTAGAAAGTTTATAATGATAATTTATACTTATCTTATTATCCATAATATATTTTCTCCTCCCCGCAAACTTTATCTTCACAAGACCAATTCATTGGACTTAAAGAAATTCACTTTAATCTGTTTTTCAGAATCACTTTATTTCTTTCACTATAACTTTTCTTGTACACTCTCGAGTCGTATTTATCCTCTCCACAGAACTCTGCAGACAACTATAATCAACGACACTCATCCAGTTAATATTAAAGAAAATGTAGTTTATGTTCAATAATAGTTTAATAAAAAAAATTGGCAATGTCTCGATTCCTGTTTCCACCTTCCTCAGATTGCAACTTGTCTGCAAAATTTTGCAGTAATATTAGTAAAAATTTAAATAATTGTTGATTTTTATGCCAATTGTATCCAAATTTTCTAATCTTTACTCATTTCTCCGTCATAAATTTATTTCACGTGAGGTCATTTTATACTTAAAAGTACGATGGCGATGCAGTTCCCTCTTCGGTATATCAGCTAAACTGATTTCCAGTTTTTTGACGGTACTAGTTTCGTGTCAGATTTAAAATTAGAAAATAAATTAAATATTTTATAACAGAGGTCTTGAACGCCCACATAAAACAACACGCTAAATGGACAAGTCGGAGGCCAATGTGTAAAATCAGAACACGGAAGAGAATTTGTTGAAATGCCCAAGCACTAATGTTCTACGAGACAGAGAGATGGATGGTGTAAACACTGTCTGAATGTGAAAGCTTTTTTTCTCTGGTAAATGCTTCTGTCGCAAGCAAAGCCTGACTTGACCGCTTTTGAATATTTTCCTTTCTCTCTTTTCTCGTAGGAGTAATGGCCTCTGCAAAAATACACCAACTAATGCTTACTCTGCTGACTCTTCGGCAATTCAGTGATTTAACTCTGAACAACTAGCATAAATGATAAGATATTGAAGGGGAGATGGACATTGATGCTTGCTGTGATGTAGTGAAAATTACTTCAATTGTACTATTCTTTATTTTGCATAGCACAGAGTTATAAGATTTACTACACTTGTAAACCAATCTTTAAAGATCAATCAATACACAAAATAATTTAATTATTTTATCAGTTTTCGTGGCACACATTTCATTACGTGCATGTTTCTTCAGTACTATTGTACTAAGAAATATTGACACTATCTACAAAAAAGATTTAGGTACCTCAAAATCATTTGTCTTGAAATAGTTGGTTTTTTTGTAGTGATTGTAATGATTAAGAGAAATTTCACTTTTAAATAAAGGTAAAACTTAAGGAAAGTTATTTATAATAATTTTTACATTTATTACTCAATTTTACTAACGTTTAGGTTTCATTATTACCTTGTTTGTATTAAAGATTGTATAAAGTTAATATCATAATACGTTTTCGTGCAATATGCACCTAAACCTATAAATAAATAAGTACTCGGTAAAACGTACTTAAAGATACACATTGAACAAAAAATTATTATAATATAAACTTTAAATTTTTTACCGAGCTTAAATCAAGAAAAGTAATACTTAAACTTAATTCTTTATATTTAACTGATAAATGTAAAAATTATAATGGACAATAATAATAGTGTGTATGTCAGTAAACAGTTATCCACTGTACCTTCTAGCATTGCACTTTATCTTCTTAACTACTTCACATTGTAATGGTAAAACACAACTAAATACAGAATTTGGCAGTACAAAAACCAAAGGCCTTCCACTTGAGAGAAATTAAAGTAGGTTGCAGATAGAGTAATAGAACCCATACAGGTTGGGTTCAATCTGAGTTTTCCAAAATCGTTGAAACTCCGTGACACCTGGCTGTGACGGGACTTGGTATTTTCCCCTAACGTCTGTGGTAAGTGGGGTGGATTGTTTCACCCGAATTCCAAAGGAAATACTTTTGATTGGAGAGGATTTCGTCACCGCCACAGAAGGACAACCGTTTTAAAAAAACGGACGAAAGTTAAGAAATGGGACATTAAAAAGTTGGAAAGTAGGAATTTGGCAATTTGAGAATGGCAATTGGCAAAGGGCCGTATGATTATGACGATAGAGGGATAGAGACATGGAATTTGATTCATGCAGAGTGAGAGTGTGTATGGTAACTAGCAGTAGGATTGAGAGACTATTTAAACTTGTGGAATTGGTTATTCCAGGGCAGATTGCGTTCTCTCGATCGTGGTGGTATAAAACAAGATTAAATGAGCAAACTGTTCATTTTACAATAAGGAAGTCTAGATGTATCTCAAGACGAGAAAAAAATTCCAGGCAAAGCAGAAGAGCATAATTACTCTATTTATTACTTTTCTTCTGGTTTTCTTGTACTGGCAATTCAGAGTAGCGTTTAGCTTTTATATCTTCTTCTGTGAAATGGCCCTTAAATACTACCCAAGAATAAATCACTTTTTTCTAAATATTAGATTGCAAGTAACTTAATTTTTGTACGTATTGTATAAAGGGCTTATTGTCAATCCTAACAATGGCCCCTTTGGCTATATCTTCTTAAATCTTCTGTATAGCAATTCCTAGTAATTTATTTACTTGGTATTTTAGATAATATTGCCATATCATAAAATAAATTGGCTAATAAAGTATATAATGTCAATAATAATGTATTTAATGCACTCCCATCCATTGTTATATAATATTATTATTAAACTAGTATAAACTCACTTATTCATTTCAACATCATAAAATATTACAACTCTTCGTCTTACCTCCACCCCCACCCCATAAAATTTCTCATTGTCAGACTCTTCTAAGAGCAGTTCCTAACCATGATCCCTTTATTTTTATTTTCTCATCAATATACTTCAGTCCTTATCAACTCTTCATAAACTTCATGATTTCTTTCTTCCCGATACTCTGTATTTACAAGCAATCGAAAAACTATACAAACATGCATCTTCTTTCCCATACAACACATATACCTCCAATTTTCATTCCTAATATTTTTGTTAGGTCCAATGGAATTCTCAAAGCTCTAAACAACACTCTTATATATTTCAAAACGCCTCTTTTCTCATAACTTTATAAATCTTCTTTATAGCAATTCCTAGTGTTAGTAGTACTTACTTAGTATTTTAAATGCTCTTGCCAAATTTGTGCATGAATCATCAATTTCTAGTCTCATTATCTTCGATTGCTCCTCATATATTTTCATTCTAAAGCCTCTTCCTTCTCCAAATTTATGTAGTCGTTGGTTTTAAGTAAAGTGTTACTTACTTCTACTTTATTCTGATTCCAGTCACTCCACAAATAAAATGTACGGAATGTTGCAAAATGCCAGTTTTATGTTTGTTCCTTTACTGCTGGTTAAGCTTCAAATTTTCAGCTAAGGCATTGTTGCTATGTGAACAGTCGTCCGTCTTCTGTTTGTATAAAATGCGTGACAGCCTTCCCCATGGGTTTTGAGGAATTGAATATGTCAGTAAATGTGTGTCTCAACTTCTTCAAGATGGAACTTTTCTTTTTTATATTTATTGACAAATGTTGAAAAATGTTATTTTTTTCCTTAACACCATCACAATTTTTATTTAAATTTAACTCTCGTCAATATTTATGAAAATTCATACGAAACTTTTGAAATGGGAAGAATTCAGGATGGAATGAATTTTATTAAAGTGTAGTCATTCAGTATGTTTGATTGTCATTTTCTTTAAAATTTTAATTTTATCAACGCGAACTATTAAAATGGCTTGATTTTATATTATTTTAAATAAATAATAATTGGATGTTAGCTCATAAATGCCTTCAGGTGTGTGCGTAAGTTATTGGTAGTCTATTTTATGTATAACGGTTTGTCCTCAAAACAGAGTTTAACGTTGAGTGCGAATAGAATCCCATAGAATGAGGGAGTTTCACCTGCGTAGGCGTTCACTAAGCCCCAACGGAAACTTCTCCACGTAATTAAGCCTTTATGGGTTTCCGTGAGCATCCCGACTCAAATAATCACGTGGATCTGACATGAGCTTAGGCACTTAGACAAACAGTGCGACATATTTAATTAACAAGCGTACGCTTTACCTGTAGTGAGAGTGACTAATTTTTGAATACTTAATTCAAGTCTGCAGCAAGTACAAAAAGAATATAAGCGGTGAAATGATAATCTTAATTAGAAAAAAAATTAAATTGAAGAATTATTAATATTACAAAAGAAATGTTTTCAATCGAAGCTCAGTACTATAGTATATTCTGTAAAGTATTAGAATAGAAAAATTCTATTCCCGGTCCGGTCGAGATTTTTCATCCTAATCGTTTATTATTTTTTTAATCAAATAATTCATTCACTCATACTCTAAATCCCATTGGGCACATGCTTATTCATCTTTCAGTTGAGTATGGATTAAAAAATTTAAGTTATATATTCTTAGATTGTCATTACTCCGGCATAATTATTGATTTTCCAGAATGGCAATTTTTCTAATATAATTTTTAGTCAATTAGCATTGCTTTACATTATTTTATTACAAAACAGTGTTAAATAATATTTAAATGTATTCTTTAATACTTAAATGTATTGACAGAAAAAGCGATTATAATTGGTTTAAATGTTATTGGCAGACTTATTTTTATACAATATGAAATAACAGTAGGTGACTGTCGTTGTTCAATAATTCATTTATCTACAGAATTAATGCGACAGAAATCTGATTGTCAACACGTGATTAAACTGTCAGTGACAGCGTCATATTTTTGAATATTTATCTACTTACTCCCCAAATTTATGGGAGCTGGATTTCATTACAACAACAGAAATTATTAAATGTCACGTTCTAGTCACGAAATATTCTGGTACTTTAAATAAGCACATAAATATTGAAAAATTCTGAAGAATAATTCATTATATTTTTAAGGAGAATATACTTGAACCACGTTTTCGGAACTATTGGCGTGAAATAGTATGTATATATATATATACGATAAATAGAATTGGGATTTTGTGGCCCTTCTATGTCACCAAAGTATAAGTTAAAAGAAATTTTGAGAGTCTGCAGAGGAGAGGCAGAACAAGATGCGATTTCGGACACCAGAAAGACGAGAGAAACAGAATGTGTCTGGAGGTAGACGAAATCAAACAAAAGGCGGAGAGCATTTGATAGAGTTGAAGAAAAAGTTACAATCTATGAGTTCCGAGAAATTATTTGTACTTTGATGTCCATTGACCGCGTAAAGATCTGAAACTGACGGACTTGTAAAACTGCTTGACGATCCACTCAATAAGAAATAAAAAGGCAGTCATAGGATTGAAGCTGAGAAACTCTTTTATGAATCGGTGTTGTCAGCTTTAGTAGAACTCGATTGTGACGTTAAGAGTGAGTAATATATTAATTCTTACATAACTGTCATTATATACTCCAATTCTCGTCGTAGCATATTGATAAAATTGTTAAAAATAATACCTAAAACGGTTGTATTATTTACAACTTAATAAAGAATATATGAAAACTATTCATAATTATCATACATATTTATTATTATTATGTATTGCATTAAAATATTTTAATAAGACGTTGCTATATTATCTTTTACTAAGTAAAACTATTGCGTGATAAAAGTAACGGTAGAAAAGATATTTATAAATAATAGAAGAATAATACTATATCATAGGTAATCAATACTAATATTAATATGACATTAATAAACATTAGTAAGTATACATCAAAATAGCTAATAAGGCAAAATAATTTATATTACTCGACACATAAAGGACAAAACTGTCAATATCAACAAAAATATTGTGATTTCTATAATTAACTGAATGGACCAGGTGTGGGCAACGTCGTGCCCCAAATGGCATCGGTTTGGTCTTCTTTAATATAACTGTATCGTCCTCTGCTTCTCATGCACAATTGTAGACCCCTTTACGCGTCTCACTAATTTTTGGAATTTTCCTGGGCAGCGAGACATACATTATGTGGACCACAGCAGCCTCAATCGGCTTTTGATTACAATGAACCACTACGAGTTTGGATCCTCGGAAGCTTTTATTCAAAAGCACTCACCGCATTTCGGTGCACATATCATGTTAAAATGTAATTGCGGTCTACGGTACCGTGGATTATGAGCTAAATTTATATAGATTTATATTTTATTTTCGTATAAGTGGATTTAATTAGTATTATCATCAAATATGATTTTTATGGTCCGATATATATTACACAAAAAAGTACAAATCTTGACAAAAAAATAGTTATATATTTATATTCATTTCAAGTGGAAGCATTTGTCTTCCAATATCCGATAACATGTTTTTGAAGTGTTTCCAACCAAAGACATAAAATCGTTCCATCTGTAATGTAAATATCAGTTTAAGTTAAAAGTTACCTTACAATTTATTAATAAATAAAAATTCAAGCAAAACTGTTGAGAATGATCTACGGTAGTAAATTGAAATTATATTTAATGAGTAACATTGAAATTTAATGTCATGAGCACGAATAAAATACAACGTAGAGCCCCGACATTGGGGACCTTAGGTTTTCCATAACTACTCATAAACAAAACACGAGACGTAAATATTTTTACAAAAACATTGAACATCAATGAATATATGCTGACAGTCTCTCTAAATGTTTTCCCAACTTTGTGATGAAGGGAGTGGTGCCTCCGAAAATTCCAGAATCTGAAACTCTACATGGTGCCTGACATCTATGAACTTCAGGAAAGGCACCAGCTTTGTGTCACTGTTTTCCGTCCTTATTAATTGTTTTAATTATCCTCACAATGTTATTTTCTGACACATATCACATATTTATTATATAATCTATCTTGTTGCCCCACATTGCCCAGTAATTGATTTATACTAGCCCGCTGCTGGAATTCAACAGCAATCTCTTGGCCAACATTGGTAGAACCCTCATATGGAGCGATATATTTTCTAAAATATTCCTTCTTTCGCCCTCATTCATCGAAATTGCACATACGCTGATTCCTTGGCGAAACATTTAACAAGATAATTTTATAAATGCGGTACTGCACGCTAAAATATATATACAGCAATACAATTTATATATATATATATATATATTACGTTTACATTTACGTAATTTTTGTTTACAATGGAAGTTTAATTTGATTATATTGCCGCGTGATCGCCTGAGAAAAGTAGGGATCCTTTGCAGATTTTCGATTTAGCAGAGTCTGACCTTGACCCTTCACTTGATGCTGGTTTGGAACGTGGAAAGAGTTGTAAATATTCAAGAATCGTCAGGACGGTTTTGGTAGTGTGAGTAGGTACACCTGAGTCTGACCAGGCAAGAATCAAAAGTTCCGGGTTTTTACCAGTTAAAACACAGATATATAGTTTTAGAAATGTGTATAATTACAGTCAATATGACACACTGTAAGAAGTGGGAAATTAAATGAAGGCTGATTGAATAGTGCTAAATATGGAGTCGAATCAGAGCCTATGGCCAAGCTGTACGTCACCGAATCTCTTCCACTAGTGGAGTAGATGGTCTTTAAATGTGTGTTGTGGGTGTCATTGTTATAGTATGTAGGTCCACTGATAAGTCAATTTGATCGTCAGCATTTATGCAACACTGCCGGGTTTGTCAACCTGTATTGCGATTGTCTTAAGGAATGCGTCCTTCCACCAAGGCAATGACCAACGATTTAGCGAAAGTACCAAGAATTCATTACAATATATCTGTATGCTGCTATGTTTTTCAATATATTTACTCCTCCTCTATTTGTTTTCAATGGTTATGTTACACTTGATGAGGTGTTGTATGTAATTCAGCATATGTTAAAATGCATTTCCGCTAACAAAGATTTTTCGGAATATATTAGCCATGGATTGTTATAATCAATGACAATTTCAATTTCCTTCGGACTTCGGATGTTAAATATTCTACTTTAAATAGTGTGTTTCGGTGTTTGTCCATTTGTTGTCAATCTCACAAGAATTTGTCAGGTGGATCAGAAATCAGTCCACCCTGGATATTGTATCCAATACGTGTTTGCAAGAAATATATTGGAAGGCTTTACAAAATACGTTTTCCCCTCCCCGATTCGTCAAGTCTGACGCAGCTTGCCACTGAGACGGAAGCGCTTGTCTCCCAATGTCCGATACCTTGTATTTGAAGTGTTTCCATCCAAAGAGATAAAAATCGTTTCGTCATCTATATGATCCTTCCGGCACAACGTATTTCAGCCGGGCATATGAAAGCTGCCAGTAATATATCAGGTGGTACATTTTCTCCTTGAAAAAAAGAAACTCATATTACACTATGCGAATAGAAATAGACTCTTAAATAGACTTTTATGTACTAAATTATTATGTAAAATTAGATAAAGAATAAGATTCCATGAATATATAAATGGTTAAACACTTGCTTCATAAATGCTGCAAGAACACCTCTTCTAAATTTGTCATTGCTTTATTTGTGAGAAATTTTCTTCTGGAGCTCGCTCTGTCGTGAGAAATGATAAATACGGACAGAATTTGTTTTTTACCCTTCGATAATTATTCTGCATTTTTAAATTCTATTTTTGCCTCAGGAAACTGAGAATTAAGAAAACAATGACTGCAGAAACAAATAATCTGTTTATTTTTTCCATATAGGAGATTTTGTTCTTCCTAACGCATCAATTATTATTGAAAAAAATTACAAGGAGGCTGTTTCTAAATATTTCTTCAGAAAATTATAGAACATTGTATATTTGTTGAACCCAGTGTAACAGTTTTCCTAACAGATAATCAAACTCTATATGTCTTCCAAAATTCCCGATGACATTTTCTGCTGCGACGAAGATTTGCCTAATTTCAGTCCACTTGTATTGCAATAATTTCACCTACGCTAAAACTTGTATGAAAATTTTAACGGTAATATGTACACAATGTATCTTAGTAATATACTGCAGTATTGTCAATGTAAATGCAGTCCATAGACATCTGCCTTTATGACAAATTGTAGTGATGGGAGCACAGAAATACTAGTTCTTCAATGTTTTATGGCTTTATATTTTAGGGTAGCTCCTTAACGTGTAACTAGGATATTTTTACAGGTAAACTGTAGGACATCATTCTTCTGAAATCAATTAATTTACTCTTTGATGCTTTCATTTATAATTATTATGACTGTTTTCTAAAGTAAGTACCAAATATTGTATTCCTCCATCACAGGACGATGCCGCCTGTAATTAAAACCAAGTTTGCACTTTTTGTTGCACATAATCATCGTTGTTGAATTTTTTTTTCATTAATAAATTTCATCATATAAATTCAGACTTTAGGGAAGATGGTCGAGTGATAACTGATATTGATTTTGTCTGTTGGCGTGTGGCCGTGCAAAATCACGGAAGAAAATAATTCCACGCGAAAAAATTTCACAACTTTTCTTCGGTATTGAACGACGAATCTATCACTTTACGTTTATGTTGATTGTCACATTTCTGGGGAAAAATTCAACCGTCGAAGACCCAGGCTGTCTCTGAAAACGGTGACATGTTCTAGCGAATGCATAGCGTATACTTGAACTTTTTCTTCACGGGGATGCTTTGTACCTTGGCTTCATGGACTTCACCTTTGATTCAGGAAAATGGAATATTCACATTTATCGTTATCTGTAATTATCTGTAAACGCAAGACATAATGTGAAAAAATCAGTGTAACACAAGATTACAGTCGGCAGGTCGTTCAACTGTTTTGAACACATAAAAACGCTGTATCAAAATAAATACACAAAATCTCGATGTTTCACAGCTTATTTTCGTTCTTTATGAACTGTCGATGTGATTGCGCATAATCAAATTCACAACTGCACCGCTGCGGCGGAAAAAATATCAAACTGTCCTGGCATAAGTTACACAACAACCATAATATAAATAATATTTCGCCCAAAATATTTTTTCCCGTTTTCAAAAATGGATGGAATATAAAGAAACGTCATTTTTAGCTCTCTTCGTGGTGATATTAGAATGAGAAAATACTCCAGTTGCATTAAAATTGAATCCTAAAAGATTCGTACTACACTGTTAAGTAGTTTCTGGATAATAATTGTATTCACACCTAACATAGGAATCTGTCAAATACTAAGCATAATATTAAGTTGTCTGAATAATAGACATATTTTGTAATGAAAATAGTAATAATGTACTGTAGAAATTTAAAATACAAAAAGTATTTAAGTATTACTGTGCACATCCTTAAAGCATTGCTTATCATGATGATGAAAAGGGAATTTATTATATTCTTATGTGACAGTAATGAGCTCACGCGTATTTTTCATTTTTCAAGATAACTACGAGGGATATTTGTAAAAATAAAATTACAGGAAAATTCCCATAATATTTGTACAGATATATGCGCAGTTTTCCAGTATGCCAATATTATGGGAATCGATAGCGTCTCGTCGCACTTTTTTGAGCTGAGAGCTCAGTCAACACGTAAAAATGTCTAAAACTATAGACTCCCGCCAAGTGTGAAGTGCGTGCTGTAATTTTATTTCTTCTTCCTGAGGGTTATAATGCCTCCGAAATTCACCGAGGAATTGTGTGTACTGTGAAACTTTCACGTGTGACAGCAAAGTGCGGCAATTGTGCTGGAACCTTGAAGAAAGAAGACCTTCATGATGCAAGCGGTCAGGGAAGGAGGCGAGTGTGAACCGATGATCTTTCTCAGTGAGCGGATGAGACGATTCGAGGAAAACATTAGTTCACAGTTTCTGCGTTGAAAATTACGTTTCCAGAATTTTCAAGGTCAGCTCTATATACCACTGTGAGTGAAAGACCCCAAACTGTGTGTGTAATGGGTTTCCAAGGTTCTGTCCGACCACCAGCGCTTTCATGATGAAGGAAACGATATTTTTAACAAAAAATTTACAGAGAGCGAGGAATAAGCCCATTTTTAAAATGAAGAAACAACAGATCAATCTAAAACATTGCCCGAGTAAACCAAAGAAGTGCAAGCAAATGTTCTCTATCCGGAATTGTATGCCTATTCTGTTGTGGGATTGGAAAGATGTTCTCTTGTTTAATTTATGGAATTTGACAGAAACATCACTATAGCACCATACAGTGTGAATCTTAAACGTCTACGGGAAGTAATTCAGAACAAAATAAGAGAAATGTTTTATTAGGTATTGTCCTTCTTCGTGACAATGCTCAACCAAACACTGCAACAAAGACGTTCCTGCAGCGTTTGGATGCGAAGTGTTTCATTACCCACCACACAAGCCGAACTTGGCTCACTCTGACTTACATCTATTTGCTCACATTAAATGCTGGCTAGGAGGACAGTATTTTGGCACAGGAAACGAACTGAACAACATCGTATGGAATTGATTGAAAGAAGAGACTCCATCCTAGTATGACCATGGTTTCTAAGTCAGAGTAGTGGTTATATAGAGAATTAACTGCAAGTTGTATTTGAATATTGCAAAGAAAACAATTTTTATTGTCACTAAGGTTTTAATTTTGCTGTTAATCGGATCCAGCTTCATTTCTTCCCGGTACTGTGACCAATTTCTTTAAAAACCTTTTATCGCCCAGGATTGGAAATATACTTCAGTCACACTTCAAATCACTTTTTGACAATGGATAAAATATGTTTTGATGAATTTTTTGCCAGTTTCGTATGTCATCAGCACTGACAAGACATATTTCTTATGTAGCGGGTGTGTTTCCACCGGTATTTACCTAACCAAGAACATGGTCGATGTCTTGGTGTGCACATGTGCGAGACTCTGTAATGAATTGTAAGCAGATGGCTGTTACAATCTCACCCGAGCAGGCGTGTCTCTCCATAAATCACTCACTCGCACATGGCGCTTCGTCACTCTGTACAAGCACAACCCCGTGATGTGATGGATGTGGATGAAAAATACCTGTCCTGTTCGCTAGAGTTCTAAATACTACACTGAAAACTCTACAATTGCTTAGGAAACATTGCGAACTAAAAAGGTGCAATTGAAATCGAAATCGTTATTATATATTTAACAGAAGGCGTTGTGGGAATGTTCTAACATTTCCCCTTGTCTTATAATAAAATAATAAAATGTTGATTACGATCATGGAGCTTTGGGTACAGGGGTCAATTAAGCTATATAAACTATATGTTTAATTTCATGTGACGTTAATAGAAATTTTTGTATGTTTTATTTTAACAACTATTTTAGCAAGTTGTATTTAATGATCAATTATTATAATTAAAAAATATATTAATCCTATTTATTTTATGTAACAGTAAAACGTTTTCAGGCTGTGTTCCGCTGGAAAGTTTTATCTTGATGTTATAAATATTCCTTAAATCTGCACATGGAAATGAATTTTTTTGTAAATCTTTTATATGTAAATATTGTATTTATAAATGTTTAATAAATAAAGTATATACATACAAAACTTATCAATATGTTTCTGTAATTGTATTAAATAAAATTTTACTTTTAATAATTTTATGGATGAAAATGGCTATCTTCAGGAATGATACATTAACGAACTGCTTCCGTGCCATTTTGAGACTCACTATCCAACAGATCTCGAGGATTAGCTGTGGCTTCTACAATTACCGTCTATCGTCAGTTTTTCAAGAGTACTTGTAGTTCTGAGATTTCCCCTAACACAATGATTTCTAATACGCAATCGAAAACATACGACTTGTCGACTGGTAAATCCAATTAGATTACGGTTCACACGCTATTTCTTTGCCAATTTAAAGCATCACTCTGTTCCCTCTTTAAAAGATGATTTCGGACTTTCGTAGCATCCAATTTAATCAAACGTGAAATTATAAACTAATAATAATTTGTATTTAATAATGCACGCTGTTTAATGCATTATTACTCAGCACATTTCGTGATTATTCCAAAAAATTATAAAATTAGACTCCTAAATTTAAACGTTAAATAATTTTAGCATATATATTTTTGCCTAAAGACAATTTGTTTTATTCATTTTTATTAAGGTTATTGATATGTTCGTTATATCCAATAATGTTATGAATCATCACTAGCAAATAATTAAAAGATGACAAATTGGGAATTACAAGATATACGTTCATATATAGATGCACAACGTGAAATATGGTGGTTGTTATCCTGGCTTCTACCTAACCAGCTCATCGGCAATGATGTTGGGATTGCCTACTCCAGTGTGCTATTTGGATACAATTATACTCTTATCAATTAGAAACTAAGACTGGGATGTAGGTAGAATGTTGCATGTTTGACCCAGCGGATTAGATACAACCGTATTTATGCTGCATTAATCAAAATATAAATCTCTGTAAATGATACTCCCATTCGTTGTATAATATTTAATGTAAATCAGTTTTAATCAATATTGCAAGAAACATTACACCAAACAATTTATAATTATGATTCACATTTATCAATAATCCTACATTCAATTTGTGCCAATTCAGTAAGTTATTGATTTTTATCATTTTTCTTGTAATATTGTATAAAATTTATGTATATTAAATATTTTAAAATAAAATTTCAAAAGAAAAAGAAAACGGTGTTTGACATACAAAAACCTATTAGTTTAGTAATGAAGCATGAATAGAGGCTTTCATAATCTCCTGGTCTTGCATGTGTTCTTCTACATATAGTTCGAACAGTTCAACCACACTCGACTGTTAATAGTTCTGTAACAAATTCGCGTTTACTCAACTGATGATTAAACGCACTCCTTAAAACAATGTAACAATTCCTGAAGGTGTGCTAACAACAGAGTTACTAACGTGGCACACAAGCAGCCTCGCGACATACTGCTGTCAGATTGTTCTACTTATGTCGTTAAAACCTTTCCCACGCCACTTTTTCACCGCAGGCTCTCGTTCACTTCCCTGTCAGGTTTCCCGGAAAAGTCTTCCCTTTCTTTCCCATTTTTACAATATGTAATTAATTATACACATATTCTTAAACAACACACCTGCGTCTTAACTGGTAAAATTCTTCTAATTCTTACCGGATCAGGCTCAGGCACACCTACCCTCTCACCATTTTTTCTTGACTTTCGATATAATCAATGCATCTCGCCTCCTTTTCCATCGTTCCGAACCAACCGTCAGTGCAAAGAATCAAGACCATATTTATGAACGCTGGTAGCTGTAAACGGCTCCCTAAAAATCTACAATCTAAGGCGAGCACGTTACAGTTCTATAAATTATACTATATATATTTTTTAGACTTTAGAAGTGTTTCCTTAACAATTCCTTTTAAAAACGAATTATGCTCTTCCATTAAAATAAAACAAATTGTTACGTTAAATTCTGGTTACTTGGTGAGAATTGGTAATTTTTCATTTTTGAAGTTTTATATAAATCTGAAATTTGTAATATATTTTTTCCGCTGAACTTTCAACCTGTTCTTTAGTAAAATAAAGGAGAGATTGTTGACTATAAATTATTACAGACGTTTAGGAGCATGTAAGCTTTTAGAGGAAATATATTTATATCATAAGCGTATTCTCAACCTATATATTTCATTCATTTGTCGATTCAAGAAAATGAACAGATTTTTCTAATACAAAGCACTCCTTGATTATATATTTTTAAGAAACCTATTAGTACGTAATTTCATGTTAAAGTAATACTCCCTGCAGCATAATTTTTATTTACTTGACAACTCATGTTTCGCTCTGTGTTGACGCCTTAATTCAATAAATATTAAATATCTGCAAACAAATTTTAAAAAAAGGAATTAATATCCCGAAAAAGTTGTATAATTTTCGGCCGAACTGACGAGGAAAATATTCGGTATATATTACTTATGAATTAGCCACGTGCCGTCCTTTAACTTTGGTGGGAGTTAATTAGGAACCTGAAGGACCACGTTGGCACGGGATTAACAGATAAGGCTCGCCCCCCAATGTAGGTCACGGCTTCAATATTCTCGTCGTATCATCCTCATCGATGCTTCCTCTAGAAACAGAGACGACCAAAGCGAGAGTTTAACATAAGTTTCACACATTTCATATAAAGTGCAAGGTGGTTACTAGAGTTAATATAGTAATAGTTTTCTTCATAACTGTTCAGAATTTTTTAAGTAAACGTGAACAATCTGTTTGTGTTGCGTCAAGGAATCTTTGGATAGGATAAAATATTAAATCTTAAATCCATGTAACCAATTTTTTTTCTTCTATATCTCCCTTTTATACCAACGCAGTTTTGTCCAACGTTCACTAATTTTTGATCCTATACAATTTATAAGAAAATAATTAATTTTAATTAAAGATAAGTTTATTGTACATCATGATAATAGTTAAATTATAACTCAGTAGTAAGTAAAAATATATAATAGCCCAGAGTAACTCTCTTCATGTAACTCTGAGATTACGGAAACGTTCGGATTTAGCTTCATCCAAGAAACCACGTTCCACGGGAGTACACTTCAAACCAGTTTTAACAATAGGAATTGCGTTATATTAATTAGTGGTTATAAATTAGTTTATAAGGTGAGTGAAGTACTTCGAAGTAGTTAATACTTCTGTTGTATATGGTAAGTTATAGATTTCTATAAACTATAATGTCATGCATACTTCATCTTTATTGTTTTGTTTAAGGTGGTCGAAGGGCAATGTAGCTTAATTCTTCTACAACCGTAACATATTAAAGACGACGCATGTCTACTACATAAAATACGTTTTGGGAGCATCGAAATAAATATCACTGTTTGCTTGCATTAAACCTATCAGTTTTAATTTAATAGATTTGAAACCTATTTTAAATGGGGAATACGGGAGAAGGAAGAAGACACACGGCTAATGATCGAATGGCTAGAGTAAGGGCTAGTCAATCCAAGAATAGGATTAGGAACAATAAAGTGGGTTTAATGGATATCCGGTAGAAAGAAGAAGACGCGTGGTTAATGATTTATATTTGGGTAACAGGATACATAAGGACAATCCTGAACCATGCAATTCGCCTTTACTAGTATAATAAGGGGATTAAAAAGGGGTTATGGAAGGTAGAGCAAAGTAGCCAAAGTTTGACTATGTCTCCCAGGCTGTATTTTAAGTATCCTACCCGGCTATTCACCTAAAAGTAATGCAGGTAAACCCCTAGAACCCTGTATAAGGTAGGTAGTACTGCAATGTGATCAGCGGACAAATCTTACCGTATGCCAAAGGTTTGAGACCCCAGTACATACACCTTCTAAAAGAGATGAAGATGCCTCGGCATGTGAGAACCTTCAGAGGGAACGAGGCATTCCCAAAGGTAAGCACGATCATCAATCTGAGGAGAAACCGTGAGAGAATTGATGAAATGAACAGACGCATTGAGATATATAATGTGTTCTAAAGTTTCCCTTACGCGTTCCTAAACCATTCATCAAGAGATTACTGTCAAATGAAATGCTATAGCCAGATAGTTCTTCATATTGTACAGTGTATAACGATTTCTTTAAAGAACGGACACTTCAGTTGGTTGACAAAATAATCATTTTTATTACATCAAAACTTAATCCTACAGTCTTGAGCAATTCGCTCAGTGATTCACCAGATGACACTGCTTATTTAGAGAAGGAAAGAGAATGGTAATGTATAACATTGGCACACACACCTGTAAGTTACATTTGATCAAAAAATGAAAATTTATTTCGCCATTTCTGTGGTCTAGGGGCTAGGGTCAAAGATTTGCATTACAAGAGGTCCCGAGTTCGATTCCTGGCTAACTTAGCAAACTGGAATAAATAGAAAATAAGTTACACAATTATATAGTCGTTTATGACCAATGCGACTATAAATACATAATTGAAAATATGTATTATAACATACTTGATTCGTATTCCATTAATAAAATATTATCAGGTCAAATATAACTTTTTTCTTGTCATCCCATTTTCAGCTTTCCATCCAACAACATACGGTTCCAGCTTGATATGCACGTGTTTCATACTGTCAGATAGCTCTAATTCTTAAATAGTTCGTAAATTTAGAAATCCACTTCTCTGACATACAAAAGTAGCACATTCTACCTACCATGGGTAGCATCTGTATTGTGTGCTCATCAGATTGCATTAAACCTAGTAAAATCATAATAATTGTTCTATACTGCATGTACATGAATGTCCGCATTTGATGGAACCAAGGGTAAAGAAGGGGTTTGATACTACGTAATCCCGCCAATCGTGATGCGTCAGGAAGTATCATAGTTTATAGTAGGTTTACTTTATACTATTACCCGTTACTACCATTATGTTGCTTCAACTAATCTTTAAATTTGGACCTTCAAATTCCATGCAAAAAATAACTAATAACATTATTTGTTTAAAACATTCAATCATTAGAAGCCCGATTGCAGAAATTAATGTTACAAAGACTTCAATATAATGTGTACATTTTAAGTCAAACAATCGATATAGTCCCCGGTAATAAATACAGTGGGTCATTTTTAGAGATAATATCCATATCTGTTTAGGCACTTGTTGCTTCGTCACTCACAATGATAATATTTATCAAGTCACTATGTGTAAAAGTACGAATAATATTGAGGTGCGCAAACTGTTTTTATTGAAGAACTAAGCCATCCAATTATAGCCAGACGTTTTGCGTTTCCCCGCAGCATGGTGCGGATACTGCGGGACGGGAAAACGCACCTGCCCCGCAACCGTCCAAGTGTGACATGTTGCATTTAAATACATGTGTTGTCTGACCCGCAGCGGGAAACCCACTTAAGTATGACTACAATTAAAGAAAGCGAATAACGGGCATATTTCATCCCAAAACCAGTTTTCCACTAGCGACGTTATTTGTGTTTACCTACAACTAGCGCTATATATTGCGGATGGCTGAAATTCAGCACTCAAGTATTATTATGACGACAGAAAATTACTCTATAATAGACGCAACTCTAGGATTATCTGCCTTGTAATCTTAATTTCTGATCATCTCTTTTCAAGTTTGTTGTCCATCGGCTAATTGACGAATCACAACTTTATTGTTTTGGCATTAAGGGATTTTATTATAATAATATTTATAATTGTAATAAGCGGGTACGTGCAAAGGAATCTTCGGTTATTACTTTTCCTGCACAATTTTTTAACCATTGTTAATATAGTAAAATTCTGTCCTTTTCTAGTAATTACATCCCGATCATTTAAATATAGCTTCATGTGCTTTATTCATAGATACTCACCTACAGTAAATCGATTACTTCAGTCTATTTTAGAACCAAAATTACTTTTTTCAACTTCACGAGACCAAAACATAAAATTTAATCGACGCGATACTATTTTTCATCTATCGTTTCGAACCATCCAGCAACTCCAAGTAGCAGTATACCAAGAAAAATATTTGGGTGTTTCTTCCTGGAAGTAATTGCAGACTTTACCGAAATTTATCCTCAGTGGACCGCAAATATGTGTTTCTCCAACGTGTTTGGGTGAAACGCACCAATCATCGGAGTATAAGATCAGTCACAATAGTCAAACTAGCCACAATTTTGTAAAGTGCCACTCACGTTTTCCAAACTGACAACGTGAGTAAATATTAAAAGATACGAAATTAGTCAGGCAGTGCTATTTGCTCGCTCACGCATTCAGTGTACCGCAGAAACTGAAAACGTCGAATTATTCTTATTATATACACGACTAAAGTACTGAAACCGTCGAGGTAAATCAAATATATATATATATATATGTTGACTAAGAATGCTACACATGTTCTACTGCAGGGAATATTGGTTTTACTAATGTAATGGCGTGGAATTCGTGTTTACTGATACAGGAGAAATAGTTCTGTCGCAATGTACCGCGAGGTATTCTGTCAGTCCGCTGCGAGCTTCAAACTATCTACTAAACTAATTTAAGTTAAATAGTTTCTAGTTCTCCTCAAATTGCATTAGTATGTACATCATCACAGGTATTGAAGAACTAAGCCATCCAATTATGGCCAGACGTGTTGCGTTTCCCCGCAGCAAGTTACAAAATGTTTCTTACAAATAAATTACGATATAGAGCAAAGATGTAATCATATAACAGTTTCATATATTTAGTCTTAAAAGTTGATACTTTGACACCCTACGTTTGCAACCAACGATTACGCTAAATATCTAACCATAATTACGATGACATAATAATGATTAAGTATTATGGAATAATATGTACGGAGAAAATATAAAGCATGGAAACTATATCGTTCTAACCACTCATATTAGAAAAGTATTGGAAAAATAAGTGAGTGATATATTAAAAATGTAGACAGTGATAGAACAACTCAATTTATTGACGAATCGTAAGTAATCACTACAATTGGAATAGACACTTATTTTAATGTTGCAACTATGGAAAACTATATATATATATATATATATATGCAATAATAATGTTGTTTTGTCCTTGTAGTCAGCCCTTAGACTGGTCTGATTCAACCCTCAATGCTAACCTCTTCTGCGCAAGCCTCATCATTTTCACATGACTACCACATCCCACATTTTCCCTAATCTGTGTATCGTATTTCATCCTGGTCCTCCCTCTTCTGTTGTTACCCCACACACTTCCCTCTAATGCTAATTTTACCCTCATGTCTCAAAACGTGGCGTATTAATCTATCCCTTCTCTTGGTCAAAGTCCTTCAAATTATTCTGCTTAGAACTTTCTTGGTTAGTTACTCTATAAGCCCATTTGATTTTCAGCGTACTTATATAGCACCACATTTCAAAAGCTTCTATTCTTATCCTTTCTGCATCTCTTAACGACCACGTTTCGCACCCATATAACCCATTTTTAAGATAATACTAATTATTTATTATAACAGTTATACTTATTTTTCTGCTGTAATTATGGTTAAAATTTTTGCAATAATTTAAGTATCAAACAGATTATTTAAGAAATTTTCTTCATAATATATAATTTTAACGCCAGCTACATTTAAAAACACAGTTTTCTATACATTTTTATAATAACGAAAACGTATTTTAATCTTATAATTTTTTATTTCACATAGACATATTTCTATAATCATTTCTACTGTTTGTCTTGCTGTTATAATAAACGATTTTTGAAACGGACTGCAGCCCGAAAATGCTATTAATAGATACTGAAAACCAACGCCGTTGAAAGAAAATATTTGATTAATAATATACTTACTTCGAATTATAAACTGTAGGAAGTCCGTAAAAGAATGTCCCACATTTATTGATATATTATGACAATTTAAATAACACAATTTGCAACAAATTATAAACCAAATTTATGGTAAGCTAACCTACTTTCTATTACAAACGTTCAGTTTGCGCATAAAATTTTGTTTACAAGTTCGGAGTAACATATGCTATATATAGCCTATTCAATACTGTGCTTTTACTGTTGCTGGTGGAACCAAAACAAAAGAAAAACTAGCAGTGAAAAGAGTAATTTTGGGGTAATATTCTTGACGTTGAAGTTTTAACAGTATAGATGTAGACTTTGATTCGACCTCTCCAAACAGAAAGTCAACGGCCTGATAAATAAAAAACTTGCTTTTGTCACTCACGCATATGCTTACCTAAAACTGTTTTAGTTACTCTTTAATTATGATCCTGAGACAAACATTTCAAAAAGCTTATAGTTTGTACTAATAACAGTTATAATTTGGACGTGCAGTATGTACCTGTTGGAGTGATTCGTTGAAAATATATTTCATGAATATCTTATGAAAGGCTAATATAGAACTTGGGTTTAACATGAGATGAATATCACACATAAATACTTTCCACTACATAATTTTATATTATTTTCATAATATGTTGAAAGCTCAATCTTATGAATATATATACTCGATATTTTACATATTAATAAGGCAAAGAAGGAGTCATGTTCCAGACAAAATTAATTGATTAATTAAATTCTACTCTGACATTTTAAAATCGCCGTTGCTTTCGTCATGTGATTGAAAAACACAAGAAATATGATGGACATATCGTACAAACCAGGTAATGAACTCCCTAAATCTTTCTATTTTCAATTAACGATTTCTACGTTGATTATTTTAGAGTTTACTGTCCATGTGTAATTCCCGGCGATGGATTTGCTGCACCATAGGGTGATAATATTTGCTTTACTTTAATCGTCTGGACCTCTCCTCTTTAGACACGATATTTATGGAAATGTGAACTCTCTTGTGGTTGTCACTCAATCAATATTAATAACACAGTTCTGCGTCCCAGTTTCCCGCTGACACGTTTCAATTTGCGTCTGAAGCTGTACGTCTTCTTGAGAAACCTTGTAAAACACATTAATATCTCACGTGTCTGTAATATTTCGGTTATAACGGTTATAGGTCACTGTGTCTTACATAAAATGTAGGTCACCAGAGACAAGAAGCTTTCCCAAATTGTGATCCATATTGCACTGCAGTCTACAATTTATTGACAATCCTAATTCGCCTTGTGAACAAACAACAAAATTATTTTTGCTGTTAAGTAAATGTCTAATATTTCTATTGTTTTTTTTAATTTCTTGCGTGTATATGGAAAAATAATAAATGGAAATTTGGCCAAAAACGGAATAATTCCTTTTTAGCAAAACTCATCCCGTAAGGCAACTGAATTAAGTGAATACACTCAATTGCCCCAAAGTTATACCCAGAAGAATGTGATTTGTAGAATTGTAGTTGATCCTGAGTTGAGTTCTGACGTTACCTACAGTTGACTGAGATACCTCAGTGATTAGACAAGCAGCTTAATTATCGGAGGCCCTGGAATCAATTCCTTGTATGGTCGACATTTTTCTATACTAAGTCAGACATCAATGGATGGTGTCATATTGAACAAAATTTTCATTTTCTAGACCCTATAAATTACGCACTATTCGATACACAGCTATAATTTTTTGTAACATTTGTAAATAAAATTTTAAAAATTATAAAAATAATAGAATAATTCTTCTATAATAATAAAAACATTTTCCAAATAATTTCCTTGTTAATATTATATTTTCTTCCCATGCGTTTGATTAGCTATATAATTTTGAATATATTTATAACTACTCCCGTAAAACTAAGACAGTATCTAGATAAAAGTTAGAGACATTTCAAATTCATAAAAAAGTTATTTTTTCACATTAAAATTTGTATGTTTGTCAACTTTCATATAATTTGATACTTGTAACTTTAACCAAATACACACCATCACTTTGCTAATTCTGTAATAGCCCTATAACAATCAAACACATATATTCGAATGCAATTCAACACAAGTCCACAGAAGCAGAAATCTCAACAATAACCTAAATGTCTTACTCAACAATACAAACATTGGTACTTCATGCATTAAAATTCATTAATGACCTGAAGTTACGTAACGAATTCTGACAGCCAATTTAATGTTATCTATGTCGATATGTTATCTAAAAACGGTAGAAGTCCCTAATGATCGAAAGATTTAAATAAATAATATTTAAACAAATTAAATCTAAAAGATGCTATCCACGTCTTTTTTGAAAATAGGAGATTATTTTATTTAAGGTTTTGTTTATTATTTTTAATTTATATTCAATTTATTTTTAAATATATTAGTAGCAATTTGAGTTTGAAAATTATTTGTTGTTTATTTTCAATAAATAATTTCTGTTAACTTTATTATGTTAGTTGCGTAGTTAACAAGGTTTTATAATTGTTAAATTTTAAAATTTAAGTTTTTTTAAGTTTATAAGGTGACGTTTCTTCAGTTGCCTATTTCAGGGTCACCTTCCTGTAGCCTCTTAATCCCCTCCCCCAAAAAAAGCTGTAGGTATTGATTCCCAACAAAACATTTTCGAACCCCTCTAGAGTTTTCTAGTTTTATTATGATATAGAGCTCCTTGAATACTAGCACTGTGACTTAAAAGTATGAATTTAAAAAAAAACATTTTAGTATTATTAATTATTTTTTTGTTTAATAAATATACAATCTACAAATTCATAAAAAACTGCAATGTTTAACCGTCACTTGACATTAACTAAGCGTTTGATTGTCGTGTTTAACAAGGTAAACTATCTCGATGCACTCTCCGCTATTGATCCAAACAGAAACATGTAAGTTGCTCAATATATTTAGGATAATGGGATAGGAATTCAATTGGTCCTATTGTGCCGACTCTCTAGAGGTCTACTAAATCTTGTTCAACGTAATGTATCGTCGGGAATTCTGACTAATTTTAACAGAAGCTCAAACAAACAAGCGACAGCTTGTAAATTATTGGAATCTGTGCAATAGAGAACTGGGAAATCGTGGCTCAGGGCTGTAATTAAGCAGGCAATGTAAGAAGAATTTCACGGAACCAATATTTATGATGTAATTGTGTCGACTTGTTTAGAGTAAGACATGAATAATTTATGAGCTTATTGTTCTCTGGTTACAGGCTTACCTAGACTGTTGTAAAAAACCGATGGCATCGAAAAGCAGTATAATTAAAATAATTACTGTAGTCATCGGAATTTCTGACGATGCGTGTGTACATGTAGCAATATATTGATTAAAGCAGAACAAGAATAGAATACTGAATAAAATACTGCACGGAACAGATTTGGTTTTAGAAAATTAGTGGTACGTTTTGTGGTACATATTGTACGAATAATTGAACTATTAAATTACTTATTCAGATTAATATTAAGACTAATTTTAACAGTTAATTCTGACGCCTCATCGATATATATATTGTAATATTTTTCAAAATTTGTGGTTGAGGATTTTAAGAAAAAGAATTTTAATTAGTAAATGTTGGATTAAAGCAAAATCCGACACCGAGAAAGAGGAAAAAATGTTTTCCCAATCAGTTTGAAGTTTATTTTCCTCTAGTACAACACACCTGCTTGGTGCGTTACAAAATTTTAGATCTCGTGGAAAACCGAGGCTAGTTATGTAGATGTCCTGCATGATTTGAGGGAAGAAAGAGTAGAAGGAAGGTGATATTCTAGGAGTTTTCAGACAGTTGAAAGGAAGATCTGGCCACCGAAGGCCGTGTTCCGACATTTGGAGCGTTCGATTCCAATAACAGTCTGTTGGAGTTATAAATAATAAAGAATTTATATATAAGTATTTACAAGGAGAATTGTTTTGGAGATTTTGTATTGAGCAGCCTTCTGTGCGATTTGGTTAACGATGGAGCATTCAAAGAATTTAAGCAGTTAGTGGCCTTGGAGTGTTGGATACAAGAGGTCGACCATACTCTTATGTCGTTCGGAGAAAATAATATTCTGCAATAATAACACGGGGTAATATCCTGGTATTTGTGTCCAGGTAATATCATGTAAATGTTTTGACTGGTGTATGCGGACGAAGCATCTTTGCTATTGTTCCCAGGGAAGGTGTAGTCGCCTTAATTACAGTGGATTCCTGAATCTACCGTGCGGTGTGGGGAAAATAAGTAAAAATCGTACGATTTTATGAAAAATATATCACACAATGATATTTATTTATTTTGGTGAATGAAAAGTAAAGGCGTGGTGTTGAAGATTAGAGAATTTTTATTGGTATTTCACTCAAAATAGCACATAGATACATATCTATATACGTAATATTAGTCGTCATAAATTGTAAATTAATGCCTAATTCTTCCTTCCGTCAAGTTTCATGTCATAAAAGATTAATTGTATTTCCACTTAACAAGACCAGATGTCAATCGTCCCACAAAATGAATTGATTTAAAAATTTACATTTTCTTCTTTATGTGGGATGATAGATCCGCCACTGTACTGTGACATTCCAATTCCGACTCACACAGCTTTGGTTCTGTCGATAAATCATTTTCATGCAGTTAAAGTATAGAGTAACCGACAAACAGAAGAGTTGACAGGAAATAAATTACAAAAGTAATACATTTCATAATATTTATTGAGATCGATATAACAAATGCCAACAAAAAAGTCCATAAAATCAATTTCTTAACTTAAATTAAAACTGAAATATTTAATGTTTACTTAAAATACAAAAAGATAAGTATTTACACAAAACTGTAATTGTTTATTAAAATTTTCAAGAATTATAATTATCTTCGAATATTAATTGTCTTTCGTAATGATGGGTATAACATGTTTTTATCTGAAGAAAGAAAACAATCAGAAAGTTTTATCACTGATGACACCATACTTTATTGCGCTCCTTTAAATTTCTGCGCCATCGTATTATTTATCGTGAACGTATAAAAAGTAAGTTACTAATGTCACGCCATCTTAAGACCCCTGCACAACATTTGCGAGAAAAGAGTAAATATTTCCTGCAGACGCAAATGTACTGCGGTATTAATAAGAAATGCATCACAGTGTGAGAGTGAAATGGTGCGTCATATTGAAACATCCTCAGAAGCTGTTGATGATATGGGGGGGGCAAGGCAGTTCGCGAATGGCTTTATGTCCAAGAACCGGATTTTTATCGTTAAAGAACTGAACGGTTGGTGAAACGTTCATACCGTTTTTTACAGACAATGTAGGAAAAAAAATGTGGAAAAATTATATGTGTACTTTGCACTCGTAGTGTAGTGCAGCATTCAATAAAAATAACGTGCAATTTAACTGTTGTCCTTCCAGTGACCAAAAAAACAGTTGAATTCTATAATGATGGTTTGTTTTGCTCATTTCTCCACTTTCCAAGTTCATTCGCCTGGATTTTTCGGCAACTACTTCACTTTATGTGTCATGCGGGTTGTATAATTTACATCGGACAGTAAATTACTTTTTGAATCACAATGGTAATTTATGTAAATGATGTGTGTATTTATCAGGAAAATCCCAGATACCATTGAGTAAAACGTTTCAATCACGTTTAATATTCTAGGTATCCATACTTGTAGCATAATGGCATATCCAGGACAAGATTCGAAAATTGTCAGGACAAAGGATGTGGTCTACCAAAATTGTCACCATAAAATCTCAATTAAGACGAGAGTCTCATTTAAATGTCAACCAATAAAATTTCGTCTGTCTCATACGTAGTATGACTAGTTTTCCAAGTACGAGGAAGAAGGATTATAGTGTTTGGTGGCAGGAAGGACAGAGTTAGCATCTCAGGATACGTCCTGAGCTGGAGATGAGAATTTTTTTTGCATGTTGAATGGAAAATATTATTAAAGAAACTATTGGGTAAGGAGAGGTATGCAGAAATAATTCTTTTGATTGGAGAAGTATGAGTAGTAATTTTTTATCGTTATTATTTTGTAATTGTTTGCACTTTTTTCAGCCTGCTTTCTTGTTTCCCATGTCAGGACTTAATTAAAATATATTTCAACCATCTTTTACACACTTGTTTACAATAATTAACATTAGTAAAAATAAATTAAAATATACATGTAAAAAATGAAAGGTAAGTAATATTATGATTGTTACAACTAGGACACGGAAAAGAGGGCACTGGCATCTGCTAAACGGAGACTATTACGCCTGCCGCTGAGTAGAACGCTGACGTGATTGTTATCCAACACTGCGTAACTCTTCCTTTCTCATTTTTAGGTTAAGAGCCGATATAAAACGTCGGTAAAAAAATGAAACCATAGAGGCAGTTCTTGAATTGCACTTAGCCTTTAGACATCAGGCTGATCTATTCATTTACTCAATCTTTGTCCTTCTATTATTGTTATTGGAAGGATGAACAATAATAATAAACCTTCTATTCTACTACATTGGACGTCAAGTCTATCTTCCTGCAACCAACACTTCTCGCTGTTCTGATGATTGTACTTTGCACCAATCCGAACTCAATCCGCGAAGAAATCTAGCCTATCTCCTATGCTATCGTCAATCCTAGACAACTCTTATTTTCGGAAGTGAATCTTGATTCACTCTTAAAATGTACGCCTTCCCCACAAGCTACCAAATCTCTACAGAGTGACTACACAAATACTATTATCACGACAACGGTAACCAAGTCATTAATATATAGTCGCTTTGGGTTAAACTCAACTACAACGACGGCGAAAACATTATAGTTTTATAAATTGGCTAGAAATTGTTGATTCGTATATTTGTGTATTGTGGCGTGGAAAATTGTAATTTTGTACCAAATATTGTTTCAAGTTATACAAAGTTATTTCATGTGTAGGTTTACTCCATTATTTGATTGGAATACGATATTGAAACCTGAGAGAAAGAGTAGAAATTTTGTTTCGGATACGTGACGTATTATGACGTCGTCAACTTTTGCTTCTCAATAAGAACGTGCCGGATATATTTTAAGTTCAAGATATTTTGAATGTAGGATAGGACTGTTTAACTGAGAGGCGAATCACAATCTAGAAATAAATTACTTTAAATCTACACCTTTAGATACCGGTTCATAAATACTCCACACACATGTTAAAAAGTTTGAGACACGAGGTAACTTCCGTTGACCTCACGTATCTAATTTGACAATCCTAGATGTGAACTGAAGTTGAGAAATAAGGACGCCTTTCTCCTGGAATCCCCGGAAGTGACGCTCTTTCTTCAGGTGCGATCTTCTTTATAACGACGCTGACGTCCGTCGCCGCCACGTCGCAATCCAGAAGAAGGATTACGAGTCCATTACGACTTCCGGAAGGCCATTACCGCTGACGACGTCAAATTCGTAGGGATCGCTTTGTTTTCGGCGCCCTGCGGCTCGAGCCTTTAATTGCTCTCCCAGAGGAACAAATGGAAATTTAGTCGTAGATACTAAAAGAGGAACTCCATTTGTGCAATTAGACACCATGCGTCGCCTTCTAATTGCTAAAACCAATTCCTAAATTGTCTTTAACTCTTTATAATTCATTTATCTCGGCACAAAAGAAAGTAATGATATTACAGGAGTGGTGAGAGCGAACGAAATAAAAGCTTAGCTGGATGGTTGACTACACCAGCACTTAAGGACCTCACACTCCAACATAAAGCCGTAATTAATATTAATGCTAGAGTTTATGATGATGAAAAAACGCTGTTTTTATTCTTCTCATTTTAATAAGATTAATCTCTATAAACAGTTTCATTAAATGCTTCCTTTACGCAGACAATAATATACTACCCTTGGCCAGTAAGTTTTTGGCGCAGCGGTCTGGGAATTACAGAACTAAAATTTCTCCTATTTATTTATTTTAAAGATAACGAAGCTATGTATAATAAAGTACTCAAAACAAAGTAAAAATTAGGGGGAAAATTATTCCACAAAAACAATGTTGATTAAAGTTAAACAGTTGATATTAAGATTGAATACAAAATTATCAGTCTTCGTTTATTGGCATAATGTGATACAGTTAAATGTCAGTCATATTTTTCCCTCAGGAGCTTTAGGCTCAATAAGCCATATTCAACTGTGATATTTTATATGAAACAGGATTTATATTTACATAGTAGCAAACACTTCTAGGATTATTATTCTAGATTATTACATTCATGTTTATTTTTCTTATACGACGTACCTGAGGGTTTATAATGTATATAAGGATATATAAAACAATATCTGTAATATACTTTGTTAATTCGTCACACAATCAGGCTTCTGTGGTTTACGATCTATCGTGTTTCAATGTTTATGCTGTATTGTCACAATACGTCCCCTTTGCCACCTGCCGTTCCCTCCACGTACTACACATGTTTACGGAAAAACATGTTTTTTGTTATTAATTTTCAGCATCCCGAACTCTTTCATTTCATATTGATAATACACAATTCATTTTCTGTACTTCATACATTGACTGGTTGCACCTATTATTATTATATTATTAGTACACACACACACACACACACACACATATATATATATATATATATATATATAATACATATTATTGATTTTATGCACAGTTATACTAAAACCTTTTTTTGGTTAGCACCTTCTAATTCGTCTCTAATAGTCTATGGTAATTCTTAGCTAACATTTCCCATACAAGTTGTTATCGGTTTTTTTCTCTTTCTCCTTGTCCGTAACTTCAGTCTTATTTTCTTTCCCACTCTTTTCACTATCCTGGGTGTCTTTTGTTGTAACGTTTTTACTTTTCTTTTCTTTTTACCTTTTTATACTTTTCAATACCTTCCCTGATATAATACATTTTTCTTCATGATAAGATAAATTTTGAACCTCAAATTTACGAAGAATCATATTTTATTTTTTGAATGATGCTATTTAATCTGATTGCTTGATAACCATAAATAGATTATGTTCAGTTCTTAACGTTTGAAACTTTTGAGCAGACCGAATTTTTAGGTTTAAACTTCCATAATTGGATAGATGACAATTTAAGATAGTTTCACAGTTATTTATATAAATTCCTTTCAGCTGTGATCAGTAAAACGGAAAAATATTTTATTTAAATATATTAAAATATACTTTTGGCACGTTCGTGTATTTGTGACAATGTGTTGTGTTCCAGATTGATATTGCTAAAAGTCATGCTACGGCCTCTACATAACAACGGAGAAAGCCTTATATACAGTTTCGTCGATAATTACGAGTGAAATAACAGTTTCGAAAATTACGTCAGTTCGGCGGATTACAGTTAATAATACAAAAACTTCTCTTACGGCTCTCGTTGAATAAATAACAAATGATTTTTTACGATAATGATTATTTTCTGACACAGTTGATTATATAATTTTTGTTTTCAGGTGCAATATATTAGAACAATTGTTTATCGTGTAGGCATATTAATAATTGTAACTGAAATGTCGTCGTTTCTGAACCTTTCCAACGAATATTTTCAAAATTATTGGCTTTTATCCGGTCATAACATCGTTATTCCCAGTATTTTATAGTGCTTCATAACTTAGGCTACGACTGAATCCGTAGGCTGTAACTAATATACATGTAAAGCATTGTAGCATTTGTTGAATCCAAATGTTGAGCAGCGGGTCAAAAATAATTATTTTTAATGGGTGTCGAATTCGAATACTTGTGTGGGTAACATTTGGTAGTTAATGAACATTCAGTTACTAATACAGCAATTAAATTTTGGGAGAGCAATACTAACCGGCTGTGTTCGCAGGAACAGCTGCGGTATTTCACTTGGAAACATATGGCGTGGTTCCTCGTCCACAAACTTGATATATCTGCCACATTATGGCCGGAAGAACTCGGTGCTTGCTATTCGTAATATTCTCCTCCTATCTTCGTACGCCACTGCATGTTCAGCGAATTACAAATAACTGACAAATGCTTTCTACGCGCATATTACGTACGAGAATTTCATTCATACGTATTATTTACCTACACTAAAAATGGGTTATTAATAAATATTACATTAAGGCGTGTAGGTACATTGAAGTATATGAACATGAAAACTGAAATAATAAAACGATTAAAAAATTATTCTGCCGTTATTTTCAATAAAACGAGAAACAAGTAATTAATTTATTATGACCTGTTTTTGATTTTATCTCAATTCAGAACTACCATCTGCATAATTAATGTTCTTCAGGTAGCATACTTTATTGATTTAATTTTGGTAATTACTTATACAACCTAAAAATATTTATTGTCCTCAAATTACATCTACCGTTTTAGAGAAATAAATAAATAATTACCCAAGTTTAAATTAATAAAAGTACGTTTCATTTGTCCTGAAAGAAAAAATACTCTTTTATAATTAACATTTTATTTTCTGGCAGCAAATAATCTTATTGTTTGAGATGTTAAATTTCTCCAAGAGCCGTGATATTCTTTAATGGACTCACGCCTCTAGAAAGTAGATTGTAACGCTTTAATACGTGCAAACTCAATTATAAAATATTCCCCGTGGGCATGCTCTATATTTACCCAAAATTTTTATTAGAATTTACGGCAAGAGACACAATTTTATCGAAAAACGTTCTTATTCAACGACTCATTTATATTTCCACTTCTTTCATAATTTATATTACTAGTTATTTGTGATATTTTCGAAAACCTAGATTATAAACGTAATTATCTCTCAAGGGTCCACTGTCGTTACGTATTACAGGTCATCCCAGTCCATTATCAATATATTACCGGATCAATAATGGAAGAAATGCTATCAAGGAAACTCAGGAATATAGTTTATGAAATGAACTAAAGGATAAAGGTCAGTTTGTAAGGATAAAACACAATATTAGAAGTAATTTGATTCACAAGTGAATTAACAGCTTAAGCGTTATTAAGAGTGTTTTATAACCAATGTCAATAAAACGCAGATAGTTCGGCGCCGGGACGGAAATTACGAGGCACTGGAATTCGTAAATCACTTTACTACAGACAAAGAGCGGAAATTCCAATTTTTCGATGGTAACTGGGGTGAATACTCCACCCAAATCCAGTACGTAAACAGTAGGGATTGGACATGCATCCTCCTCGACACTGATGAAAGCAAGTGGACTATGAAGGGGACATAATACTAAAACATGGTATTTTTCTCAAGGAGAGAGGTTATGAAGTATGAGACTTCAGTGATGGGCACATGAGATCGCTTTTTGATAAATTATACGTCGATCCTGATTTTGATGTCCAGGCAAGGAGAACTGGAACTCTAATTCTTGCAGTAACTAAATAAGCAGATTTTGGAAAGAAAATTTGCTTATGTGAAAGCGGAAAAATGGAGGCAAACCTTTGAATTACCACTTGCAGGTAACTTTACCTGGGACTTCGGAGCTCAACACCGACTGAAGGAAGTATATGAACAAGGCTGCCGGCACGATCGTCAAACAACGCAGACAAAAAAAAGCGGTATCCTAATTTTTTAGGGGGGTTAACAGGCTACATGAGGGTGATCCTGAAAGAGACAACTCCCCTTTAATAGCATAGTAAGGGAATTGAAAAGAGGGGATGCGGAAGGTAGAGCAAGATAGCCAAAGGTTGAATAGGATCCTACCGAGTTTGCTATGGAGTCGCAGCATTCCCTTCTCCGTGTCTCCACAAGTTTTAGGAGGCAGTTGGCCGACTGATCCAATGAGATCAGCGGACAACTCCTGCCATATGCCCAAGGTCTTCGACCCCAGTACATATACCTCCTAAAATAGGCGAAGGTGTCTCGGCATGTGAGAACATTGATAAAAGAAAAACAGAGAAAGTTCCTGAAACAACTGCAATTCTTATGTAGGATTTTCATTCCATTTTGAAGACCGTTTTATGTGAAATATCGGATTACGTGCGACACTGAGAATGATAACTCATAGCTCCGTATTCAAATCATCAAACTGCTATTGAAGTAGTTTTATGTTCTAATATTATTATTTCACTGTATTTTTTGTAAATATAATTTTGCTCTCAAGTAATAATAAATTGTCAGTAAATATACATACTGATTTTAACTGAATAATTTAAACTTATTGCTTCATAATATTTTATTTTTCTTAAAGTAATCATATCCCCAGCTAATTATTACAAACTACCCGAGTCAGCTCACGGCTTCTTCAACTCTTGTGTAGCCTGAACTCAGATTCAACCTACAGTTTACTAGATCTCATTCTTCACGGTCTTACTTTAGTACTAAAGAAAAAAAGGCTTTCTTCCGTCTCTACAAAGAGCAGAGAAAAGTGGTACCAGGTGTGAAGCTGTCATGGATAATTCGATACCTATTACGGTCAAGGGTTTTACATCTTGATCCTTTAATACATTAATGAATTTTATGTTATATTTTTATGATAACAAAAAAATTAATAGTCATGAAGTCAATTAGTTCCTTTTTTAAAACCAATTTTTCACCAGTTTTTATGACCTTCTCCAGGTTATACGAATTAAAAACTGATTTGAAATTGTTAAATTTAAGAATGAATTTATCTCCTAAGTGCGTATTTTGTATTATTGAGATTGTATGCAGTGTAAAATTATAAAATAATTTTTTAACTTGTCTCCCATGCAGAAACCGAAATAAGATACATATCGAGTCTTAGAGCTTGGACCTCAGACTTTATTCAGTATCCTTTGTCTGTAATATTACAGGTTTCGAGTGAATTGGGAAGAAACAAGGACTCGAACGTTCTCTGAATATAAAATTATGTTCGTAATTAGCAGAAAACGTCATGACCCAGAGCTGGGGACACGAGTCCTAACTGATTCACGAAAAATCTTACTACGTTCAGCTTATTCCAGATTATCAGACTATCGGGAGGCTTTACTACTATGCGAAATGTATAACAGCTGATTTAGATCACTTATAGCTGTTACGACCGAACTAAGCATAGTATCGGTCATTACTATAGGCATGGTATCAGCACATAAAGTTAGTCTTATGGTGTGATCAAAGATTATTCTGAAATGTCTTTATAGCATATCCTAACAGAACACAGTTATACCAAAGCGAGAAACGTTAAGAAGAAAAATAGTAGCCTTTAGCATCGCATCTGTTCATGAATAATTCAAGTCTTCTCGGCATAATTTTCTTTTAATGAGGTATCCCATTGCCTTAGTTACCGTTTTGTTTCTTCATCCTTTTGTCCTGCACGTTTTAGAGCGCGGGTTCAGTGCACCTCACAAGTCCTGTGGATAATCCAGCCGTAGAATAGTTTCGCATTCCAATAGTACATTACAGCATAATCGTTCGCGGACAAAAGCTTGGGATCAACTACAGCTCACAGTACAATCAAACCGGGATAATTATTTCTCTAAAGGAGCATTCCAATAAATCCAACTGTGTGCGACACCCAGCTAACGCCACAGCGGCACAGTCGTGAACCGCAGCTTCTAACGCTTTCCCTAATGGAGATGAACCACGTTTCACTTCACAAAATATTAACTTGCGCTGTTTTCTGTGATCATTTCTTCGTGGACATTTATCGACCGACCGGCCTGTTAAATTACACAATCTGAAAGGCATGCCTATTAGTCTCAATCTAAAACTGAAATTGCTGATGGAAACAGCACGTAAATTGTGAAACATGTGAGTGACAAACTGATCTAAGAAATGTTTTGTACCGGGTGTTTGGTATTTTCATGACTATGGATTGACATCACTTTAGAACACCTGACGGATAAAAATTCTTTTGTTACCAACCTCAAAATTTAACTAAGGAGTATCTGCTTGAGGTTTGCCAATTTGAAACCCCCACAAAAATATTTTTCTTGAACGATTTTACAGGGTGGTGAAAAATTTGTGGGGGCGGAAAGTTTTTGCAACTGGGAAGAACGGTTTGAAAACGATAGAACTTCAGTGACTGGCCGGCGAGTTGAAGTGGCAACGTCAACGTTTCAAGCCCACATTGACGACTATGCTGAAGATACAGCAAAAAAAATGCAGTATCTGTTTGTATGGATCAGAACGTTGTCAGTAATAATCTCAAGTACAGCAAAACAAATGCAAGATGCGACTCGAAAGAGTTAACACAACAAAAACGAGGATTTTTTTTTCATTTTATTTCAACGTTAGTTTCTTTTACGTGATACCCCAATTATTTAACACTCCAAATCCGGGCATGCCATGGAAGCGGGAAGTTCTAAATGGATTGAATTGCCACTAGGAAAGAACCAACGTTCCTGTTAAGTATCCATTATCGATGCATCATGACGTGATTAATTATATTTTAGTGGCATTTAATGCAATATTTCAAGATAATTGATGAAGTCTAATTCTTAAATTAAATATAAATTTTATCAATTTCATTATGTGTTTTATTTTTTGGGATAAAAATGGTAAGTTGTTCGAAAAATTTAAAAATACTGTAACTATTTAGTATTAATTATAGGAAAAGGTACCCTTAATCAGTTTCATCAAGTCAAAACAATGGGTTAGTCCATAAGGTTAGTTGTTGGCGGCGTATTATCAGTGGTGTTTGCCGTGGTAATGATTTGACTAAACGTAATGAAGAGTAGGCTGTTGTGAAGAGTGAATGTAATTACATAATGGACGTCGACAGCAAGGTTCATCACTTCATTCAGCGATGTTGTTGTTGTGTTGTAGTATTGAGTCCTTATACTGGTCTGATGCAACCCTCCATGCTAACCTATTCTGTGCCAGCATTTTCATTTCTACATAACTACTACATTAAACCTCCTCCCTAATCTGCGTATTCCATCCTTAGCCTCCTTCTTCTGCTCTTACCTCACACACTTCCCTCTAATACTAATTTTACAAGACTCAGATATCAATAGGTAGCCTATTAACTTATACTTTCTCTTAGTCTCGTCTCTTATTAAACCAGAGATATCTTGTATATAATTTTATAAGATGAACTAAAATTAGGTTACATGTTAATGTCAATAGTTTAATTTCGCAGATGAATGTGATCATATAAAAAATACTAAAACTTCATGTACTTCATCAACAAGCTAAATTGTTGTATTAACTTCTTGAAATCTTGAGGACTGATTGAGGGTTTCTTTTAGTATTTCAAAGAGTTGTATCACAGTCACAAAGATTATATTACCATTTGAGAGAGCAAAAATTAGGGTATTAGAAAGTGTATTGTACCCCGCGTTATAAGTATTCTTGAATCATTACGCAGACTAAATTTCATTTCGAAACATGACATTTAAATTAATCTATTACAAATTACTTCAAATTTGTAGAATTTGTACCTTCAAACATGATACTAGAAGTAATAGTGATGAATCTGATCAACAGAAGCTTAGTTGATGAGCGTATTAATTTACAACCTTTTAAAATTGCTTCTTATGGTTCATGGATGAACGTATTGAACACATTTCTTAAGATTGCAGCAATCTTAGTAAGAATGTTTGTAGAATCTAAGCGCAAATAAATAGGACGTTAACTGTGTTCTGGGCTTACGTTGATAGCTGGATTTCGCTGAGAGTCCTCCATGGGCGTAATAAACGCATAGCCTATGATTTAGAGTCTCTGAGCCCTCACTCTATGATTGCGAAACTGTCTTCTTCCGCGTCTTATCTATAATTGCCTTTAGCGACCTCTTTTTTCTCATGTGTACCATACAATCTCCATTCCCGTTTCTGTGCCGCCGTCTCTGTGTGAGTCTACATGACCAACAACGCACTATCAGTTTTATGACACGTTGTAAATGTGTCACACTTTGCAATAAACCGCCCTACCCTCCCCTCGCATTATATGGGTCAGATTCTGGCCTAAGACAGTACTGCTGTACATCAACGGACTTTATTACCGCCACAGCAGTAAATGAGAGATGAATGAGGGAAACTTCAAAAATCTTCCGGGTGGAGATAAAAGTAACCAAGACATAATACATGGGTATAAATTATGAGGTTAATACTAAAACTGAGGAACATAAAAGGATCTAAACTGGTGTACCAGATTCATGTAAGTGTGTATTGTGAACCAGTTTTACGAGATCAGATTTATGCATTATACTTCATAAAACAAACAAAATTACGACTACCCTGGGAAGTCAAGATAATTTAATAAAATTTAAGCTTTTTCCTCAATAATAATTTAGCATACATGCTGAATTTTTATGCATTTAATCCTTACGACGCTATCTTTTATATGCATCCACAGGAATTGTTGCCATTGGAATAATATACTCGTATATTAAAACTTCAAAAATCTTCCAGGTGGAGATAAAAGTAACATAAGTATAATATACACTAAAAATATTGATGTCAAAGGTTATTATTTAACGGTATCTAATAATCACTGTGTTGGTAAAATAAACTGAGTCTCCGTAAAATTATATTCCAGTTCTAAAAGTTAGAAGTATTAACTGTAAGAGTTGTAGAATCTTGTTTCAAGATCAAAATTAAAGAGTAACTCATGCAGGTTTCCGATAAGCACGTGCGTGAGTGACAAATGTATGCTTTTGTTATTTATCGCACCGTGGACAATTCAAATACGCCACATTCAAAATACCAAGCCACTAACATAAAGAATAGTTTACCATAATCAATCAGTTCACTACCATTTTTTCTTTAAGCCTTTAAAAAATCATGTCGTCGTTTCCCCACTGCCTAATAATATTTTAGATTTGAGATATAGAATTTAGGCTATAGCTTCCATTACTCTCCACTTGTTAACCAAAGTATTAATGTAAGAGTGCTTGTTTGCTCTCTGATAGATACGGGAATATACTCGTCAATTTAGAACTGAGAAAGATAATTGGGAACGATGGTTTCACTATACATTTGATAGAAAAGGACCTTTTCAGTGCCGCAATTAATAAGCAATGAAACCGAGGCCTTTTATTGTAAAACAACATAAATTCAATTTTATAGGTCTCGAGATAGTTCAATATTTAACGTCTGTTCTTATAAGAAGAAATTAAATGAAGAAAAAAATCGGTGTTCTATTTTGTATTACTTGCGGCATTGGGAATATTTATTCGAGGAAGTAACGGGAAAGATCCAGTTTACATTATTAATAATCAGACTATTCGTACTACCAAATTACCTACTGTTGAATAGCCTGAAGTTCTTCAAAAATAAATTTATTGATTTCAGCCCTGGCTATTTAAAAACATTAAAATTTTATTCATTGACTTTGTAATGGAAATTTAATTTGATTTCCGTAGCAAGTAGCCCTAACAAACTTTAATTCATATCCAATTTTATAAAAAATATACTTGATATTTAAAAAAATACTTAACTGTTCTTAAAAATAGTCACAATAGAAATAAATAATTTTTCACTAACGTCTGTTTTTCTAAAACAATTATATCACGATAAATTAAAACAACCAGTTTCCAGACAAAATATGTTTAATTTTTAAGAAACATTCCTCCTATAGCAATATATACAGACAAATTTATAGGTTTTGAGCCCATTATAAATAATAATACATTTAACGTGTGCTTTACTGGTATACTGATTTTATAAATGATTCTCGGTTTTTCATTTGGGTCAAGGGGTTGTTAGAGAAAATAGTTTGTAGTGTTAGGATAAAGATAATGAATTTTAGTATTAAGAAATCGTAATCTACTTATATGAATTATGATCGGGAAGAGTAAACAATAGTGAGTACATTTTGTAGATATAATTTAAAAGAAGATAATAAAAATTTTAATGCTAATTATCTGAAAGGTTTAGTAAAGTTATTCAGTTAATGAGAAGATATAGTAAAGTATAAGTTTACGCACTGAAAAATTGACTTATAAATTATCATGTGAGAAATAAACCAGGTCAATTGATTCTTAAGAGAGAAATTTTCGACGAAATTCATGTAAGTCGTATAATCCGGTCGATAAACCGATAATCATTTGCAAAATATTTCAATTCAACGCCTGTTTTTTTTAAAAAAAGTATAAAGACAAATTAAAACTAACTCTTTACAGACAAGATATGAGTTTTAATTCGAAGAAAGAATCTACCAGTATTAGTGAATTAAGAAACTTTATCTGACCTGACTTCATTATAAATAATTTTTCATTTAACCTTTTTTTGAATAAAAATTGTAGTGTAGTAGTTGTAGTCTCTGGTAAATTTCATACGAACAAAATTATTTTTTACAAAAATAGATGTTAAATTATGTATTAATTTATAATGGGATCACGACCGATAATTGTTTCTGAATCCATTAGCATCGGTGGATTCTTTCTTAAAATTAAATTTTCCATTTTGTCTGTAAACAGAACGTTTATTTACTTTGGTAAAAATAAAATAACTTCACAGTGAGTAGTGAAGCGGCGATGGTATGCATGTAGCCTAGCTGCACGTACCAATCAATATTCGTATGGTGCAGAGTTTCCGATTACATGTCACATTATTTTTAATTTTAGCACAATTTATGATGATTGTTCGAGTTGAAAAATTGTCAAAGTTTACATGCCTTGCGTTGAGAGAAGCTGCTTTCTTTCATAATCAATAACACACGGTTCTACGTATTGCTTATTGCATGCGGGAAATGTGTTAATTTTGTTTTCTGATGACGGGTGCCCATAATGCTTTACGAACATTGTGAAAATTGAAATATATTCATTTGGACGTCAATACTGATTGTTAAGAACAGGTATAAAAATTTTATCAATACATTTTAACTCGTAAACAGTCATTCTTTACTTTTTTAGCGTATGATTTGTATCTATCTGTAACATTTCGTCTTTCAATAACTAATATAAAAGACTGGAAGGTATAAAATAACTATTTGTCCTGTTAATAAAATAAAAATATTTGAAGGTAGACGATAATCATATTTAGTCGGTAATTAGATAACGCCATTATCAATATATATAATTTACTAAGCCATGAACTATTCATACATCATTTAAAAAGGCAATTGGATTTCATTTAACTTGGTCATATAAAATTATACCGAGTACATTTAAAATTTAAATGAAAACTTCGTTGTTCATTGAAATTGTTTTGTAGTTTCTATTTTCTATGTGGAAATAGAAAGGCTGATATATTATTTGGCCGACCTCTTGTGGTCTAGTGGCAATCGTCACTGCCTCTCAACCCAGAGGTCCCGAGCTTGAACCCTGGCATTCGTTTGGATGTTTGTGTCGTCATGGTGATGGAGACTGGTAATACTTTTTATTTTTATTGATAATAACTCAGATGACCTGCTTTCTAGATTCAATAACAGATCGTTTTTAACAATGTTTGTCTTTTATTGATACATTTTATTTTTTTACACAGATATATATGTATGATTATAGTAATAAAATATATATATATATGTATATTTAAAACTCGTTTTAGCATTTAAGATATTTTAGTGATATATATTCACATCGTGTAAGAGTGATTTGTTTTACTAGACTGAACTGATAGCATTCTTAATTTCCTTGTTACCTCATCGTTCTTAAGATGGTTGGGAGCAAAAACCGTCCTTAATACATTCCATCCTTCCTGCCTTTCCACTTTCATACATTTTGTTAGTAGAACAACTCCGGTTTTCCGGATATTCCACTGACCACGTATCACTCCAAATTCGCAATGTGTTGTGAAATATGACAGTCCGCAGCTGACCCGGTAAGCCCTGAATGGGCTGCAGAGCCAAGGAAGGGAGTACATTATTTGAAAAATTATATTCAGCGCGTGAAACTCAGTTAACAGCTACATAACAAAGGGAAAAGTTACAAAATTTCGACTTACGTGCCTTGCGATTCTGTCGTACCTCATAGGTGGCTGTCCAATTGAACTTTACTTCATCTGATACCGTGACATACCTGAAATTAAATAAAAATTGTTGTAGTTCATTAATTTGATTTCAGACTGAAATGTTAGACAGACATGGAAGATAATTAGGACGATTGAGTTATTATGAGATGAAGTCAACAGTTTTTATTTGGGAATTGAAAAAGGGTAAGGTAGAGCAAGGAAGTCAAGGGTTGAACTAATGGTCTATTTATAGGTAACTTAAATTATTTCGCATAAAAGAAGCCCGCTCTGCAATCAGTAATCACTGAAAACAATTTATGTCTCGTCTGTTAACTGCTTTTTGGTGGCCTGCCATGAGACTAGTACGAGACCCTCAGTTCGTGATTATGCCAAATAAATCAGATATTGATTGTGCAAACTTTCAACATCATAATTATCATCTAAACGTGCCGTATATTTTTATGTATCCTTGCTATACAGTCCTGTGGTGTGTGACCACGTGGCTGGTGGTAGTTTTGGCCACGTTGGTCCAGGCAATGTTATCATAGGGGACTTCATAGGTGGATGCAGAGCTTTCCTGGTGCACCACATGTCAAGGGCTTCTATTCTTTTCCTTTCTGCACGTTCAATAGTCCACGTTTCGCACCCATGTAACGCCACACTCCATACGCACATTTTTAACGCAAAATTTATGTAAATTCTGAGAAACTCGTGAATGCTTTTTAGTGCGATCATACGATTCTTGATGGTCGTCGATACGTCCATTGTGAACCGTGGTGAGTAGGAAATTTGTGACAGGTAACCGTTTTAATAATAATGAGCACATTTTCGATTGTTCTCTGCTTTGTGACTTAAGAAATTAAAAACATTCCAGAGGGTCGACCACTAAAAACGCAACATTGAGCATCATTCGCGTGTTATGTATTTAGAGGAGTTTTCCCGACGAAATGAACTTGAGTTGCTTCGCAGCGGCTGCATTCATCATCCGAGACTGTCTGACGAAGGAAAAAAGACATTTGCTCTTCATCCGTCATATTCACACTATCTCGCTCCGTGCAACTTTTTCCTATTCCCCAGTGTTAACATAGACTTTAAGGGACGGAGATTTCAGACAGCTTAGGTCATTCAAGCGAAATCCCAGGCTGGACGAAACACGCAAAAGAACTTCCACAGAGCTTTCAGTTTTTGGAAAGTCCTCTGGAATTGCTACACTTGTAAGGGAAGTATATGACGGAGACGGTGTAGACAAGTTCCACATATTGTGTAAGTTTAGTTCATTTTTGTATTAATGGAACGCTTGGTTAAAAATAAGTATATGAAGAGAAAATATCAACGGAATGACTCAGACAAGATAACAGCATTATTACATTTTTAGCAACAAGGATAGATTCTACAGAAGAGAATATTTTTCAGAACATTTCAAGAGACTTTTACGTTGTTCTACAATCTTCATTTAACTAAATACTGCATGTAAAGGATGCGGCACAAGTGATGAATCGGTTTGTGGAAGCGACGGTAGGTGTGAGCTAGTGCACGTGGTCTCAGTCTGTTCCGTTGGTCAACCCACTTCAGTAGGGAACGTGGATTGAACCAGAGTTCATTGTGTTTTAACCGTGATTCATTTTGAAAACAATTTATCTGTTTTAGTGACGCAGAGAGATTTTCCGATGGATTAACAATCCGCGCAAAAGTACTAAGTGTAGTATAACTGTGTTGCTGTTAACGACCAGCGTCGTTGTTATTGTGGTAATCAGACTTAAGACTGGTCTCATGCAACCCTCCATGCTAACTTATCCTGCGCAAGCCTACTCATTATTATATTCTCCCTAACATAGTTAGCGTATTCCATATTTGGCCTTCCCTCGTCTGTTCCTACCGTACAGACTTCCCTCTAATGCTAATTTTACCATACCATCATGTCCCATAACGTGGCCTATTAATCCACCCTTTCTCTTGATCAAACTCCTCCAAATTGTTCTCTTTTCCCCTATTCTGCTTATAATTCCCTGGTAAGCATAATTCGGACAATATTGTATGAAATTAGTTATTATAAAATTCTATATGCTGATAACTTCAAAAATAAAAATCATCCTTTTTTAAAATTCTTTAATCTGTTCTGCCGCACCCTGTATATATAAACTTGAAACTTCCGGTTAATTATCGCTGTATCATTATAAAAACCATACATTCAATTATACATCCAAAGCCCTACAGCAGACATGCGGCGTTGATTTTTGTTAGAAATGAATCTTTATGATACACCGAATTATAGAGTAAATATCCCTCGTCAAACGAAAACAGTAAAATATAGTACAGAAGTTGAATTGCAGAGTGTAAACCTTTTCAAGAATAGAATGCATTAAATGAACTTGACGAGACGCTTAATATTTCTTCAGGTTTCTAATGAACCATTTTTTACCATTCTGGGAAAAACGTGGAGTTTCAGAATAGTTCTGGATACAGCCGGACAATTTTTCTTTACTTTTAAAAGTGAAACGTTATGTTTTCACGCTAATAACATTCTTCTTCAAAATATATTTCCACTAGCTTAGTATCTATTCTTCCCACTCACCAAAAAAGATCGTGTTCATTTGCAGCCACAAGTTTTCCGTTCTTTCCAATCGCGCGAGCTAGAAATAAGGCTACACATTTTTGATACGTTAGCGAAGAAGAAAATTTCCCCTCCGAAGAGAATTTTACACTCTGTGTGTAGCCGTGTGATAAGCTTTCTAATTTCCTTAACATATTCATAAAGTTGGAGTCAGCAGCGCAAAAGTAAAGTCTCCCTTGTTAACCTAAACAACTTCACCACATCGATTACTAGCTTCCAATTTCCGGAACTGCTACATTTGAGCGAGGCGGCCGACATCTTAGAAGGGTTTGCCTCACTCTCATTAAAGTCCGCTTTGCGAAACTCCAGCCAGCAGCATTACTCTCACAAATCTTGAAACTTGTGCTCCATCCTGAGGACACGGCTGTCATTGATGGATTTCAGCATGAAAACCAAACAGAGAGACACGAGAAGCGAAACGGCAACGTAAACATGGCAAACTAATTGCGAAATTTTGTGTACCAGTCGGTTGTATGATTGATCCTTCTGTAAGTACTGCACGTATCCTGAGCCGCTGAATTACAGAAACTAGAAGTTTCTCCTTAATACATTCTACCATTGAATATGTCGTTGCCTGTATCGCCTTTAAGTCAGGGATACTCGCTGGCTGACAACTCAAACTTGTGCCATTTCTTACGTAAGTTAATAAAGAACTGTTTAATTTTTAAACATCTTCCTTTGAATCCTTCAATGAATTTTAAGGATTCTTCTGTCACATAAAATTTCTTCTATCTTCCTGAACATATTTGTAAGTATAATAACTTAATTGTATGTTTTTAATAAATAGTTAATATTATTTATGATACTGGGACGTGTGTCAGACGGTCATCTCCTATAAAAACTCCAGATTTGAGTTGCAAATGGACGATAGTTTATGTATATATAATCATTTTTAACCGTTACAAATCAGTTTTTCTTATTATTTATAAAGATCTTTCAAGTAATAGAGAACGTAGATTTTCCCGACGAAGATGCTGGATGAAGAGTTCTCGGTATTCCAGTCGGGTGATGTCGTCTGTAATCCACAACGTTTCTATCGCTGACATCGCCATCATCTTCAGGTGAAGTGCACTTAATCCGTCTTTCAACTGTATTGTCCATTGTCATTCAGTAAAATATTTTATATATAACGAAGATAAATTATAATTTTTGTTAAGCATTTTGTTGACACATTTAAAACGCCTTGTTAATATTGTAATTACCTCAGACATGCAAATATTTTATATGCTTTTTCTTATATTTGAAAATTGCATTTCGATATTTGAATGGTAACCATAGTGTTTTTGATTGAGATGCTTGAACGGTAATCATAGTATTATTAATTGAGATGCCTTTGATGTTATTTAAAATGCGATTGATTTACATGGTATCTGTGTTTTTTTCTCAATAATTTTATAGTATTCTCCACATAAAATATTTCGCATAATGATAATGAGAAATATGTTCGGAAGTGATGCTGATAAATCATAAATAAACACTTTGCGACTTCCACACACAGTTACTATTTTATGTACAGCTCAAATACGGCTAATTAACTTGTACATGATACGTCTAAGTTAATTAGCCGTATCTGAATAATTATCTGATCGCATTGTATGAAGTTGAAGTGACTCTTGGAGCACTATGTTCACATATCAGAAGAGATGATTGAAGTTACAACTTTGTGTTTGAATATAGGCATTGGCTTTCATTCTCTTTGACATTAGAATACGAGAAAAAAACTGAAAGGTGTGGTGCGCACTGTCTGACAGGCTACCATAATGCGTGCACTAAGAATTTTAACGTGACGGGTAAGTATTTATGAGAGCGTGGCGTTATATGGGTGCGAAACGTGGGCGATAGGAGTTGGGGAAATGAAAAGACGGAAAACCTTTGAAATGCTATAGGCGAATGCTGAAAATCAGATGGGTGGATAGAATCACAATCCAGGAAGTTCTAAAAAGAATAGGGGAAAGCGAACAATATGGAGGACGTTGACTAAGAGAAGGGATAGATTAATAGGCAACGTTTTAAAATACGAGGGTCTTGTAAAATTAGCATTAGAGGGAAGTGTGTGTGGTAAGAACAGAAGAGGGAGACCAAGAATGGAATACGCTAAGCAGATTAGGGATGATGTGGGGTGTACTAGTTATAAGGTAATGAAAAGACTTACGAAAGATAGGTTAGCATGGAGGGTTGCAGCAGATCAGTATTAGAACTGAATACCACAACAACAAGGAGTATTAAGGTCAATAACAATTTTATTTGCAACAAATTCCTTCGTGTAACAATTGTAACGAGCCTCGCATTTTAATCGAGATAACAAGGTATGTCGTCAAACACTAAGAGTCATAAAAGTTCGAATAACTCATTAATTATGCTTTTGTCCAACACGTTTTTCTTATCATAATATAAAACAATCGATTTTTAAAATATGACCACCCAGTTTCATTACAGCCTGTATTTATAAATAAATAAAATAATGTCAATGCAATAACATATTTTTCTGACGAGAAAGTTTCTTTCGCCACTTATATTTTTGATATTCACTTTTTAAATTCCATTCTTGGAAATTTTACTTCATCTTTTTTTGTTGCGTCAGAATAAGTTATAATTTTCATTTATGTTGCTACTACTTACTAAGTTTAATTTTGTTTAGTTTATTCCTCATTCCTGGAAATATAATTTCTGTTATTTTAAGTAAAATATTCATAATGATAATATATGTGGACTGATATTCTTGATTTATATTTAAATATTAATAAAAGTAGTACGGTATTAGCGATCGTAGCAGGTACCTCTGACTTAATAAACAATCCAAACAAAATAAAAATTAAAAATATTTGGTTTAGTTCGAAACTAAATTCTATCACCGTAGAAGTATTGAAATGTTTGTTAAGAAAGCTAAAATATAAAATATTAGCAAGTAAAATTATAAAAATAATAATAATTTCAGATTAAATGATTTGGAATCCCTGACTTTGTGGAGTAGAATAAAGTTGAGGGTTATAATTTACAATTAAAATACGAAATTGTTCATAATGAGGATTAAAAACTTCGGTGATAAGACCGAAGTATCACTGCAACGTTATTATCCTTATGGTAATGAGTGGAAAACCAAACACTGAAGGTCGTTAATTACTTTTATATCTCTAATGGGAAGTTGAAAATAAATAACGACCTCTTTTACCCGTAATGACAAAAGATTAAAATTCCTACCACTACGAGCGCTTAGTTGTTTGCTTAATGCTTTTATTATTAAAAAATACGTTTTTTATTATTTTAAAAACTATACGTTTATTTCCTGAGATAATTGTAAATAAAAACAATACGAAAAATAGCATGATGGACAGTAAACTATACGTGTAATTCCGTACGAATTTTACATTGAGAGTTTTTTTTAATATTTATATTTTACATTCGTCACATTATTAACTTCTTAAGCGTTATATTTGCTTGTGATTAAGTTGGCTATTAAGAAGCAAAAAAAATTGTAGAAGTTTGATGCAATTTTTTAAAGCAAATGAAACAATTTAAATACCATTTTAAATGGTGTCGTCTGTTGATGCGGAGCACGTTCAGGTTTTGGATGAAATACAAATACAAGCAGAGAAGTTATTTTCCTTCAAACGCAGAGCAACGAACCGTTCCATTGGGATTCACTGTCGGAACGAATAATGAGGCCTGAAATGTTCACAGTATATAAAAGTCTGACCGATGGAATCAGCCGGGAGGCAAGTCATAAACTCGCATAAAATCACATAAATTAGTTATATAAAACTAAACCCCAGTTTCAAAGCTGAACAAGGGGCCGGCGCAGAAGCATGTATTAATTAGTAGATCGATGCTAAAATGAAATTATTTTCCATATGAGGTAATACAGATCTTTCCCAAACTTTTATTTGTTAGGATTGCAAATAATGAGGGGATTATAGCTAATCAATAGGTCGACATGATTAACTATTTCATATTACAGTGTTTAGCCAAGATCTTTATTACCTATCATTTGATGACGTTGTTCAATAAAATAAACACCATAATATGGAAATTCTCCAACAAATCTGTTTGTTAAGCCGCTTGGGTAATGATTTACTAATTCTTTAAAAATTCATAGAACAGGGAAAATTTATGTTTAACTAATAAAAAACAATAATTGAAGGGTAGTGAGACAATACCGTGAAAATAATTATTATAAACTTTAGGAAACTAGAGGGATCCATTAGCATGCAAATATAAGAGATAGAGATGACAGCAATGAACTGATTATCATCTATACCAATAAATGAAATTGAAGTGTCTGTCTGTATGTTTGACTCGAATAGATTCCAAAACGGCCCAACGGAATGAAATAAAAATTTGAGGGTTTAAAAACAGGAGATTAAACTTAAATATTCGTGAATATTTAATTTCACTATATTTCAGAAGATATTAATATAATTATATACATATGTAAACATATATTAATTCTGCGAGATGATTTATTCATATTCGTGCATTCGAGTTTCCAAAAGTGTATGAGGGTTGCCTGTACTCTTGATCCTTTTATGATCCAAAACAGGTATACGGATTGAAACATAAATTTCAACTTAAGTTTTCGTCTGTTTCGTTTCGATATGTTGCAGACTTCAACAGATATTATTGCAAATATTTATAAATGCATTTAATTTCTTCTCGAATGGCGGCGTGAAAACCAATTGCGTGTTAATAGCCGTATTAGACGTTTCTATACCATTCATCCCACTTGCTGTGTTATTATAAGCTTAATTTTGGCAGCATGAACGATAGAGGGGAACGAGAATTCTCACTCTTTCTATTGTTGCAGTAGGATTCACACCGTAATTAACCTATTGTTGGCAGAGAGCTAATACCCTGAGAAGTAATAAACTTCTGTGGATCGTCGATACGATTTATAAGTAAATTGGTTTTATTTGTCGCGTCAGGTAAATTTTAGTATTTAGTAATTGCTAATTTTTATAGGTTCCCAAACGTGTGACAGAGGGACCTGTTCTAAACCAACTGCGAGTTATTAGGTTTTCCCTGAAGCCATCACAAGTAAATGATACCGTACTTTTTAAGTATTCACTGAATTCAACAAATTCTGTACGTGTTGTTTCGTTTTTATGGCAAAATAAAAAGAACTATTTCCGCGCGAAAGAAGTCACGGTCATAGCTAGTTTAGAATTATTTTAGAAACCTTAACACGACGCAGACAATCTTAGGCGTCTCAGAAACCATCTCTCCATAATTATCCATTGAGTCAACGAGATTGCATAAAGTCTGGAATTTTAATAATTATTTAATTTATTTCTTGAACTTCTGCTTTGTTAATTCAAACTCTCCAAGTTTGTTATTAATTTGATTTTATTTAATTATTTTTTATTTTATAAATGTTTACGTAATCGTTGGGAGTGAAGGTTATATTTTAATTTACGGATGTTTATTGTACACACAATCGCTGGTAGTGATGATTTTTGGTACGCGCGTGTACCTGTCTAATTTTAAATTCTTTAACATGATTTAATGAAATAGTGATTAAGTTCATTGAATTAGTTTTGAAGTGACATGTCGATGCGTGTAATGATCACAAGGCGATAGATAGCGTTACGAACAGTATCCTTAAACTATAGCCCGGGGCCCTAGTCAACCCCTGGCTACCTTTCTCTACCATCCACATCCACTCTTTTCAATTTGCTATTAAAGGGGAGATGCCTGTTTCAGGATCAGCCACATTTATCCTGTTACCGCCCTCAAGAAATGTGGATATAAACCATGAATTCGTGGAATGTGAATGGATCGTTTAAACGACTTCTTGCGAAATTAGGGACCAGCGACTTTCAAAAATCACTTCAATTTTATATAATTTTAAAACACTTGGAATGAATTTCCACACCAAATTTTTAGTGACACTATGGTACAAGGTCACCTTGATTTGACCTTCTAAATAGTAGATTCCTGGGTAAATCAAACACAGAAGTACACAATGAAAGAAAAAAGCTGTAAAACAAATTGAAAACTGTACTTCTGTAAATGTCTTACTAAGGAATAAAAATTACTGTTAAATGATGAGTGGATTTTCGTTCACTTTTTTAATTCAATCATTTCAATTCAATCCTATTGTAAAATGTTCACCACATGTATAATGCATATATAATGTAAAAATTTCTGATTAAATAGTATACTTTTAGAAATATTGAAGGTGAAATAAATGTGTCTGAAGCATTTAAATAAATATAAATGAAAAACTTTGCAGTAGTGTCATGTGAAAAAGAATTTAAAATGAAACGTAATCGTACTCCCTAGCTAATATTGGAGTTAAAAAATACGTTTCGTAAGTAAATTCATTTTGAAACTTTTTGAATTCTATTCTCCGTCACTCAAAAAAAAGAGTAACTGTAAATTCATAAAAAAATATATATTATAATATCACATAATGTAGTTTTTTTGCTAGTGGATGTGTTTAGAGACTTTTTGACGTAACGAAATATTATTATAACGAAATCCAGTTATAATATTTCGGTTGTGATGAGAAGACCATGCTGCATGAAACGAAGGAAACTGTGTTCCGACAAGAACTGGATTCCATTCCGGTCTGGGAAACCGTCTCAGTTGGGATGAATGGCCCACCAGCATTCCAGAAGCTTATGGGATCTATGCGCTCCATTACAAGAGCAATCTCCTTGTGTTATTCGACACGCCGCAGCTTGGAGGATGTCTTCATAAATAAACACAACCTTCTTGTCTTGCAAGCAACCTGCATCTTCAGACTTACCTGTACCTATTATTTGTGCAATAAGTTCCACGCCAAAAAAAGATTGAATTTTCGTATATTTAAAACATTGTCTACGTAAGTGTTTAAAGAACAACGTTCTTTAAGAATTAATTTGCTATTTTCGATGGCTTAAGTATGCATAATTTTTTCCCATAAACGTGATTGATTATTGTGGTTAATAAATATTTACTTAGATAATTAAATCTATCCTTCGTAACTCAATTTATTATGCAATCATAAATTCAAAAATAAATTTAAAATCTGAAAATATTCTGTTTCTTGGCGTAAAAACCTAAATTTTCAGAGCGTCTAGTAATTTAAATTTTGCCTTCACCGGTCACACATAACATTTCTTACACATTGCGGGAATAACTAATGGAAATGGCAGAAATTAAACTCTAGCCTTTCTTACGTGTAAATCTCTTCAGTGTCACAAATGTCGTTGAAAAATTACTCTAATACTTAAAATCATTAAATGTTATGGCAAACATTATATTAAGCAGTTTGTAAATACTAATTCTGATTATTTTACTCTGTGATACTCATTTATGAATTTGTTTAGTTTAATGACATTTATCTTTTATCTACGCAATGGAGATTTATTCAAAGATATTGTAAATCATTGATGCGCTTTTCGTACAATATTATATTGTAAATGAAAGAATTGGTCCAATTTATTCATAACACAATTATTGGTCTATTTTTATTACTTTCCTATAGTTCCACCGAGATTTTCAGCGTGCCTATTATCCCCTCAATATGTAATCAGTTGTGGGCATAAAATAGTAAAACTAAATTATTTAATTTAATCGGACATTACCAAATTAACAAATAACATCAAAGCAGATTTGAAACTGTTGTTACTGTTTTGGTAATCAGTCCTAAAACTGATGAAATCCGCCATGCTAACCTATCCTGCGCAAGCCTATCACATATACATTACTACCATATCTCACATCCTTATCCCACACACTTCCCTCTAATGCTACTTTTACAAGAACTTCATGTCTCAAAACGTGGCCCATTAGTCTATCTCTTCTCTTGATCAAAGTCCTCCAAACTTTTTTCTCTTCCTCTATTCTGTTCTATCCATCCATCTGAGTTTCAGTATTCTCTTATAAAGCTTCTATTCTTTTCCTTTCTGCAACTCCTATCGTCCTATCGCATCCATATAACGCCACAATTCATACGAACATTTTCAGTAATGATTTCCTAATATTCTCACTTATATTACCCATAAGTAAATTCCTAGATTTTTCCCTGTGCTATCCTACTCTTTATGTCCACTATATTTCTACCATCCCAAGTATCAGAATTCCTTAACTTCCTTCAAAATATCACTCCCAATCTAACACCCATTGTTATTCCACTATTCCCCATACTACGCCCCATTACTAATGGTTTTCTCTTTATTAATCCTCATGTTAAATTCTTCTACCTGACCACGTATCACTCCAAATTCGGAATGTGTCATGTAAGATGACAGTCCGCAGTCGACCCGGTAGGCCAAGGCCCTGAATGGGCTGCAGAGCCAACGAAGAAGAAACTCTTCTTCCAGGATCACGTTCATGCCACTTATTATGTGTTCCAAGTCTTCTTCTGATTTTCCTAATACTTCAATAGCATCAGAAAACATTAGGGATTTTATCTTTCTTCAATGCCCGTTCTATATATAAGTTAAACAGTAGGGGCAACAGACTGCACCCTTGTCTTACTCTTTCCTTGATATCTGCTTTCTTTGCTGACCTTCAATTCCAAATACTGCTGACTGTCTTCTGTAGAGGTTATGGATAAGCTCTCTTTCTCGATCTTTTATTCCTGTCATCTTCAATATCCTTAATAGTGTGTTTCAGTTAACATTATCCAAGCCTTTTTTATAAATGTACAAATTCCATGAGCGTAGACCTGGTTTTTCTTCTTCTGTCTTTTAAAATTAGACGCAAAGTCAATATTGCTTCTCTTATCCCTACATTCTTCCTAAAACCAAACTGATCTCCTAACTCGCATTCTATGTGACATTCCATTCTCCTATATACTTTTTTCGTTAATATTTTTCATGCATGAGATACGAAGATAATTGCCCTGTGCTGTTCGCATCTATCAGCCCCAGTCTTCTTCGGTATGGGTATAATTATGTTTTTACTTCTGGTATTTTCCTGTTTCGTAGTTTTCGCGAACTATCCTGAGCAGCCATGATATTGTTCTTCGTCCTTATCAACTCCGCTGGAATGTTATCAATTCCTGGCCCTTTACCGTTGCTCAGGTCTGTCAGCGCCTTATCAAATTTTTCCCCCTACCCTTCATCATCAGCCTCCTCTTCTTCTTCTATTAATGACTGATCTATGAAACTAATCACGACATAACAATTTTATATATATATTGTGTTCAATAAATTAATATAACACCAGAAGAAATTTGTTTATGTCCCTTAAGTCGCAAAGTTGTCGACAAAACGTAGTAACGTATCTAATGCGTTGAATTATATATACGTGACTTTTATACTATTTAAATCAAATAAATACACTTGATATTAAAGTTTTTGAATACATGTGTTGAATAAAATAAATATAACAGTAATTTATTGAGATTATTTTCATACTTGAAACTTGAATAATTCATTTTACATTACTCCCGTTTTTTTCTAATCAACAAACTATATTTCATTCATTTCTGTAGAATTGAATACTTTCATTAGAATTCTGTGTATTTCATTATCCTGATATTTTATCACGAATATCATATCGAAAATTGTAACGTTTCATATCATTTACTATGCATATGACTAAATTTATTAACCCTACGTTAAAACCTTGAAGGTATTATCTTTACGTTGAAAGTTCTGGTAATAATTTCATTGTATTATATTAAACGCATTAATTAAACGTTACGATAATGAATATAGCTCATGAAATGATTAATATTTAGTCAAACACATTATTCTCGTGTTTTGGCAATAGATTATGACGTCCATTGTTCAGGTAATTCCAAAGAACGCTCTTATCTCTGCTATCTACATTTTCTCCATTAATAATATCATAACGGGTGACACCAGGGGAAAAATAAATATTAAATGCACGTCTCCCGGAGATAGGAATAAGCCTTTAAATCCTCTTTTTGATGGAGAAAGCTGCCTTCCGAGTAGATGAAAACAGCTGGGAAGCAAGCGGAATCATTAATATTCCTGTACGGGATTTAAGTAATGCACAAAAACAGTATAAAAAACTTTATCCCAGCCACGAGGCGAATCTATTATTTTAACCCAGAAATTTGAGCAAAAATTCATCCATTGCAGGGCCTATTATTGATATAATCGTTATAATTTATCAGACCTGCCAATAAAGCATGCTACGGTGTTGACGACCACAAATAAATGTTTCATTACAACGGCAACACGCACACACACACAAATTGAATGTTCTACAACGATTGAGGGTTTGGGGTAAATGTACTGTTCTGTTCATACTGTAATTAATTATTTTGCACGCGATGACCTATAGGTGAATCCACATTGTTGTGTGACTTTTTGAGAAATAAGGGGCAATGTTCGACGAGTTAATTGAAAACTCTTTTACGTCAAACATCTGTGAATCGGGGTTTATTAATGTAACATAATAAATTATATTAGAAATTTCTGGGTGTGTAAAATTTAACAAGGTTTAAAATATAATGAAATACACACTTCAAATCAATATTATCAAAACAATTAACTGAAATTTTTTACCTTGGTTCCCAGAACTAGCAAATGTTGTTATTAAAATGTATCTGGGGACCCGGTGTTCCCCGGGTATTTATTTTATTGTCGCGGTACATTATTTAATTCTTGATTATTTTATTGTCCCGGTACATATTTTAATCTTGGTTATTTTATTGTCCCAGTACATTATTTAATTCTTGTTTAACACAGGACTAAACGGCCATCGAAAGCTTCACAATATGACCCTCAAATTTACTCCCAGTGTCTCTAGAGAGTAAAAAATGTTCCCAGTACAATAGCATGGCTAAACAATTTTCTGGAAATTAACTGAATAAAAATTCTCTTACACTTTATAAGAGCACAAAAGACTCCCGGTACATTAAAGAAATAAAAATTGCCTCCAGTAATCCAAGAGTGTCAAAAGTATTTCCGGTAGCCGAATATAGTAGTAAACACTCGGTGATTCTTAAGAAAGGTAAATTTACTTCTGTTATTGTGAAATGGTAATAATTATCTTCGGTACCTTAAGACAGTAGGAGATGCGCCCCTAAATGGGTTATTTTACCTGTCAAGTGTTAAAACTGGACCCATGTGTCATATAAACTTAGGGCGATAGAAACAGATCCAATTATAACAGAACTAAATCCACCCCCTGATAATCACCAGAATTAAAAATGTGCAGAAATGTGTTTTACCCCATTCCACGCGCCTGCTACGGGATGAACTACAATTTAAACCGCATGCTAAATGTCAGAATCAAACTCAAAGCCTCGCATAGCACTGATTTCGATACGAAACGAGACCATTTTATTTTTATATTACGCCCTGTGCACCCCCGCCCGTATAAATACATCATTTCAACACTGAATGGGGTTGAAATTATATGCAAACAAATAAAGCGAAAAAGCTATCGAGTTAATTGGCCCAGAAAAATATGTATTAGAAGAAAATACCGGCTTTTATGGATATTTAAAATTTTCCGCCCCCTCCACATCCGCTCAGATGGTGGTAGCAATGTCTTACCCCAATAATGTTGATTTCTGGGCCGCCAAGAACACGTTTTCAAAATTTAGTCAAAATTATTCCATCCGTTAAAAAAAGTATGTAAAGTCAGTTTTACCCTCTTCCAACCCTCTCAGGCGATGAACTAAAACTTAGATTGCATTTTTTATTTCAGAATTAATCTCAGCGGCTCATATTACACCGGTTTAAACCCTAATCTCGATTGTTTTCTGGTTATTTTTATGTGATACCCATCGACCCAAATTCTAAGAATAGTCCCCTTCGATTATGGATATGGTTGACATTATATGCTAGCAGGATTGGAAAACATACTGTAGAATTAATTCATCCAATAATGTATTTATATGATGGAAATATTGGCCGTTTTTGCTTATTTAAAATTTTTCACTCGAGCCCCTAGGGGTTTTACCCCAACAGTGTTAATTTCCGGTTCGCAAGGAATATGTGTACCAAATTTGGTCGAAATAATTCCACTTGTTTAGATTTGTATGCGGAACAAATAAACACATACAGGAATTTTTTATAGAGATACAGGACTCACATGTAATTAACAACTACTTGTGGTTAATTAAATAAAATTTTGTTGAGATTAACACATTTCGTATTATGGGATAATATGTGAGATCTAATCTGACTCCTGTAAGTTTATAAATATAACATATACGTTCTCACTTTAAGGCGGAAAACAATTAAATAATCATATTTATGTTTTATGTTTATTTACATTTTCTAAATAATATACGAGTAACTACCGGGAACAACCAGGTTTACATTGTTGTGTGAAGCTACTCTTTCTTGGAGACTGTCTCTTTTTTTGTTCTTTTCCTCAGTATTTGTAATCAGTAAAAGAAAACACTTAGCGTAGTCGATTTCCCTCGTCAAGATCCATTTGTCCCTGACAAATAGCACTAATGGATTTGCAAATGAGCATGCATTCGAATGAGACCTAGTTTCTACAGATTCGAATTCAGTCCTAACATAATGGGCCAACCTCCATTTCACGGAATGTTTTATTGATAATATTTCAACAGGAACAGGTCGGACTGACAAAATATACGTTACTGTCTCCGCTTCGGAATGGGATTTCAGATATTAAATAAAAAGATATTTGATATATCCAGTATGAAGATTCTTGACTTTATTTCCCAAATAAACGTTAAGTAGAAAGTGTCCCGTATATTCATAACTTCTTTCCTGTTTGTTACGAGATTAATATTTATGGATTTCATTTTCTTCCAGCTAACATTTCGTTGTAAATAAATGCGTATGAATGACTGATACATAAATTTCGTAATATCACAAATAATGAGTATTGTTCATCTTAGTAAATACTGTTAAGTAAAATATAAAACTTAATAATTATAATTGCATGAAACATGTCAATATTAAAGCTGATTAATAAACTGACCGTAACGGCAATAAAAGAAGCATTGACAATTTAATAAATGCAACAAAAATAAATATTTTGTATTATTTTAATTAGTGATATGTTCTGACTTTAGCCATTTTATACTGTATAATAATCACAACAGTTGTAATATTTAATCTAGAGTTCCTAGTTAACTCAAGAAACATTAAAGGTTTTATGATAGACAACAAATTTACAATCGTTACATACATTAATTATACATCAAAACTCCAAAAAAATATATACAAAGCCGAATTACTGAATCAAAAAGATTTAATTTTACAAGCAATCGTCCGTTCGTCCCTAAATTTAAGCTATCTCCAAGATTAAATCTCGTTGTTAAACAGTTGCTAATTCAATTTCAATTAAACTATTTTTTCTTTGCAGGCAGGTTTGAAATTCCCAAATCTAAGTGAGTACGAGAATATATTAAAAAACGTGATATAGTTTTTTGTAGCTTTTATTAGGAATAATTTTCAGCAAAATTTTTACCCAAAAATATAAATCTTAACAATTTATTTCATTGAACAGAACTTAGTCTCACTAAAAAAACAGCCATTTTTGTTTGTTTATTTACTATATATTTATATTTTGGGATGTTCCTTGTGGCGGTAAGGGATGCCTGTGGGAGTTCTCCCTCGCAGATATTTCGGCCAAGATTGACTGTGGGACTCGCCTCACTGCGTTGGGAATGTCTCGTACTCTCTGTATTTTTTTTTCAAACTCCTCACATGCCGAAGAAACTTTAGCTATTTTAGAAGATGTATGTATTGGGGTCGAAAACCTTGGCCATACGGTAATAGTTGTCACTTGATCTCAATGGATCAGTCGACCAACTGCCTCCTACAATTGGTGGGGAGACGGAGAGACGAATGTAGCAATCTCATCTCCAGTCATTCGGAGTGCGTGAGCCCGACCTTCCTGTTGCAGGTTTTCCATGCTTTTCCGTTCGTATCTTCATGTGAAATACCGGGTAGTATCTTTAAACTATAGCCCCGGAGCCCTAGTCGGCCGAAAGCTATCTTACTGTACCTTCTACATCCCCCTTTTCAATTTCCTTCCTATGCTGTTAAAGAGTTGTCCGTTTTAGGCAGGATCACCCTCATGTAGCCTGTTACCCCCCCCCCCATTTTGCTCTATTTGGGAATTAAAATACATTTTATGCTTAGCTACAACTCTAAAATATTAATTTAAATGTTTGATTCATTCTTGTAAGTAAATTTTAATAATGTGCAAGTAAATTTAATAGAATCTTCTGAATTATGCAGAACTTGTATTTCGTGACTAATTTTTTTCTATACGAATCGCTTAGTCAGATTTTAAATTTTACATTAGGACGTTCGTAATGGATATTATGGTAAATGTATTTAGTAGAAATAGAAATACATATTAGAAAATAATGTAAACTAACGACTGACGACTTAAGATAAAAATTCAAATTGAAAGCAGATAACTACGGAAATGGAGCATCCGAACGAATTCATTGTTTTTATTAAATGAATATTGGGGAAATTGAATAAGTTACAGGATGTTACGCTGCAATGTAAATAAACTGTTGACAATAGTATGGACAATTAAACTTTATTTGCCAAGAAAATTACTGGAGTTAAAAGTAAGGTGCATTATAGTCGTAATTTAAATACTGAAAAATATTAACAATATTAATTTCAATCGTTTTGCAAACAATAAATTTCCAGAGAAAAGTTGTAACTGTTGATAATAATAATAATAAACTGGTCTAATGCGTTGCTTTCAGGAATGTTTTGTTGTTTGTTTGGGTGCTAACGGGCCATTACTTCGGAGGTCCTAACACTCTATTTCCTTCTCGTAAAAGCTTATTTTAGCTGAAGCATGGGCAGTTTCCTCCCGAAACCCTAATTCTGTGTTCTAGTCGTGTGTCTCCGCGGATGACCGTATTAAAAGTTACGACGCATTATGCGCGTCCACACTATAACGTCCCAGAAAACTCTGGCGCTGATGCTAATGCACTGACATAAGGAAAACGTATGTCGTACGAGGGAAACTGGAGTCAACTCTAATGATGAGATTTTATCCGTAAAAGCAAACAGATATGGACACAAATGTGTACCGTCTTGCAGATTGTCATTAAAGCGGCATTGGTAATTTCAATTAAGATACAGGTCATCTATTTAGTGTTAAGTGAAAAATAATCCTTTGCTTAAGGATACACCTAATTTATTTCTATGGTGTAAATATATTGATATGTCTTATTTTCTTTCGTACAGATTATTTTCCTGCTTTTAATTCTCATTTGAAACATATTGTTAAGGATAAATTACTATTAACTAATTTTTATATTGATCACATTATTAATGTTTTCATATTCTTTCATGTTTTATCTATATAAATAAAAAGAAATTTACGCTGTTTTATATACCGAACCTTGTAGTAATCTAGGAAGAAGAGAGAAATTATCTTTGGAGAGCTTAGTGTAACTACGTCTTTGGGGTACGAGCGAGAGCTTTGGGGAAGGAAGAAATGGTTGGGCTGACAACAATAAACACTAAAAATACCAATAGCAAATCCTTACAGGTTTTCAATTCTAAATATACATTATTTTTGTACGGCTGTGACACTGGACTTATAAATAATATATTATCATTTCCTATATAATTATTATTATCATTAGTATAGATAAATAGTTAATGCTAAATTACTTTCAACTAGTTTTTTGTATTAATCACATTATTGCTACGTGATTTATAACGCGCAATAATATAATATAACACCTACAACGTTTTATTTAACTATATATCATGTTTGTACAAAGTTACACGTGTTTTAAATCCGAGACTACACCAAAAATCTTAGATTCAATGCATGTCGCTACAACATTATTAATGTTTTCACATCCTTTCATGTTTTTATCTTTATAAATAAAAAGCAATTTACGCTGTTATATATACCGGACCTTTTAATCACACAGCGACTTATAAATTTTCCCTTAATAGTTCCTATAGCATTCCACCAATTTTCCGTTAAGTTTTGGTGTTTAGCGCTGATCATTTCAGAGAAGTTTCCTGTAGATCTTTTGAAAATTTATGTTCCATTCTTCCCCCCCGCCCCTTTTAGGACAATAAATGTCCCACGTCAATCATCTTCTCTGCGGCTTCATGTTTGTCTGTTATACGTTCCTGTACCATTCATCCAATTAGCATCATCAAATGTAGCCTGCCAAACAAGATAATTAACTTATTGTTTAGTGTGGAATAATGCTTAAATTTAGCTAAAATTTTATTTAAGTAATGATACTTAATAATAACCTGTAGAAAAGAACTGAAGAGATAAAGCCTGCAGTATAAACGAGGAATGAATTTTTGTTTTAAAAATGTGCAAATGTGTGTCAAATACGAATGCGCTCGCGGTTCAGTGACGTCACTGAGGGGTGAAAGAATAAGAGTATACTAGTAGTTCTGCCAAATTTAATAGCATTCAAAATTGCTATTAATTTTTACATCTTTATAGGTTTTACGCACACGATAATTGCCTAATTTATTCATTTTAGGGGTAAATAGAAATAAATATGCGGCGAACTAGCTAGGTCATGATATAAAATGGAGTAACAAATTTACCAATCGTAAAATATTATGAACTAAATATTTACTCGCTGTATAGGAAAACGTTACTCTTTGAAGACTTTCATCAATGATATACGGTTGAAATATACTAAATTTTTCAACAATCGTTTATTCAATATTAAGTCATTCAAAAACTTTTCACCTAAAAAGAAAATAATCTTCTTGAACTCATTTAAAAAAATCTATGCGTCAGACACAAAATAAAAGGAAGTTCATAGATAAATTTTAGTAGAGGATTATAGATTAAAATGATTATATTAAAATTATTTCAAAGAATAATAACTCTTTCGATCTTTATATTATTAAACTTTTATTCGTGGTTATATTAAAAAAGTAGGAGGTAAATTTATCCTACTATACGCTTCTATGAGTAGCTAGTTTTGTTTCATTGATAAATAAAACGAAAACAGTCTTAATATTACAAACCTATACGTATATTCCAAGTTCATTGCAAAATATTGTTTATGTTAGTAACGACCATTCCGGTATGCGTTACGTAGTAACAACGATATTCAGATAAATTCATATTTAGTCACGTATGAATATTAAATAGTCAAATTACTAAGCCTTTAGGACCACTCTACGTTAAATTTGATTTACAACTCAAGATATTTCGATGTGTCATCTAAAAATTACTCTATCCATAGGAATGCCATCCCGTCGATATACATTTTATCTAAGTTCACGAGGGAAAGCATCAAAGGCTTTGGCGAAGTCAGTGATTACTTCATCAATTTTAACCCTTCATCTCTCTACTCGATCAGCTAGCTCCTGAAACAAATTTATTATTTGCCAACACACTAGAATCTTTCCAAAAAAACATGGTTTGCTGTAGAGATCCACTCTTTATTTTTCCTAGTTAAAATCGGAAGTAGGCATGCTTATTCCTGAATTCAGTCGAATCAGATTCCTAAATTTTAGAATTACAGTTTTACAAGCTGCCGAAGTGTTTTAGAAATACTTAAAAACTTAATATTAGTTGATTGAACATAAAACGTTATTAATGCATAATATCCATGCCAGGATTGTTTACGTCTTGTATGTTACTTATAAGGACGATAGAAATTATGCAGAGAGGTATTTTTAAAGATAGTAATATAGGATTGTCTAAAAGTATAATGGATAGCTACACTGGTTGCTGTAAGAATTTTGGTATTACGATGATAGCAAAGAATATGTTAAGTGGGAGGAATAAATCAAACTATGTACACAACTGAAAAGTACGCAACATTCCACAATCAGGCAGAACGGATTTTCAGGAACGGATTTCCAGGGATTAATATGAATTGTTCCCTTCTGTCGGATTAAATATACGAATAGAATAGAGAAATCATAGCGAATAACGTTAGAATTCGATTCATATTGGAACACATGTTACTTTGCAATAAATTAATGTATCGTATATAATCTTTATTTTAGGCATTTAATTTCAGCGGCTCCGTTTCCTCTCCGGTTATTTCGTGTACTCGTCGACGATTTATAAGCACCATAAGCTATTAAGGGGACTTTTTCTCTGTTACGGCCGTCCGCATAATTCATTTTGCCAAGAGCAAATGCTAAGTGGCGACAGCTCTGGGAACCATATGCTGCAAAGAGATTATTCCTCGCCTCCCTTTATTTTCTTTTACCATAAGATCGTGAAATAGGTCGTCATTTAATTATTTTTAAAAGATGGAAAATGTAATTATTATATTTCGTATTGCCCAGTTCGATCACTTTCATGTGATTCGAAAAAATGAATTGTGACTGATATACAATGATGCTCTCCTCTCTTGAATTGGCAGTTTTCGTACAGACGATTCGAGGAAAGTTACTCTGAAGTAACGGAAGAAGAGTAAACTCGTTTCCCGTCATTCGGAATGGCGTGAGAATAGTACCCAATGCCCGACCTACCTGATGCAGGTTTCCTATGGTTTTCGCTGCATCTCACCGGGTAGGATCCTGAAACCATAGCCCGGGGGCCCTAGTTAATCCTTGAATACCTTGCTCTACCATCCGCATCCTCCCTTTTCAATTCCCTTCCTATGCTATTAAAGGGCAGTTTCCTGTTTCAGGATACCTTCCGCATCCCCCTATTCAATTCCCTTACTATGCTATTAAAAGGGGGTTGCCTGTTTCAGGATCACCCACGTGTAGCCCGAATAAAAATCTAAGCACAGGTAGAAATGTGGGATGATATATCTTATGATGATGTGTATAAAATACTCAACCTCGTATTTTTTGAGTCACTAATATCAATAATATTTTTTTTAAATACAAGAAATCATCCATAATGAGAGGTACCTATAAGTTCTCGTACTCACAATCTTAGATATATTCAATATGGAAAATTAATGTTTCTGGTATATTTACTGATAAATTAATATAATTATCAATAATAGTAAATGCTTACACAAAACACATAGATTATTCAAATGTTGTATAAAGAAAAACGATGATATAAAAGGGAACATAAAGAATTATCTTGAATATTTTTGTAGGGCAATTTTATATTTCAGAATAGAGATGTGTCAAGAATATTATTAATAATAGACAACATATTAGTACTGACATTCACAACGTTTCTTCAACCAATTGGTAGACCTTATCATGTGAATGGTATATATAAATATGTTTAAAGCAACTACATGTTTCGGACCGAAATGTAGTTGCTTTTAAAGAATATTTTTTGTTTCACTAATTTTTGTTTTTTTGGCCTTATTTAAGGTTTATTAAACTTACAGACAATAACTATTATATTATGAATGATATATATATATATATATATATATATATATAAATTAAATTTATCATTTCACTTGATAAGGGTTACCAATTAGTAGAAGAAACGTTGTGAATGTCAAACAAATACTGATATGTTGTCTGTTAATATTAAGGCCATTTTATACCATCGTTAAGGGAAGAAGTTGGAAATGTAGCTGATGATAGAACTGTTGTTATTATCCTGTCATTCCTAGTTATATTTATTAATAATATAAAATACTTAGCATAATTTAGTTCTAGCTAGACAGCGGAACTGATGCCACAAAGAAGAAACCTTGACGCATTTAACTATCCATCAATTGTATCACATTTTTATGATTTTTCTTCGTAGTTTGTGATTAAAAATTACGTCTTTTAATTCTAATTGAAGCTGGAAGAAGTACAATTCACGATTTTTCGTCCCTCAATATTTCTGCGCCATTATTCTTCTTGAATATGGCGCCACTTTCATTGTGTCGTGACAAATTCTATGGCTTCTCCTCTTTTTTCATATTTGAAATGTTGCCAGAAGCTATACGTGTGCTCTTATGCAGCGTAAATATTGAAGACGTGTCTTCCACGCTTTTCTGAGTACTTGAGTTGTGTATGCTTTCAACTTTCATACACCTAGAGGGTATTCCAAGTTTCCATATCTAACAGCTTTCTACATCTTTGACACGTCACCCATAAGTTATGCCCAGCAATCAATATATGCAATAACCTTTTTTAAAAAAAATGATATTTTCTTCCTGTTGGTTGAAGAAGGTAACACATTCAATATTATGGCAAGGATGTGTAAGCCCTTAAATTACTTTATAGGGTAGAAAAAATTAACTTATCTACATACCATTAAGTACTGAAATGGTTAAATGCAAATGAACTAAGATTGAATTTATTTATATAGTTCTCGACTGGCTGGGAATTATATTGAACAACATGAAGAAGATTAATTAATGTATAGTTCATGCTCCACTTAAACACTGAAAAGTAATGTTTTAAAAACATCCGTTATTCCTATATTTAATTCACATATTATCAGAAAAATATAATAGATAATAAAACGTATTCTGTATAACAAATGAATTATTGAGAAAATAATAGTGAACATGTCATACACGATCCAAATATGATACTATTTATTTTAATACCCACGAAAATAATACGTCTGTGAAAGATCAAGTCTTAATGAAAATTGTATGAATATTTTATAGAAACCCTGTGAGAAGTCAGATAAAACAACTTATATATATATATATTGTATATGACTATCTGGGTGCCCGACTTTGCGCGGAAATTCATTTGCATTCGACCGATCCAGTATTTAAATCGGCAGTAATCTCTTTGTCTCTTTGTGATTGTACTAACATCAAGAGCTTCATATTTTTGAAAATTTACGTTTTCTGGCCCCATAATTTGTGAGAACTGAAGTTGGACACATCCAATGCAATTACTCAATATGGTAATCAAGGTGAGAAATTTCTTAATACTTTAAATAAGCACATACATTGTCGTCGAAGCGAAGAAACAATTTTCAAAGTAACATTACGTAAATAAAAGGCTAGTTACTTTTAAGTTGTACAGTAATTTCGCTTCACAGGCTACGTGAGGGTATAACGTATCACGTTGTAAGTTCTATGTCTTCAGGGTAGGAACTTTCTTTGGCCTGAAACCGGCGAAGTTCGGAACGTAAATCTTCAAGATATGAACAGAAAACTTCTCTGAGGTGATCAACGCCAAACACTAAAATGTCACGGCAATCTAATTACTGGTATAGGAGCGCAAGAGGGACGTATTCGAACGAGGAACGTTAATTAAAGCCCAGAGCGCACAGCATACATTGCGAGATTGGCTCACAGGAAATCCAGAGATGTGCAAGTAAATTCTTAAGGGCTAACCTCGTACTACTGGAGGAAATGATTTTAAAACATTAATCACAAACAAATTTTGTAAAGGACAAAAGTGAAGAGCGAAGTAAATTTTAAGGGTGTAATTATGGCTTTCAGCCAAAATCAGATTTGAGCGCTGAAAAAAAAATCCTGACCGCTGTTTATTTTACTTCGAGGTCGTTACACTTTCAAATGCTATTGGGGATGTGTTCCAATTCAATGGTATAAAAAGGCTGGGCACCCGAAAGGATGCATTAAGAGTTGAGAGAGGAAAAGTGTGTTTTGGCAAGGGCTTCCAACGGAAATGGAGAAATAATAAGTTCAGAAAGAAGTTGAGTCGGTCATGGAAAGTATATCGCTTTCGCGGAGTAGAGGGAGAGGCACTTAGAGTCATAAATGAAATTGATTGTTAAGTAGAATCAGACAAACAACCAGAACAGCCTCATAAATGTATTTATTGTATTTACAAAATTTAATGTAGCTTTCGACTTTTTGTCATATTCATGAAGCTGAAACATCATACAATATTAGTTGACTTATATACGCATATATTCTCATATATTCACATTGTGACGTGGATTTTATTACTTATAAATATATTAAATGTTAGTTAGGTTTAGATGGGTGGGCGCCAATAAATATCTACATTGAAATTTTAACAGTTTTTATTCTTAACAAAACTAAAAAACAAGATTACAATATTTAAATTTAATCAATTTAATTTTCCTAGCTGAGCCCTAACCAGAAATAAGAGACGTAGTAAATACAATCTACTTTCCCTCAGGGCTATCACGTGGTTCCTTACTGTACATGCGTCTTTCCAAGTTTCTTTGTTGACCGACAGTCCTGGGTTTTACACAAAACAGCTTCCGGGTCAGCATAGAGGCAGGCAGCAAGCCTAAAGTTTGGTGTAGTTGACTTGTTGTCCTTGCAGCCAGGCCGCTTCTCCTCTTAGCTCTGAATCGAAGCCAGTCAGTCGTGCGTTCTCTCACCTCCTACTCTCCTTTCCGAATGCCTTTACGAGGTCCTCTCTACCTCAAAACTAACCTCGCCTCAAACGTGGTTTGTCTCCCTGCTCTTTCTATTTTTCCCAGGTCCTCCAATGGGGTTGGCGTTCCTACCCTTCCTCTCCAAAAATTCAAATTTTGGGAGGGGCCACCCTAGTAATCCTGGGGAAACTTTTTTTTTCGGTGAGACGCAAATGCCTTTGAGACCAAGACTGCACCTGTCAGGCTACAAGTTATGGTTTTGTTTGTCTTGTCTGGTTTTTCCACAGAATGGTGCCTGCCTGCCTTGCGAATACCTCAGGACTTTTCTCTACAGAATTTTACACAATTTTATACGCGCTACAACATATATAGTTATATATATATTAGTAAATTGGCATAGTATACCTTAATTTTATTTGTCAGCAACCCAGTGCCTCGTCATTAACAATTTATATAAATATAGACAGATCTTCATACATTCGTACAGTGTCATGCTAAAGCTATGGTTTCCTAGGAAAGCGTTATCCGTCCGTAGCGGACGTAATGCTGCACGTTTGACGGAAACGTCCAATCTGGAAATGTAAAGTTAGAACGACGTTAACGCTGACGGGACAAACAGCAGGTATAAGGGTTGACCGTCCTAGCAGGTAGTAAGAGGATTAATTACATAGTGGACTTGTATCGATGATACTTGGAGATATTTTATATGAAATTTTACTTCAAAATATTTTTTATATATCTATTCTACGCACCATTACAAGAAAAATGATACCAAACAATATATACTTTAATGAATTTAAGCGCAACATATTTGATACAGAGCTAACGTATATATATATATTATATCGGGAAGTTTTCAAATGTTTTGTTGTTACTTTTATTATTATTATTAACGTAACTTATAATTTTTTAATTAAATTATATACAGAACGTGAACTTAAATTAGCTATTACTACTACATTGGACATTTCATTAACAAAGCTATATTTATCACTTTTATTAATACAGATATGTTAATTTCACATTGGAAAAATTTTAGATAATTTAATTATTATTACAAAAAAATATCGAGTCTAGAAAGATGGAGTAAATATCACTAGTAAAATTCTGGGATATTTTAAACTGATTTTTAAATGCAAATATTATATATTTTACTAAACTTCTAAAATTATTTACATTATTAACGTTAGTATTAGCTTTTACATTGCCCAATTCATTAAAAAAAAGATAAATTTCCGTTTTATTTACATAGTTAAGTTCACTTAAAACGAGGGAAACATTATCGAAAATTTAATAATTGTTACAAAAAGAAAAAGGTGTTTTATTCCAGTAATTTACAAATTAGAGTCACTTCTGATTCAGAATCACACATCAATAATTGTTAGAACAAGAATCACATCAAAATATAATCAGCAATAGCGCCTGGATTAAAAGTAATCTCTCGACTGCAGGGTTGTTTACCGCCAGACAGCATTGCCAACCTTCTCCATACTACGATATCAACATGTGCCACATAATGATATTATACTTATAATTTATGTTTAAGTAAGTTTATGACTTCCGCATATAGCGTTTCTATATCCGACCCCTCATTTCTGTTGTTTACTACGTTATTTCTATTAAGATTAATATAAATTGCTTCAGCAATTCTGAGTTGAATTTTTATATTATTCTTGTGCATAATGTTAATGTCATCAAATCTAAACATATGGTTGTCGTTTTAGTATGGGCCGAAAAGCCTGTATTTGTCTTAGATTTAGGCTTCAAAGTTGCTTGGTGGTGATACACTCTGGTCTTGAGGTTAGTTGTCGTGAAGCCTATGTAACATTTATTGCATTCCTTACACGGAAAGGCGGAAGTTATTAATTTCATACTTTTGGAAAACCTTCGTGATTTTATATGTCAAATCATATGTGTTATTAAGAAGTTTTATCGTTATATTCTCAGTTGCTTCTTTCCTAATGCTATTCGCATTTCTTTTATTTTCCTTGCAGATACTTCATTATACTGGTTTGTAAGTTAGCGTTATTACATTACTACTAATATCACTGTTATTGTCTGCTGGTATAATGCAATTCTCTCAATTGATAATACATTTAGTATTAATGGTGTCGAATTTCTTATTTGGATTAACTGTCAATAGTCGATTAATCACATTTCTTGGGGAAAAAATTATTTTATAATATGGTCAGTATTTTAATTTTAATGTCATTCAAATATTTCATATCAGTAATATCAACTGCTTTACTTACAATGTTATTTTCTACATTTAAAATAATGTGTCGTGGATGATTAGAATAATAATTTAAAATGGAATTCGTAGCAAAACGTTTTAGAATAGCAAGCCGTATTTAGTTTACCATTGATATTAGTAATTGCCATATCAAGGGAATTAATTGATTGGTTATTTTCCGGTTCTATAGTGAAACAGATTCTAGAATTCATAGAGTTCAATACATCGAGAAATGTTAGTTGTCCCTTTTTATTTAGAATTGCAATTAAATCGTCGATGCATTTAATTATAAATTTAGTTTTGACAATTGATCTTTCCATACATTTTTCCAGAATGTGATTCATCACTATTCTTGTCACACTTACACTAAGGCAACCTCCCATAGGCAGACTACAAACAAACAGAGGTCTGGAAGGCAAGAGAGTTGAGAGGCTCAAAACATATGAAGAATGAGATGATTCCAATAAAGGCCGATGGATCCATAGGTTAATAAGATCAATTAAAGACTGGATTGATTGGAAACACGGAGAAGTGAATTATTATCTTACTCAACTCTTGACCGGTCACGGCTGCTTCAGGGCATACTTCTACAGGTTTGCCATAGATAATTCACCTGCAAGCCCTGAATGTGGAGTTAATGAGACACCAGAACACGTGTTTTTCAGTTGCTCGAGATTTTCATATGGGAGACGAGCATTAGAAAGCGATATTGGAACCTCAATAACACCAGATAATTTGGTACCCAATATGCTGCTCTCACCTAATACCTGGAATAAAGTAAGCGCATATGCCTCTACAGTAATTCAAAGATAAAGAAATTACGAAAAAGAGAGAAATAATAATGTTTAAAGGAGACAGAGAGAGCTTGACGCTACGACTACTTCCTGTGAAGTAATGTCTAACGACGGTCCCACAGGAAGATACACTCAGTCATCGTTGGAAAGGGAGGTGTTTTTAGTGGGTAGAATCCCACACTACTATCCAGTGCGGACCCTGAGATAGTATCTTTAGAAGAATTTCACCTACCCTCGCAAAAAAAAACCTTCCATAGGCAGTCAAAAAATTTGCTTGAACCATTTATTCTGGTAAGTAAAGTAACTCTTCTCCAATAATGCTTTTTATAGTTGTATATGGTTCAATAGTAGACCAGTTTTCAGAAATTTAATTTAATGGCAAGACGTATGGGAGTATTAGTGTATAATGAAGTAAGACCGTAACTCACCATTATGTCATCAGTGTGGAGTACAACGTCATCTAATTTTTATTTGAGTACTTTAGAATTTTTTATATACCTCCTGTGGTGTAGTGGCTAGCCTCTAGTTGCTGCCTCATAACTCAGGGGTTCCGGATACTAAACCTGGCATAGGCTTGGATGTTTGTGTGTCATGGTCGCGAGGACCGGGATTAAGGCTGACGGGAAATTGATACACTGACCACGTATTACCCCAAATTCGGAATGTGTCACGCCAGATGAAAGTCCGCAGCCGCCTCGGTAGGCCTAGGCCCTCAAGACGGCTGTTGAGCCATTGAAAGAAGAAATTTTTTATAGAAATTATTTTCATTACTGAAAATTTTTAAAGAATAATTGAATAATTCTGATAGCTTATAAAGACAACTGTCTATTGAGTCGACTATAGGACGGATCTGATTGTCGCTTTTGTGTGTTTTAATTAAACCATAAACACGAGGATTCTTATAGTAATTGTTGGTTAAATTTTTAGTGTTTATGTCATCTAACCGCACATAATGTAAATTCCATTAATTTCTTGGATTTGGTAATTGTTGTTGTGGTAATCAGTCTTAAGACTGGTCTGATGAGACCCTTCATGCTACTCTATGTTGCACAAGACTTTTCATTTCTACATAACTACCAGCCTAACAAGCTATTATTAAATAAGTTCCCCAAAAATACACATTGATAGAAAAACTATGTGGACTCTTTTCAGGTTAACAATAAATATATAATAATATTGTTTAAATGTTGAAAATGTACAAATTATAACTTTAAGATCCTTGCATTTTACATTTTCTTATATATATTAAATATTCGTAGCTAATATCTTAATTAACATATATCTATGTTTGACCTACAAGTATCCAATCAGCAACTCGTTTATGGGGGAATCTTCTAATCCTGTAAAACAGGTAGGCGCCCGGTTACCTGCTGCTCGAACAGCCTAACGGCAAATGATTGGTTGATAGCACTACAGTAGCCGTCAATATTGAACGAATTAAAGGTATGTGTGTTTTACTATTAATGTTTTACAAAAGTTACAAATTAAATGTCTACAATATTCTGCACGAAAAATAATTTTCAAATTATATTAAGGACCAAAGACATTTTAAATGTTTAATTATTGCCAATGGTATAAATAATATTGTTTAACAATTACTGTTATTTATTTATCTACTTAGTTTATTAAATCTAGTGTTCAAACATTAAATGTGTAATGTATAATAAAATATGAAAATAAACATATATATTGTAACATAAAAAGTTACGATTAACAATGCAGGCCAGCTTGCGAGTTGCAATTGTTGAGGGCCAACAATGTGGTCTGACGAGACGTTGGGAGTCGTCATGGGGTGATGGGAGAAGCAGGTTGTGTCGGCGGGACGACGAGAGAATAACCACGCCCTGCATGCTCTGCTTGAAATTAAAAACTATTAAAATCAATTTTTGGTGTTTTTTATGAAAAATACCTGGCGCTCTAAAGGAATTAAGAAATCCTCGAATACGGAGGAACGACGGATCTGCTACAATATATAAAATATGTCGTTGTAGAATTCAGTCCCAAGACTGGTCTGATGCAACCCTCTATGCTAACCTATCTTGCGCAAGCCTTTTCATTTCCACATAACTTGCGCATCCCACATCCTCCCTAATGTTTAGATCAGTCCATCCTCAGCCTACCCCTTCCGTTCTTAGCCCACGAACGTCTCTCTAATGCTAATTTTACAAGACCCTCTTGTCTAAAAACGTAGCCTATTAACCAATTCCTTCTCTACGTCAACGTCCTCCATATTTTTCACTCCTCCCCTATTCTCTTTAGAACTTCCTCGTTAGCGATTCTAACCACCCATCAGATTATCAACATTCTTCTATAGCAAAACATTTCGAAGTCTTTCTGCAACTCCTGTCGTAACGGCACACTCCATACGAACTTTTTTAGCTACGATTTCCTAATATTCACACTTATATTACACGTAAGGAAATTCCTCTTTGTCGCGAAAGCCTTCCTTGCCTGTGGTATCTTACTCTTTATGTCTACTATACTTCGACCATCCCTCGTTATTACGCTTCCCAAGTAGCACAATTCCTTAACTTCCGTCAAAAATCCCTTCCCAGTCTAACACCATTTGTTATTCCACTGTTTCCCGTACTACACTCCATTACCTCGGTTTGCCCTCTATTTATCCTCATATTGTTCTCCAGAAACACGTTCATGTCATTTATTATGGTTTACAAATATTCTTATGACTCCCCTAATACTACAATATCATCGGGAAAGCGTAAAGTTTGTATTTCTTCTCCTTGCAGTACGTTTCCTTACCCATATTCCGTTTTAACTGTTCTATGTATACGTTAAACAGCATGGGCGACAGACTGCATCTTTGTCTTACTCCTTTCTTGATTTCTGCTTTATTTTCTTGGCCTTCAATCATAATTACTGCTGACTGCTTTCTCTAGAGGTTATGTATATGCCTCCTTTCTCGATATTTTATTCCTGTGCCCTTCAAAATCCTTTGAGTATACATATAAAAAATACGTTCAAGATACTCTAGTGTTCCTGTAGTGTTTCCAATGATTTTAGACTATCCTGTTTATTTTGGTTATTTATTTAAATATTACTTGTAGTTCATTATGTTACTTTATTTTGTTCTTAGAATTGTTACTTGATGGAATGTCTGATGTATCCAATTTCCTTATCCGAGGAATAATGGAAACAACAACAAATCTAAACGTTGCAAATACAAGACTAATATTAATTGAATTGAACCTTTCACGATATTTACGTAGTCTGGGTAATTTTTACAGAGAAAATATATTTCGAGTGTTACATTGTCTGATTCCGGGAATAACGTTAGTTATTAGTTCGTCTTCTACTTCAATTACGGTTTCTCGCAACCAAGATCAAAGTTCTATTTTTAGATCTGAAAAATTTGAATATATTAAACCAGTCTATTTTTTATTAGTATCCTTTTTTCGCCTTGGCCTCTTCGCGCACATAACCTTGTTTTCAAGATAGTCACTCCTGCTTTTTCGATTAAGTCGCGATATTAATTTTCTTTCTCCAGAAATTTTCTGGGGAGGCTAGGGGCGATAACCGGATAATAACGACATCCGTGATTTTACATTAAGATTTGGTCCATCCTTAGGTTATTATTGTCACCAGACTCTTGCAGGGCTGTCATTCGCTTCTCTATTTCCGTAAGGCTGTGTCTATGGACCAAGCTTCGTTCAATATGATGGTCCGCTGTGGGCAATTCTTAGTAACAATCCTTGTCATAATATTGTTTGGCGACAGAACCGGCCTGAATAAGCTCCTTATCACGGTCATGAGCGTATAGTAAGACCCACCTCCAAGGTCCCTAAAGTTTCACGATTTTGTAGCCACTGACCATGAGTCTACACAGATCCGCGTCTACTGAATTATATTTACTTATTATTATTATTATTCTGTTCGTCTCTGTGGGATAGAGGAAGAAAAGGAAGAACAGTGTTTAAATTCAGTTGTGTAATTTTTGCTTCTTCGATTTCGTCTTGTGTTTCTTCATTAATTTTTTATTTATATTTCATACATATCTTTGTGAGATTTCTTGTGTGATAAAACGTAAGCAATTCATAAAGCCATTTCATTACTGTTTTCATTTATATATATTTATCATACGCTAGAGATAAGCAGCGTTATGATTCCAAAAATAATCAGTAACAATTCATTTAATTGGCACATATCTGTAATTAATTTGTGGAAATAAACATAGTTGCTAGTCATATTCAAACGTTATACAATTCCGGACTTGTGTCATGAAAAACTGATATAATTTTACATTAGCTTTTTCAAAATATATATAGTTATTTAGAGTAATTAATTTTTTTAATTTGAAAATCCTACTTGAATGAACAATTATCGAGTTTTAAATTTAATTAAAAAATATAGAATTTAATTATAACTTTCTTAACCATAGAAAGTCAGACTCTAGGCACACTATTATTAACGCTAATTTGTCACAATTGTTGGGATGAGCGGCAGAGTAAGTTCGTTTCACCGCAAGGTGATAGATTTTTATTAGTCGTTTGGTTCTATGTATCGGCATCATTAAGCACACTTATCCGTTGGAGATCGATGTATGAGGGTCGCGGCAAACTACTGTATTAAAACTAAACAACATAAACTTTAGATCAGTTCATTTCTATTGGTGCTCATTGTTAAAGTAAATTTCCTGTAATTAATTTAAAACGGATTTTGAAGACGCTCTTCCTGCATTGCGGAGGTTTGAGAATCAACCATATTTGGGCTGAGATCCCGGGCGTCCATCCAGGTGAGTGGTGACAGCGGATACGAGAGTTCTATTACAGAGTCAGAGGTTTGGCAAGCATGGTTACGAAGAGTTATATTTCAGACAACAGACCGTAAACTGTGTGAAACCAGTAACGTATCACTTTTCTTAAAGCGCACGCAACTATCATAAACTCTGCTTATAATTTCACACAGACAAATGTCATTCCAACCAACCCTAAGAACTGTATCTTGCTCATTAAATTAAAATATAATTAATTGTCAGTATGTGTAAAAATATATTTAAAGATAAAATAAAACTGTAAATAATTTTATTTGTAATCGTCGTCTTATTAATTAGCGCCAAATAAATATAAAATATCTGAACCATTTAAAAGCAATATATTCTCTCACCATTCGTAATTCTTCCAATTTATTTTGTTTTCAAAGTTCAAGTTTCTCAGACAAAGATCTCTTTTGCTTTGTAAAGCTTGTAATAAAGCTTTTATGAGTTTTAAAACGCGAGTTTCATTTTAAATCAATTTTGAGCAAATAATTGCAAACCAGAGAAGATAACATTCTTTAATCAGCTGTTTCATCCAGATAACAACGAAATGTAATCAGTTGACGACAACATACACATTATTTGACATTTAACTTTTAGACTATAATCTACCTACACACAAGCTGATGAATGTCTTTTAACTTACGAAATGGAACTGCAGCTTGGAATTTATTTGTATATACGCTTGTAACAATCATAGCTACTCATTGAACATACATACGGTATTAAATCTTTTTTTTTACTGATACAAATTATTTTTCGGACAGTAATCAGTACGTATTCTATCAAAATTATTAAATATTGTTTTAATTTTAATTTTTGATATTGAAGGTTTAAATATTCATTAAAACGACCCTTAAACTACAAAATTAAAGTGAACAGGGTATAATTATTCTCTTCATCAGATTTAGCCTCCTAAATGTAATCCAATATGTATAAAATATATATATAATTAAATCTATAAAACACAATAGTCAACTTTTTGTTAAAAAATTTAAATTTGCTCTTAAAATTTTTCATATGATTTCTCTTAAATAATTGCTAACCAAAATTTTCTTTAATCAGTTAACTGCTAGCCACCATAAAATAAAACTAAAAATAACGTTAATTAGTCACAATTAAAACAAATATAATGAAAGAAAAAATATTAAGGTTCGCTTGGAGTTCTGTGGTTGAATTTTTCGACGCAGGTTGGATTCAGGAAATAGTAATTGGCGTCTTCTGCGTCGGTATTCCTCCAGACTCGAAATCATCGGAGGGGAAATATTTTTTATAATCTTCCATTCCTGCAGTGAATTAAAAAATAATGAGGCCAATTTATTAAAATAATGAAAATTTAAGAAAAATGTAAGCCAACTTTTTTGTTTGTTTCAGTATAGTTTATTTTACGACGCTTACTGACCTATGGTTTTATTTTACTTCAATTATAAATACATCTACTAATATGACTAGGATACTCGTAGTTTCCTGATTACAACTATGGAAAGACGATATAGTTATTCAATATGTATCAAATTTGTTAAATATTATTACTGATTTATTTATCCGAGTTTATGTAATAATTAGTTCGTAATAAATATATATAATCAAAAAGACTTCATAATAAAAAGGACGTATGCTTGTAATTATTTATACAAATTTAATCGAGTAGAGCAATTTCGATTCAAGTTTCTTACATGTTTCTTGGGATCCACAAACGAATACTGTCAGGGTGGCGGTGGTGGAGGCGAAAAGTTTTTAATATGCAAACAACAGACGATACTGGAGTGAAATAAACATTTATTGTTGTCAATAGCTTTATGTTTCTTCTGATGTTATTTCTATATAATTTCAACGGCATTCAGCATGGGCGGGGGTTAACTATAAGGTTGGGTGTTGAAGCACGTTACACAAAACCAAATATAAAACAATCCAGATTTGTTTTGAATCAAATGTTAAAGAACCCGTTGAGTTTAGTTCTGACATCCAACTTTCCTGTTAAGTTTCAGTTCATATTCTAAGAGGGGTATAGTTAAAGGTGAAACAATTCCTCATACTCAATCGAAAATGGGAGAAGTTGGTGCACATGTTCCTCCGGAAACCGACACGTTTGGGAAGACAGTGTTACAACCGAGGGAAGCCTAAAAGGTAGATATTACCGTCGAATTACTTTGATAATAATCTCGGTGTATAATTTCAATCCCGCCCGGTTAAATTGTATTCTAACCCCAGCAATTGGAACGAAAGAAAGTTCTGTGTACAATATACAAAGCGTAGAGAAATTTTGACAATAAGTGCATATGTTCCTTGCAACCCGAAAGCTCCGTGGGGTAAAACATTACTGCCACCTTTGAGGGTAAAGATGGCCGTTATTCGAGTGTTTTTGTGATCAGTGGGATTAATAGTATTTTCTTAGATGTTTTTGTAATATTTCAATATTAACTTAAACTCCATAGTGTAGCGGGATAAAAACTAGTTACTTGAAATCAACTAAGATTGGTGACTAATTAGGAGTTATGTATATCACTGAGCTGAATTCAGACTTTTAACATGTGGGTTAAGTTATAATTTAGTCCTTGGTTCTGCTTAAAATTAGAGTAAATTCCATAAAACTTTCTGATCCTATTGCTCATGGTGTAGGTCTAACACTGGATGGGTAAATACCCCTTGTACGTACAGGGATAATGATCGGGAGTAACTTTCACTATCTTAGGATACCGGGATTATTTTTTACTCTCTTCAGGTACCGCCTGTTACTTTTACTCTTTTATAAGATTTGTTCGGATTGAAAATGTACCCCTTCAAATTATTTAGTTTTGTTGGAGTGGCAACGCGTTCTAGGACGACAATGAAGTTGGGGGTCACAATGCGTCAAGAGGACGACAATGAGAGAGAGACAAGCGAGTTCAGTGTCGTGTTGCGAGTGGTAACGGTTGCTGCCAGGGCATATAAGGCGTCTGAGACTTAATAACGAAAGGGTTGCCATTTCCCTGTGTTAGAGTTACACAAAATAAGATTTACCTCAGCTCCTGGCTTTGTGGTTTGCGACGAAGGTGGTGAAAGACAATAAAACGAAATGAACCAAGACTCGTGTTTATTTTTGGGTTATGTAAGAAGCAGATTTTTTTCTAACAATCAATTTGCAACATAAGCTGCACTTCATTTTCAATGTGTGGGTGGGGAAGGCGGTTCAATGCGGTAACACGAAATCAACCGATATTCGTTTCCATTCCATGCAAATAGAAGTGGCTGGCTGATATATCAATATTGTCCGGATTGATATAAATAAATACCCCAGTGACACAGAACACCTATATAGGTATTATAATATATTTGAATTAAATACATAAATAAAGGGAGAAGTAGTGCACTACTAGAAGATGTAGATTAGTCGGTCATACATGGCTCCACGGAAAAATGAAAATGTATTCACACGCGTCATAGCACAAAAAAATGCTGCGATAAATCGTTTAAGAGAGAATGGTCTGACAGGTGTCACGTTAGTTCACTGCATGTCACTTTAACACTGCCTCATGTCACGTATTCGAACACTGCTGTAAGAATAAATGGTTCAACGAAACTCACCACTCTCGCATGTCGCCCTAACAACTTAACGCAAATAATATTATGGAAATAAAATCATACATTTAAAATCCGAATATAATGCTCAACGATTTATTATTATTTAGTTTTCTTCAATTAATATTATTATATTTACAAACTTCCTCATGTCTTAGTGTTGTTTGATGCTCGCTCAGAAAACATTGATTTATTAATTTTCTAAGTCAACGAACGCTGAATTTCAAATTTGTTTTATTTCTGAACTTAAAGTAGTTTAGGGAGAATCAATAAGGCGTTTTAGCTCTATTCAACTGGATTCACAAAGGAAACGGTAATGTATTGGAAACAAATTGGATTTCAAATTAATCTCATCCGATCTCATTTGTCGTTGCGAATTTATTTTTGGATCAGACACCGATTCTATAAATCTATCTGGTCTTAATACCATCCTACTTAGGAAATAGATCAGTTTCAATTTATCGTTTAATTGATATAAACATGTTTTAAATCAAATTTTAGATTAATTAATTGATAATAATAGAAGTATCAAATATTTAGATGTGTCTTATTGCATCTGAATGTCGTGAATTCTTATTAGGAATGAAAATTTTACGTGATTGGTGAAAGTTCCGAAGATGTAAGAGCGTTTTAGTAAAGTAAATAAAGCAATTAAGTAGTTGGTTACAGGTATAGTAGTAATTCATGTACTGCCTCTCAAACAGCTAATTACACTTATTTGAATCAAAATTTGGCTTCAACAAGGTCATCAAGAGTTTTATTCTGTATTCTATAGATTTAATTAGGTCAAATTATCATTTTTTATTACTATATACTTAATGAAGTTTCGAAGTTGTGTCGAAACGTTTTCTACCTTTTTAAGTAGTAATTAATTCAAATTGTTGTAACATTGCACTAATTCATACTTAATATGACTGTTTGTATATATAATTTTCGTTGCTCTAAATCTCCGTTATACAAAACCCTAAACTATTTCTTTATGTCAACAAATTTCATAAATAAAATAGCCAAAAGCAGACTTTTAAAATTATAAATAAATTTAGTCTTTACTGTATCCCTGACTGATATTATCTAACATTTATTAACTTTATTTTCATAAACATGTTGAGGGTCAACGTGAGGTCTGATGCATATAGCTTAACAAATGAAATTATAATTTAAAAAGTCAGCTTTATATTACATTAATTCTTATAAAAATCTAACCTTATTGAAAGTGATACAATTTTTCTTCACTTCACGTAATTTACAGCTAGGTTTCAGTTATTATTTATTTATGTTATAAAAATACTGATTTTTTCAATTCGATTTATTTAATAAAACCCTCCTAATCAGTTAATAAAGTTGTTTAAAATTGTCATTCTAAGATGATGTACTTTAAAAAACATTCTTTTTCTACTTGTTTTTACAAATAGTAGGTGATAATAAAAATAAAATAGTTATACTATTAATCTAATTCAGATTATTTTATTACATACCCAGCTGGCTGCCCTGCGATACCCAGTAATTCATTTATAATAGCTCGCCATTGTATTCAATGTTAATATCTTTGGCAACACATTAAACCAATTGGGAGAGCTTATAATTTTGAAAATTTACCTTTCCAGAGACCCTACTGCATTAGATCTTAATTTCATCATAACTACTACGATAACTCGGTATCTTAATCGAGTCAAGAAATTTACTGGTCCTTAAATAAGCAAATACATACAGAGAAATACACAGAAACAGTCAATTATATTCATAAGCAAACAAAGACTTGAACCAAGTATTTGGTCTGATACATGTCTATATCTAGGAAATATAAAATGCGATTTTTTGGAGGAGCGGGTTGCAGAAACTAGCAACTCCCCTTCAATAGAATAGTTAGTGAATTTGAAAATAGTGAACTTATAAACCTTTTTCAAATTTTACTTATTATAAAGTATCATTTCACAAATTATATGTTAATTAAATTTTAGCTTTATTTCACACTAAAACAGAAATTTAATCATCCCGTTTGACAGGCTGCTTGAGGTCATAATCTGTCTTGTTACAAGTTCTATATTGTATGTCTTTTGTGCAGGACTTTTATTGGCCTGAAAGGCGAAAAGAACCTAAATCTTCAAAAAATCGACAGATAACTTGTCTGAGGTGATCAATGTTAACATAGAAACTTCACGGCAATTTGATGAATATAATAAGAATGTATAAGATCTAACCCTATAAGTCGCAGTGCGTTCAAAGACATCCGATATATCAAGCCGGGAGTGCACAGCATACATTGCCTTTCATTGATAAAGATAACTTGCTCAGTTAGTTTCTGATTAATTTATTTTCGTGATAGTCTATAAATTTAATTCTTATATTGATACCACATTATTATTAAAACCTTTCGTGTAAGTATGTGTAATTTACGAAATGAGTTTTATTAACTGATCAAAAATTATTTTATTAAATTATTTACATATTTATTTTGAAGCTTCTCCTCAATATTTAATTCGTTTACGACTTTCCTCGGCTTCGGTTTACTGTTAACTTACTAATATCGTTAAATCCATACAGTCTCTCATAAAATCAGAAATATATCCACATGTATGACGTGGTAGCTACGTAGAAAATAAGTGAAAAGGCTTGCGCAGGAAGGTTGTATCAGACCAGTCTTAGGACCGCATACAACAATATCCACATTCTTCAGCAAATATTTTAAGGCAGCATTTTTTCATGAAGGACTTGAAGCTGGGAGAATTTATTTACATTAACTCATATTTATAATAATGTCATAAAATTTTGTGGGTATTCTTGAAATAAACTAATATCAAATAAAATATTCTTCATAGGCTATATATATATATATATATATATATATATATAATTACTCAACCATTTGTTTGGTGAACGAAGGGACAACTATGATGTCTTCTTATATGGCATATTATTAGATGACAGAAAGACGAGTAATTATGTGATGACATTATAGTTTTTTCTTGTTGTTCGTCATGCTGCTTTTAATATGTTGATACTAACAGGATAGTTGATGAGAGATTGTGAAAAACTTGTAATCCGCTTCAGCTCGTAGGCGACTCCATACAAAACTTCAGGTAATTCATTGTCAGCCACTGTGTTGCAGAGGTCGTAAATCAAAACCCTGACGACAGGAAGACCTCTGGCTCGCTAATGAGGCCTCTGGACACAATGGGCAATCAATTCGGTTGCATCAGCGCTATTTATAGCGCGTGTAGGTAATTTGAGCTTCCACACGCGTACGTTCGTCAGTGACCGCACCGTGCAATCTCTCCCCCACATTCAATTTTACGGTAAAATCTGCTAATATCACAGGGAAGCCGACCTCTGGCCGCTAGTGAAAACGTATCTGTTCGTTATGGCTTATCGCCGAATTTTTCACTTGCGCTGGGTACAATCCTTGCTTCTCAGGACAGCCGTCACGGTTCAGACAGTTGATTTCCTTAAATTGTAAATCAAAATTCTAATCTGCCTTACACGCAGAGCGTTTATTTTGCTTTCTTCTCCACAGCACATATATTCCTAATCAGACAATATAATAATAACCTATTTATAGCATTGTTATTTATTTGTTGTCATAAAGAGGTTTAATATTTTCTATCAGGGTCATCAGCAGTCGTACAATTCAAAAGAAAGTCTTCTTGATCGACCGTCAGATGAATTGCAGCAGGCTAAAATAAAAGCACACGGATTGAGACTGGCAAAATTAAACCCCCTTCCTGAGTATACATATATATTGTAAAGAGTTAAATTAGTTGTGTGAAATTTTACTGGTTGTTACCGTATTCTAAGACGCGAAAAAATTGTTGCAAGGGGAGAGGAGGGCGTAAATTATGCTTTTGTCCAGAAAAGTGAGAGCGAGTTCATGGCAGTGGGCAGATATCAGTGGGTTTGACGTAAAGAAAGATGGTCTGCTTGGAACTGACGAAATTTGAATACAAGAAAGTATAAATTTGTCAGGAGAGTTCCCTGAAGAGCCCATACGATGAAAGGAGAATGTAGTCAATACGGAGAGCGACGATATAGTAAAAAATGTGAAGTGATTCTATAAATCATAGCATGGTGATATTTTTCTCAGGAAAGTTAATTGATTCAGTGTAAGAAAACGTTCCCGATGAGAAGGATTCGATTCTGGACAAAAAGATAAGGATAAGTTATTCACAATAAACTTATACGAAAATTTTAGTAAATTATGCTTATGTCACTAAATTCAATTTTAACATTTTATCTCCCTACTGTTTTTAATTAATTCATTACTATATATATATATGTATATAGTGTCATAAAAGTGAACCCTTCTGGTTTCATTTCAATGCCTTGCCTCTAGCTTGCTTCAGTTCAGTGCTCACGTAGCGTAGATACGTAAAAATTCTCGAAAATAGTGATTCGAATGAATTGGGCGCCCGGTATTTAATCCAAAAGAAAAATACCAAAAGATTTAAGAAGAAAATCACACTGTTTATTAATGAGTCATGATAATAAGTAATCTAATGCAGGGCGCAGTCATTAAACAATCCAAACTCAACTAAACACTCTTGGGCTAATTCGCCGGACACTTCAAAACACAATATTCGTCAACGTAAATCAAACAGTTAAACTCGCAAAGCTTATGCCTTTGCAACGGCGTAACATCACTGAGATTTTGTGGCTTGTTCGTTAACACTCACGAGCCCGCGAAAAAGCACGTACTTCCTTCACCGCGTCTTGTCGGTTATTCCCCTACACACTGAACTTCAGCCTTCGCCATATTACAATTTATATGCCACGTGACCCGTTGAACACGTGAACACAGTCTGTCTGCACTTTTACGCACAATATGCAATCGCGCACCACTACAAACGACCTCTTAACAATGGTCTGGTTGTTTGAGTCTGACTTTGCCGTTATCGGGGTCGAGGAAGTAACTTACATGTTACAATATATATACAATAGCTGATCAATATAAGTATTTTCGGGGAAGGGAGGTGGATAACGTTCAGTAAAATTTGTATTTTGTTAGAATTATAAATAATTAATCTAACGCTTAAATCATTTCAGTCCAGTTTATTTTAGGTTACTTTTATTACATTCTATCTTGATCCCCGGCGATGCCCGAGAATTCTTTAACATTAGCCAGCTGCAGTATTTAATTCAGCAGAGTAATCTCTCTATATACTGTTGACTTGACTGGGAATCACACTATCTTAACGTCAAATAAGGTAAAATGACGTCACTTAAAAGCTACAACAACTCTAGAAAATATTGATTTCCATTATACCAGGACAGACGTAGTCGTCAAGAAAGTAGAGATTCACGTTGCTAATTTCAAACGTAACAATTTTTGAAAGAGAAATACTGGTTTTTTGGTTCAAGGCTAAATGAGCGAGATACAGAAACTGCCAACTCACCTTTAATAGCATAATAATATAATTTTAAATATTCCTGTAAACCTACTCTCTTTAAAAATTCTATAATATTTGCTTCGTGTTTATGATTTAAAATAATTCATAACCGAAATTAACTTCAATGATTAAAAATGTGAGTGCTCTTGTGGGGGGGGAGTCTACATGAATGAACAAAGTAAGGAAGGGTATACAGCACTCTTATATGATTGGAAATATGCGGCCTCTAGATTAGTAAACAGAAAATTCAGAACCTTTCAACGAGTTGGTCGCAGCATTCTATTCTCAATGTCTCCACCAGTTTTAGGGCGACTGATCAAATGTCTTATCGTATACCAAAGGTCTTGGACCCCGGTACATACACCTCATAAAATAGATGAAAGTGCCTCGTTATGTGAGAACCGTGAAAAACCAGAGTCAGTACGTGGATTTCCCAACCCAGTCATGTGAACCTACCCATTCAATCTGGGGAGAAATACCTGCCACAGAAAACACCCACCGGCATCTGTTATGAAAGAAACGTTAATCATTACTACTAACACAACTATTATTGTTTAAATAAGCCACCTGCGGAAAGCAACAACAAATTCAGAAACGTTGTGTGAGCTCAGAAAACTTGAAAAACATAATACATGACACGAACGTTGTCCTGCAGAAAGAATACATTAGTATTAATAGAGGGAAAACCAAGGTAATGGAGTATAGTATGGGAAACAGTGGGTGTTGGATTGGGAAATGATATTTTGAAGGAATTTAAGGAATTTTGCTACTTAGACAGCATAATAATATGGTAGACATTAATAATAAGATAGCACAGGCAAGAAAGGCTTTCCTAAAAAAGAGGAATTTACTTATAGTAAATATGAACATTAGGAAATCATAATTAAAAATTTTTGTATGGAGTGTGGTGTTATATGGGTGCGAAACGTGGACGGTAGGAGTTGCAGAAAGGAAAATAATAGCAGCATATGAAACCGTGGTGCTATAGGAGAATGCTGAAAATAAGAGTAATTAACCAGAAAGTTCTATGCAGAATAGGAGAAGAAAGAACAATATGAAGAACATAGACCAAGAGAAGGGACAGATTAACAGGCCATTTTTTCAGACATGACAGTCTTGTAAAATTGGCATTAGAGTGAAGTGTATGGGATAAGGGCAAAAGAGGCAAGAACGATGGAATACGCTAAGCAATTTAGGGAGGATATGGGATGTGGTAGCTATGTAGAAATGTAAAGGCTTGTGCATGGAGGGTTGCATCAGACCAGCCTAAGAACTGATTACTTGAACAACAACAACATTGGGTTAACTGGCCGTAATATACAGAATTAGCACATATCTAATTAGTGTATATCCAACACGGATGGTTTATATTTTCAATTCCAATTAGTTTATTGTTGCTACTTTTGGATTTTCACCTCTCAATCCTCACAAACGTTTGGATTATCTATAAAAGTAAATTAATATATTCCATTGAAAAACAATTCAGTGCATCTATATTACGACAGTGGCGAATGTTGTCCTATTAGAAAATGACAGAACAGGTAGTAACACGAGATCTGTTTGGACAAACAGTTCTTGTGTTTCCACCTGGATGAAAGGAAGCTCACGAAATGGCGTTTCGATGCCGTACTTTGCTATATTTCTCTCTTCTCTTGGGAATGATGGCCAAGTACGCCATCGAAAGGTCGTCTGTTAAACTTTCTTTAATCTCAGCGGAAACCCAAGAACTGTTTACCCACAATATACACGGGAAAAAACCTTCAGTCTGTGACGAGAACTGTTTATCAAATACACTCGACAGAAAAGCCTCAATTTTTTATAATAATGTATTATAGCCTTGGAGCTTAATATGAAACACCGTTATGAATTTAAATATACAAGGGTGAACTTCAAACTGTAACTTCAGATAGAAGTACTATCAAACTTCCCTTACTTTTTCCCCGTCGTAAAAATTGAAATCTGGCTTCCTTATCTCCCAAGAGGAAATTTCCTCCAGGTTCAATACATCTAGACAGGAACTTCTAGAGGTCGTCTTCACTATCTAACACCACACGTAGCATCCATCTGAAAAATTTTCAGCACTAAACTACTTTATGCATAACCTCAACAGAAGACAGGCAGCAGTAATTACAATATGAGATTAAGTAAAGAAAGCTGTAATCAAGAAAGGAGTAAGACATGGATGCAGTCTGTCGCCCATGCTGTCTAACTTATATATAGAACAGGCGATGAAGAATGTTAAAACGGAATATGGGAAAGGAATCATGCTGCAAGGAGAAGAAATAAAAAACTTACGCTTTGCCGACGATATTGTAGTATTAGGGGAATAAGAAGAAGACTTCAAATCCATAATAAATGGCATGGCGAAAGAGTTCAATATGAGGATTAATAGAGGGAAAACCAAGGTAATGGGGTGTAGTTTGGGAAGTGATATTTTGTCGGAATTTAAGTAATTCTGCTACTTGAGAAGTAGGGATGGTAGAAGTATAGCAGACATAGTAGACATAAAGTGTAGGATAGCACAGGCAGGGAAGGCTTTCGCGAGGAATTTACTTGCTGGTAATATAAGTGTGAATATTAGGAAATCGTTGCTAAAAATGTTTGTATGGAGTGTGGCGTTATATGGGTTCGAAACGTGGACGATAAGAGCTCCGGAAAGGAAAAGAACAGAGGCCTTTGAAATATTGTACTATAGGCGAATGATGACAATCAGATGGGTGGATAGAGTAACTAACGAGGAAGTTATAAACAGAATAGAGGAAAACGAACAATATGGAGGACTTAGACCAAGAGAAGGGGTAGATTAATAGGCCACGTTTTAAGATACGAGGGTCTTGTAAAATTAGCATTAGAGGGAAGTGTGTGGGGTAAGAACAGAAGAGGGAGGCCAAGGATAGCAGATTATGGGGGGATGTGGTTGTGCTAGTTATGAGGAAATAAAAAGGCTTGCGCAGGATAGGTTAACATGGAGGGTTGCTTCAGACCAGTCTTAGGACTGAATACCACAACAACAAACTACTTTTGAGGGGAAAATCTGTATAAAAGGCATCGATGAAATTTCACATAACACAAACTATAAATAAAAAGAAAATTTTCATTTACCGTTCTAACCTAACATTTCCGCCGATTTTACTTTGAAGCAGGGTGGTATTTAAGAGCTTGGTATTTTTGGTCTTTCTTGCTGAGAGTATTGGTGTTTTTCAGCAGCGAGTGGTGTTGTTGTTGTGGCCAGAGTAATAGACGGCGGCAGCATCCATCTATCACGTCGCCGGGTGTACAAGCGCTCATTAGCTTCCCAGATAAGAAGAGCTGCGTCCACCAGGCAATTGAGGACACACAACCAGCCTTTGTGCGACGAGCCGCCGGATAACGTGTGGCCATAAAGTGCGCGGTCAAACACATAAAACATCACTCCGTAAGAAGCTTATACTCTCTGGGACTTGGGAGCAATATTACACGTGATTAATACTTACGTCAACGCGCTGGGACACCTAGAAAAAAATTCAACTGTAAGATTTGGTTCCATAGCCCGAAATTTGACCAAGAAACGAACACTGAAAGAGATTATGCACGCGATAAAAACCTAAGAAAACATACTGAAGTTCCTGAAAAATTCTAAAATATACCCTTAAAAGTAAATTTAAAATTGTATCTTAAAATTTGAACCTAAAATTATAAATTAAAACATAAATTTAAACTTGTCCAAGTTCCTAATAACTAAATAGTTGTTTCGGCTATAAATAAAAGTCCTCAAGAAAACGAATAAATTACAAATATTATGTTTCCATAGCAGATACATTTATATATTATATTTTATCTAATTACTAAAATATTTAAGGTAATACTTCTAACCATAACAATTTCAATTTTTTGCAATAAAATTTAACATTTATGCTGTTGTGGTATTGAGTCCTTAGACTGTATGGTGCTTCCTTCCATGTTAACCCATTCTGCGCAAGCCTTTTTATTTCTACATAACTAGCACATCCTCCCCAATCAACTTTGTGTATTCCATCCATCGCCTCCCTTTTCTGTTCTTACCCCACACACTTCCCTCTAATGTTAAATAGTAATAATTATCAGATTTCATAAGAATTAACATTATATGCAAAATATTTTATAGTATTATTCATATGACGTGATATTCGAATTAAATTTCATTATTGTGCCTATCTGTCTTGCCTGTCTACAATATTTTATCTGAAATTTTATTAATACTTAAGTATTTTAAGTACCTATAAAATATTATATTGTCCGAATGAGCGTTGTTTAGCGTGCAAACATCATTTTACTCATTTAAGTAGCTATTGATTGTTAGCAAATTATTCTTGTCTTCTTTTGATACTCCGAAGATCATTTGATTCATTATTCAGTAGAAGGATATTTATTCGTAGAAATTTCAAGAATTCCCGATTAATTATTTTATACAACTTAAATAATTTAATAAAAACTATTATTACAAATATGTAGATATAATGAAACAAAGGAATAAAACTATACATACATTAAATGATACAATAATATTCAATATATCAAATTTATAATTAATTTCAAATCTTTTAGATGTATTACTATTTAAAACCATAAAGAGCTCTTCTTTAAACATTTTGACAACTGGAAGTTGAATACGGGAATGTAAGTCAAAGATGAAAGTAAAAAGAAACAACCACAGAGTAGGAAACATTCCTTATTAAACTGAAAAAAAAAGTTTATCAATTTTGCTTGGTTTTTACTTGAATATTCGCCTATCAGTAGGATACGTAACTTTGACGTTTACTGAGTAATTATGTAATATGCTTGAGCATTGATTCAGAAACAAAATAACTTTAAACACGCCAACTTTTGTCAAATCTATTCCTGTTTCTCATTTCTCATTCTCGTTTTTTTTATCTAATAAAAATAATGAATTTTTGTTGGGACTCCTACAGAGGGTTAAAAATAAAATGATCTCATTATCTGTTATTAATGTAGATTGTATAGTTTTAAAACATTTCCGACAGTCCTGATGCCGTTTAATGCAAACCCATCGTCTTGGAGGATATTAAAATGAGTTGAGATGTGTTTGTGTGCGTCTTTGTGTTCCCAAATCAAATAAGCCTTACAATTAAGATAAAATCCCGAAAACTGTAAATTACTTCACTCGCTAATTACCTAAGCTGTTCATGCGACTTAAAATAAAAAAATAAATAAAGTGTGTAGCGACTACTACAAAATAATATATATATATATATATTTCTCTTAAAAAGTGTCCAAGCATGGACTGGATACCAATCTTGGTTTATATATGTATATATAGATGCTCCATCGGTTATTCTGACTGAAAAGTTTTCGTATTTGTACGATGCAGTGATGAAAATTCTACTTTTTCTCCTTCGTTCGCTGAAGAACATGTTCTTTCTGTCAACCTGTCAGATGGGGAGCTTCTATTTTCCTTCTTATCATTCGCAGTTCCCTAGATATCATTACTATAATAACTTTGTTAAACGTTATTCAGTTCCTATCTTCTGTTAGCATTCGACAAACTTTGCTGTCTTGATTATTGTTTACAAATGGAGCTTACGAAACATTTCATCTAATTTTACACGTAAGTTCTCTTAAGAGAGAAATTTCTCAAGTTTTAACACGTCTCTCGATTTATTATTCTCTTATCGATAAAAGTGAAAAGAGAAATTGTAAAAAGTGCATAAATAAGGCAATTACGTGGCGGAAAGTGGAAGTTACAAAAGGGTTAAAGAGTAAGGAAGTAATAGGTAACTAAACAGAATAAGAAAATAGCGTTTGCATCAGAAAACCCCTGTTTTTTTTCTTCTTCAGAAAATCAGGCTGACTGTAAATCATACATAAGTCTGGGGGAAACGAGCTGTATTTTATTTGGCCACTTATAAAACCAGATTGTTGTACAACATTCTAGTACCTTCGCGACATACAAAACTAATTTCCTTTCCCAAGTGAAGTAATTAATCACAGCTATCAGCAGCATTTATATAGCGTACTGCCTAAATAAAAATTGTATAATCGATAAGTACGTAAAAAACTCACATTTAGGATCGTATGTCATTTCTATAGCCCATTTTTCTTAAATATACAAATTATTAGCATTGCAGAGAACTTCTACTTGAGTTTCAGCATGCTAGCGTAATAAAACTGTCTCAGTTGAATGCACAGCAAAACGTTCTTAAAATAATTAATAAAAATTTAACGTGGTGAAATAATATAGAAAATTGATCAAATAAATTTACGATCAAATTTGAAACGTGAATGTTTTATTAAACTAAACCGGGTTTCGTCACCATGTTTGGGGCTTCCTCAGGTAATTCCTTAAAACGTAAAATTTTGATAACGACATAGAAGTCGAAAGTATAAATATCAAAAATTAGGTACGTGCATTAATTTAATTAAATATAAACTTAATGACTGCAGTTTGATCGTAAATTTATTCGATTTAATTATTGTGACAGACATTAATTAATTTTTATACATAGAAATGTTATCGTAATCTTTACGTTATGCAGTCAGAAACATTGCGCTGATGGGTCTCAATAAATTAAGTATAAATATTAGTGACTGGAATATAGATCGTAAGTAGCATCGATGCATAATTAAAATACTCGCTTAAATGTATGATATGTGACATATGAGCTGAGCGACTCATATATTTAGCCTACTGTTGAAAACGTCGAGTGTGACAGATTTACTGCAGCAAATATCCGAATGAATCAATTAGAGGGATTAATATTAAAAATTTACGATTCAAAGATTAAGTCGATGTTAATGAATTTTTTTACAGTATGTAAATAGATACTAATATTATTTGGTCCTGGACAATAATATTCTCTTGTACTTCTACTAGCAAAATAATCACAAACTGGACATTTATTTGGAAAAATTAAAAGGAATACAACCTAGAATAGAATTTACTTACGAATTTGAAAATGAGGGTTAAATTAAAATTTTTGAGGTTACTGTTCTAAGAACAGATGATGAATAAAACTTTATTATTTTAATTACCCTTTTATATGTAAGTATAATGTTGTGTATGAAGTGATGATATATTACTATTACAGGTAAATTTCAGTAATAGTATAATAAAGATGAAAATTGGATATTTGTATGTATTTTTTTAAGAAAAACATTGAAGACAACAAAGAAACTTATGCAATAATAGAAAATAAAAATAATAAGGTTAATTAAAATGTAAAATTAATTATGAATACAAAATTATAACATATGATAATAGACTAACAGCAGGAAGTTTATTGTTATGGTAACACAGTGAATAAAGTTAGAAGTATTTAGATGAAATTAAACGACTCATAAAAATAGAAGATTGCAAAGATTTTAAATATGTAATGTGAAATGTAATTTACAGTTCATTTAATTTGGTCAAACTAGTATGATTGTCAGTAAAAAAAATTTATTACTACACAAATAAGCTTAAAAAACGTGTTGAAACGAGTGCAGAACTTTCTGAACATCTGATAGCAAATAATCATAAAGCAACTGGAAAAGAAATTATTAAAATTCTACGAACAGGAAAACATAGTTTTAAGAGAGTTTTCAAATAATAGATTTTTATTTATAATAATTGAGATAGTGATGAAAAAAGGAATTAAGATGGTATACACTATAATATATATTATATACTGTTTACGTATTTAGTCCCGATTACCGTCTATAGAAACAAACATATTAGATGATCAAAAATTAATCTAATTTGTATAAAATTTTTAACCTGTATAAATAAAAGGCAATGCATGCTTTTACTGAGTAGCAGGTTACATGGGGTAATTCAGGAACTAGAAACTCCCCTTTAATATCACAGCAGAGCCCAAGTCAATCATATGCTCCGCGACTTCACGTTTGTCCGTTATGCGTTCTTATACCATTCACCCGATTGCCATGATATTTTAGTGCATCGTAGTGTTCAGCTCAGAAAATGTTTTTGTCTGTCATTTAGAGTTAGACTCCTTCCATATCACGCGAAACAAAGGTCCAACTTTAAGAAAATATAGTACTTGAAACATAATACGTTATGTCTTCACGTAGCCTGTCAAGCGAAATAATTATGTAACTGAATATAACTAACATTTCATTTGAGTAATGAAATTTTTCAATTGATTTTCGTGAAAGACGTCGTCGCCGCAATGACGATGTATGTATGTTCTTATTTATGAAAGGAATAGATTCCTTGACTGGGTTAAAACACTGGGGCATCGTGGTGGTTAGTATAGAATTCAGTTCTCCTAAAGAAAGGAACGTGTAAAGGCTAATTTTCAAAAGTGTACCGCTCTCGTTGATACTATAAGCATGTGTAGTCAACGAGATTACTGTCGAAGTAAATACTGTGGCGGGCCAATATAAATGAATTCCCGAACTTGTCCCGAAAGATTAACTTTACGTGATATCCTAGAATAAAAGGTGTTTTGAAGATTAAAATGTTTTATTAGCTTCTCATTGACTTTATTTTGAGAAAAAATAAATATAAATTATCTACTTTAAATTTCCGCGGGAAAGACGTATATTTTTCAAACCTGTGAACATAATTCAAGTATATTACATGAGTTAGACTAGGCTAAGGACAATTTTGGTATTTTTCGTCTCAATACTAAAATAAATTATTTGTAATATTAAATGGTGAACTTTATATACTACTGAAACCATTTAATACAACTGTAATCTGAATTTAGCGAAACATTTTTCACAAAATTTGTATTGAACAAATAACTAAATGTTCCCTAAGTGGGCATACGGTACGTACATCAGAGTCAATATTTACATGTAAATTTATGCACTTTAGCTTGCCGTTTAATTATGGAGTATTATTAAACAGCAAGGTGATGCTCAAAATGGAATTACATAGTACATGGAATATATGTTTAATTCGTACCTTGTTTGCTTTTGAATATTTATAAGGCTCGTAAGAGTGCTGTTAAATGAGAGACAAAGAGTTAATCTCTAAAAAATTATCCACGTAATATTACAGTTCCGATATTTAAGTCAATTGAAATGTGTATGATCTATATGACATATATCTATAGACAGTGAAAACTTCATGTAATATTATTTTCTTAAAATTAATATGTGTACGATGGCCTCAATTTAGAGTAAAAAATTTTTATACATAATATATATTGTGGTCTTAAGAATTTATTTTAATCGGTGTATCATTTAATCAAAAAAACTATTCTATTTTTATAATTTTGTTTGAGTAGTTAGTAGGTTATTGTAATTTACTTTTCCAAGAACTGGTATGTTCCTGTACAAAATCTGGGACTGTATCACAACGGAAATCCTTTTATGAAAGTAATGCAAACAAAGAACCTTCCGAAATGATAGAGGAATTCCACCGCAGGGTGTTTGGCGTGACAGGTAAATACTCCAAACAAGCAGAACGTTGATGGATTTGTTTGCTGTTGGAAGTTAATTACGTTTTAAGCGCGAAGCATACATAAATGGAGGGGAAATAACCGTGCTAAAGTTTTACTTGCAAAATGTCTAACTGAAATCGAATGAAATCTTTGATTTGTTTTTTCAGTCTAATAGAAGTGTCAAAATCCTTCCTGGTGGAAAATAATGGTTTTAATAAAACGTTTTAGATTGAAAGGTCAATTTAGTGACTAAATTAAATTATAGGCCTATTTTATTATAACTTATTTCACGTGTAACAACAATGTCATCAATCAATCAACTTATTTTATTGAGATGACAGAATTTACTAATTAACTATCTTAAGAAATAATAGAAAAAAACCGTGATTAATCGATTGAATATACAGTCTTTACTGTCTCGTTACTATAAAATTGTAAAGAATCCGTGTTGAATTACAGGAACTTTCGTCCAACATTGGACATAATCATCTGCAAACAGTAAACATACAATTAAACCACGGTTTGTACAGTCACAATCACCTGTGAAATAGTTTAGTACAATATCCAATAAAACTACTTACATGTTAACCGCAGACTGACGTACTAAGTGTCAACTCCATCAGTCATTACAACTACAGGGTAAATTTTGAACTTTAATTCGAGTATGTATTACGTCAAAATATACATAAGTGAAATGGCAACAGGAGTAAATAGAATGTATACATCGTGGATCAGTCAGTGTTTAACATGTAAAGACAGTTTCTTTGTTAACTGTTACTGATGATATGTCCAATGTTTTGACAAAATCTCCTGTAATCTAACAAACGAATAATTTTTTTGTAACAATTTCTATCTAACGTGTCAATAGTTGTTGTAAATTGTGTAAATTGAATATGTTTCTTAATTTAGCCACATTACTTTGACATTAATTGCATACATTATTATTGACAGTTGTAACCATAGATACGTATAGAATAGTTTTAGTATATTCATATTTATAAGTAAGGGTGAAGCGTAGTATCTTCAAAACCTAAACCTAGATATTACAGATTGTGTGAGATATTTAAACGTACCAGTAATTTGTTTATGGCAAGTAAGTAGAGTGCAATATAATGAATTTAATCCAAACATTCAACAATATTTGACATATTTGATACTTCGAACTCCTAACGTTTGTGTTGTCACTTATATGATATGCCGATAAATGGTATCCTAACCTGAAAGTAAGGAACTTATGTTTTAATGAGATGAACGATCATTATTTATATTACATGGGTGAGATATTTGAACAATACACTAATTCACGTGTCATTTCAACAGTTTGAATATAAACTTAAAACCTTTAAAGCAGTCTTAAGACTATTTTTTAGTTTTATTTGAATACTATTATGGTGTTCGTTTGTATTAATGATTTGTGTTTAGATCCGATATTCCATCTAGGTTTTTATCCGTAATTGGAATCTAATTTATTTATTAATCACCTCTACAATTATCAAATGTAATTAAAAACTTGGATACACTTTCACTGTTCAACTAACAACTCGAATTATTAATGGAAAATGTTCCTATGTATATATATATATATATATATATAAAGTAAATAATGTTAATTATGGTAATATGTTTGATTTTTCACTTGTCTTGTATTTATGAAGTGTTGCTTAAACCTCGAGTATCCCGGTCGATCAAGTTCAGAAAAGGTTGAAACCCCTTAATAAATTTATGCGATGTTTTGTCTCCCTACTTTCCATTCCAATAGGTTATGATTAAACGTATGAAACGTAAAGGTTAGGATGTGTATATATATATACATCCTAACCTTCGCAATCGAAAGCTCCCGCTAGGCGCACTTCTTAGCTAAAAGCTAGTCTTCTCGAAAAACTTCTGGGTTATCTCGTTATCAAAACCCTCCTGGGCGCCAGGTAATTTAACATAAAAAATTCCAAAATTTAGTTTAATAATGGCCATATATTTCTCAAGAGAGAAACAAACACTTTCGAGCTGTGCGAGAAAACAATCCACAGAGGGTGGCCATTAATTATTTTCGTGTTCGTAGCGTGCCAATTCAAAAATTTCCGGCTTCTATCGGCAAGTTTAAAAAGAAACCGACAGCAAACAAGTCTCGAGAGGTTTAGATTCTATTAGGGACGGAGCCGTAATTTCATGTTGTTGTTGTGGTATTAATTCCAAAACCGGTCTGTTACAATCCTCCAGTTTGTAACGGATGACTTATAAAACAACACAAACATTTTAAATATTAACAACGTACTTTATACTGAAAATAGGGATAATATAAAATAGTTTGTAAGTACAAGGATGAATATGGCAGAGTAACTACTAAAAGCTACCATTTTTATAATAAAATAACTCTCAAAACAGTGACAGAAAGAGAGTTTTATTGCCCATTCATCAACATTTAAACAGTCAAGGAACGCAATGCATTCAATGAATGATAAAATTTTGGAGAGTATTTTATATTTTCACGCACGTTACAGCCAAACCCATTTTCATTTAATTGTTTCTGATATGTTGGCCGATTTATTTAAATGTTAATAATATTCGAGTTAGGCAAACTATTATCATAAGAATTGATGTTGTATACAACGAAGAAAGTAATATTTCAAACATTAAATGAAAACCTAGAGGGAGATTGAGCAAAAGTTTCTAATTTTGGATTAATAAACCAGGAAAGAAAGAATAAAAATATTCAAAAATACCAATATTAAAACAATACATTTTATATATGTACCTGCAAAAAGTGTAGCCTATAGCTAATTTATAATGGTAATATTAATGTTAATAAGCATTCACAATATAAATGAATTAATATATTGCATAGATGTATTACAAAACTAGTTTTCGGAAACTCAAGGCAAATAATCAGCTTTTAATTTTATTAATTGCTAGCTGGCGTTGTCCTGGTATTTAATTATTCTATCCCGGTACTTCTTGGTCATCGCATAACTAAACCGACATAGAAAAGTCAGAATATGAACCTCAAATAAACTCCCAGTATCTCGAGAGAGTCCGAAATACTTGCGGTACGAAATCAGGAATAAATATTTTTTCAGTTTTCTAACAGAATCGCATATTGAAGGTCATAATGTAACACAGCGATTCGCACTACACCGGTTTCGACACCAAACTCGATAGTTTTCTTTTTATTTTCATATTAGCAATTAATAAATGTTATAATAAACCAATTTATGTACACACAGTTTTTCTCATCCTGCTGCAAGAATAGATGGTAAGTAGGATGAATGATATAGGAAGCACAATAGAACTTTTAACTCGCAGTTGGTTTCCACGCCACGGCAATTTTAAGAAATCGTCCAGTGATGCAGGTTTTCTAGGGTTTTCCCTACATCTCTTTAGATGAAACACCGGGGGCCCTAGTCAACCCTTGACTACCTTGCTCTACCTTACGCGTCCCCCCTTCCTATGCTATTAAAGGGGAGTTGCCTGTTTCTGGATAACCTTCATGTAGCCTGTTAACCCAAATAAAATAAAGAATTAATATTTTCATTATATTAATCATCTGAAATATATCGAAATTAAATATGCACGAATATTTAAATTAAATCTCCTTCTATCAAAACCCTCAAATTTTCATTTAAATCCGTTGAACCGTTTCGGAGCCTATTTGAAACAAACTTACGGACAGACAGACAGTAGGAAGACCGACAGATAGACAGACACTTCAATTTTATTTATTGGTATAGATTAATAGACAGAGCGTATATTACAATACAGAACAACGTCATTTAAGTTTATCATTTAATACCATACATAAACGCATCCATTGAGAGTTAATTATTAAAACTCACCATATCAAATTACCATTTATCGGGGTGACCTATAATAATAAACTGAAAAATATCTCTTCTGACAGGAAGACCGGAAGAGTAGCCTTCTAGCGGAAAGAACTAAAAGGTGTTATGCAGCAGATTACGAAAATAAAAAAGGAAATACATCATACTGTCAAGTGATATAAGGAAGTGAGTGGCGAACAGGTTTTATTGTAAAATTCACACAGAAGCTTCCTCGCTCACGACACAGAATAGAACGGATAGGCGGGTATTTGTCACTATGAATTATGTATAAGGTAACGATCGTCCTCTCCAAACTCTTAAGGAAAGCTGAAGGAGTTTCCTAAACTGCCAATAAGTTGTTATGGAATGTAACTTCAATATATCACTGAAACAATAAAGGCTGAGTATACTGTGTGTACGATTCCGGAGACTGAAGAAGTGTTTCGTAATAGTATATCAAGCACAGTTTTATTACTATCAAACGATAGTCTGTAGGAACAAACAAATATATAAGACAGATCTTTATCAATGATATTGCTTCATTATAATTACACTTAAAAATTGAGGAAAGAACCGAAGCTCCGCCATGATCCATTCCGTCATCACTACAATTTTTTTGAGGAAAGTTATTACCAGTTCATTCACTAGCCGATTTAATGCTGCATTATTATGGGGTTTAAATGTATATATCCGGTTATTTATGTTGAAAAGACATAAAACGAAAAAAATTAATTACATTCAACTTTAATATAACTAAATTATGCGAAAAGAGCCTGCAGTAAGAGGAGCTATTTTTTTTTCTCAGCCAAAAAGGGTCGGATAGCCTCGTAAGAACCAAAAGTGTATTTCTCGTTGCGCTCTCGATGGGAGGCTCTTTCCTCTGACGAACCAGTCCTACGACTTTCAAGATAAACTTTCCTTCTGCGTTTTTGTAACATTCATATATCTCTGCTGCTGAGAACTTATAAATACATACATCAAAGACTAATTCAAATCATTAATTTTCTAAATTTTTATCTGTTCATCGTTGTCTTTTAACAACTTTTGACGATAGATGAAAAATATTTTCAATAGTATGGTACTTTAAGTATTTAAAAAATTTATTTTTTCTCAGGCGTGTAAATTGGAACCAAATTGTTCACAATTAATAGTTTTTAAACATAGTTTACTGAAAGGTAATTTTTTTAACTTTTCCGTTGACACTTTTCTTGATAACTTAAGGAGCCACACTTTATATATGTTATAATGTGACGATGCTACACGTGTAAAATAACATTTATTTTCAGACTGCTTTATTTCGTGAATAACAGTGTATTGTGTGTGATTCTTTCATTGATTCGTTACTAATTTGAGCGAAACCTAATGTACATATATGCGAAATCTTAAACAAAATAAAATTGACTGTGTGCGTCCCTACGCGTCTTATTTATATGGGGCAGTGTGCGCGTCACACTCCAGACATAATCATTTTTGCATTTTTTTAAGTACTTAAAATATTTTGTTACTTTAATAAAACTTTCATTAATTTTGCAAGTTATTTCGCGCTAAGCAGATCCTGCAGAAGGATCAACTATCTTGGGCTTATAAATGAAATTCATTGTGTGTGTGTGTGTGTGTAAAAAGCACAATTTTCGTTCGTGTGTTTGTATGAATGTTTCGTATACAAGTCTAAACGCATGGAGCAATTTCAAATAAATTTTGCACACACATTATGTGCTATTTGTAAATCAGCACTGTTGAGGTAAGACCCGGCTATCATCTATAGGGGCGGAAATTTTTAAACTGAAAACTCAGCCTACATTTCTGTCGAATAAATACTTTTCGGGGTCAAATACTTTTATGGTGTCTCTCGCAAAACTTTCCCTATTCGTTCTATCCTAAATACATATACTGCAAAATACATTAAGCCCTTACGTAGCCTGCATGTATGCGTGCGGCGGCGGCGACGACGGTGACGACATTCGTGAGAACGAAAATGAATTATTACGTAAGTAAAAAACAGAACTTTATAAAGTTACTATATTAAAATTGGTCAGAAGCGATTTTAAAGCTTCTAAAAAACTACATGTTTTGGTGAGCCATCGTAAAATAATTCAATTTCATTTATCATGTTTGACATTATTTGTATTATTTGGTAACGTTTTCAAGCAAGTTCATGCAATGTAAAATCATTTGTAGTAGACCAAATATTCTTAAACTTAACCTCGATTGTTCATGTATAACAACCGCTACACAATGCTTTCTAATTGCATTTATATTGGAGTAGGCCTTTTTTAAGATTCTAATAAATGCTAGAAAAAATGATACACTTGTGTTAATCATTACGTATATTTAACCATTAATAATTATGTTTCATTGTTGAATATTTTCGACACTTAAAAGATAAGTAGACATTTAATGCTGTGAAATATTCTATATATTTAAGTTTGGTATTCACCATAACGGTAGATAGAGTTGAGTCACCTCCAGGGACACTTTTTTTCCTCCTTTCGTTTAACTGACGATGTATGGCGGAACGACGCTATTGACATTTGCTGAGTTAAAGCGTCGTCTTTCTTGCTTCAATGCGTCTCTTTTCTATTCTTCCATTTGCCTACCGTTCAAATGAATTGCACGCACACTTGTGAAACAATTATTTTCAACGTTTATGTCCGAAATCGAACATATAGCTTGCTATAAATACGCATAGTCAATTACCTATGTAAGCAAGAGGAAATCTGCTACTGGACCCGACAAAAATTTGTTTGTTCCTAGAAGATATTCATTACCGTAACAGCTTTAATATAATACTCCAGAAGGTACTTGTCTTAAACTCCCAAAGTTTAATTGAGAAAGTACATTTTATTTTCCATACAATGTTTACTCTTAAATGAGTCAGTATTTGTGAGAAAAGAAGTAAATAAAAGTAAGAAAATTTTTAACGACGAGCATATGATTATTAAAAATTAACGTTTGTGGATCATAGTAAAGTTTCTACGTTGTTAACATGAAAATTAGTCTAGATGAAAGACGTCACCAATACATGAAATTTCAAATAAAAAATTGAAGAAATAAATTTCTTAAATTGATTTGATTAACAGATATGTTAAGTAACATTAAAATAATAAATATTGATTTGTGTTCTTACAAAGATCAGACACAAAAATATGAAAAAATGGTAAATTTTTTAAAAGAAGGCTTCAGTGCGAGACAGAAAACAACGCTACTGTTATTTTTGTTGACGTGGATGTTAGATTTTATATTCCATTAACTTAATAAAGTAATTTTTTACATAAGTTCTCTGTCGTCATTATTACTTTTTCCTGTAAACAGAGTAAGGCATTAATCCAGTCAGTTGCTCTTTCAAACCTGCATAGTCTCTGTGTTTCTGCTTCTGTGGCTGAACTTTAGTCAACGGTGACACTGAAACATGTGAACTAATTTGGAAAAATAAGGACAATTTTAGTTTTTATGTTTGAAAGCTTTTACCCTGTCCTTAGAATGCATTACTTCAATGTGGAAGACAGTTAAAAGTAAAAATAATTTGAGAAATCCGATTATGGATCGATTGAATAGTTTTCTTTCTCTTTATTGTACCCAGGGCGACTAGGTCTTCTGAATTTTAGTGAAACCTTCGTTTGAGAATAAAAAACAATAATTTATAAAATCACTAACTTCAAATTGATCAGAAGTGATTTTTCAGCTTCTCAGAATCACATCTTTTGGTGAGCCATCATAAAATAATTCAATTTCATTTATCGTGGTTGGCATTATATGTAGTATAGGGTAACGGCTTCAAAGCAAGTACAAGTAATATAAAATTATTTATAGTAGGCCAAATATTTTTTAACTTCTCCTCCATTGTTCATGTATAACAACCGCTACACAATACTCTATACTTGCATTTAGTACAATTTACAGAAGTATTATGGAGTAGGTCTTTTTTAAGATTCTAATAAATGCTAGAAATAATTATACGCTTTTGTTCCTCGTTACTTATTTGAAGCACAAGAGTATAGAAGATATTCATTATTGGTATTACAATAGATTTTATATATTATATTTTAAAAATTTATATAGCCTATATTGTATTTTATTTATGGTTAACGTTTCATATTTTACTTTTCGGTTTATATCGTATATTTATTACGCTGGGAAAATATTTGTTATTATTAAAAAGACGGCCAATAAGTCAGCATATGATTTTATTGCTATTATTAAAAAGCGACGTTTCGTCTCTCTTCAGAGACTACGTCGGGCATACTACAGACATAAAATTACAAATATTAGATACGGATTCTATATTACAATTATTTTTATATATAAAAACATGGTTAAAAACTAACAAATTTAGCAATTCATGTCCTCCAGTCCTTGACTCCCTCGTCCGAAAAGATTTTTAAATGTATTGAAGTATTTACATGAGAGGAATTTGGTGTCGCGATGGTTACAACGAGTTCTTTATGCATTTTAACAATGGTAAAATAATTTTTTACAAGTTCACCTACTATAAATAAAAGAGGATTATAAATTTTATTCAAATTACTCGCATCATTTTTTTTACATTGAGTGCATGAGGGTTGCACCTGATATACATTTTACTCATCATTCTCGAGAATTAATTATTTTCGCATCCATAATTTTCACATTTTGCCAATAGAAATTATAATTCTTAATATGTATGTGATTGGACACAACTGTGTACTTTTTAATGTCTAATTTGATGTTTTTTGATGCTCAGTCTTTTTATTAATTGTAAACTTGTAGTCAGAAAACTGTGTTTGAATTTGTTATTATTGTTTCTAAAATTATTCATTTTCTAATGGAATGCTCTAATGTTCAACTGAAATTGAACATTTACTTTAAATAGTCAACAAGTACAGCACGAATGAATGAAAATAGAAAATTATATTGACACGAGGAGCATAAACCTTTACGGGTGATATTTCACCTCTCCTCCCGCAAAGCTGAGAGAGATCAAGTTTGACTCTTCTTCTGTTATCTATCACTTGCACTGATTGTTTCACAAGCATCAAAAGTTAAGTTCCGCCCGTCAGAACAACTTCGGATGCCGGTGACTCATTAATTTTGAGAGCAGGAGACATGGTTCCCCACTTGCACATGTCACACACAGGAGAGATTCCCCGTCTTTCTCGGCAAATTACCCTCAATAGGGACCTCCACAGAGGCGAAGGGTTCAATACCCTCGTCTTTTTTCTGCCACGACCACACTTAGACTCAATTATTTCAAAGCCTTTGGACTGAATTGTAAAACTGTAATAGCATTAAACGAAAACAGTTATTTGAAATAAACAGTCATTTCTTAAAGAAACTATTTTTATAATTCTGTTTATTGTAACGTTATTTACACACTGATTAACATACAACTGATTCTCTTATTAATATTAATAATAAAATATTTTAATATCTCATCCGTCTTAGAATTATTTAGAAATTTTTTCATTAGGTATGAATCCCTACACAACAGTCGTATGTTTCATTGCGGAAGTTTTCAATTCTCAGAAAAAAAACATTTCCCGGAATTTATTGCAGAGCACGATCGATTACCGCCTTTTTATATTTCGCTGTTTACAGAACAATTAAATCTTCTCCTTACGAATCTAACCCTAAAATTCGACTTAAAAGGAAGTAGTTTTTAAGAGTAGACACTAAAAATTCATGCATGTGTATTTGTCGCCACGGATTTGGGAGCTGCTTTTCCAAGAGAGAAAACTTGAAGAAGAAAGGTCCTTTTATAGTTTTGTTGATTTGAATTGTAAATCAAATGTCAAAACACATAATGTAAGACATAGAAAATTGTTCCTCTGATTATTCCTGTCTCGATGAATAATACGAAAAATGTCAAATGTTATAATTAGTCCATTAACATTCTATTTAAATTTATTTATAACTAACTTTTTACAGCATCAAACTTCATCTGATAGCAACAAGACATTGATAACTTAGCTGTTGCATATAGTTACAGATATGAATGTTTCTTACTACTTCTCGTAAATAGCTGAGTCTCGAAAAATTAAGTTCCTAAAACATTGAAATCACAAAGTCCCGATGCCCTATATAAACTAAACTAAAACAAACTAAAATAAATCACATTAAGAAACTCACTATTATTTTGAACTTTTGCTATAATGTACTTCGAAATGCTGTTACACTGTTATGTTATAGAATGGTATCATAATTGTTTTTTTCTTCATTTAGTGAAGCGTAATGAAGTACGGTGATATTGCCGCTCCCGGGAATTGCCGGGATTCTTGATCGATTCACATAACTCACAATCACGAATCCATTTGCTAAAGCTCGCGAAGAAAATGTGTCTTACATTTCCTCTTCAAGGGTGAAGGAGAACTGTCGGTTACTCCGTTTCATTTCATTACAATTGAGCCTTTGTAAAACGGAACACAAAGGGGAAAGCAAATACACAGGCTGACTTTTTTTTACTTTAGCGAATCCGCAATTCGTCTGAGTTTTAAACAATGAGTTTTTAGCTTCATATCTATTCTTTTAGTCTTCTAAAGCATATTGAACAAACCACTTTCCAAATAATTTATTACATGTGGAACATAAATGACACAAACTGTAATATTTTAAATAAAACAATAAAGGTATCCTTAGTTTACGAAATAAATATTCAATATCATTTAATCAACACTATGAAAATATATTTGACAAAATAACGTGCTTCGAATCTCTTACTTTAATATTCTTAAAAACGTATTAACTTACCAGCTTTAACATACTTAATACTTAATAAGCAAAATAGAAAGAAATATATTCAAATCGAAGGGAACAACACATTTTTTAAAAAGATAACAGATAAAACTCAGAGCTACTGAAATAAGTAAAAAACAATAAACAAAGTATTTATTAATATTTCCCAAGGAAATATGCCTACAATTATTTTGCGCATGAATTGTATACCTTATTACAATATTATTTTATTAGTTTTAATCGTTAGTATTTCATAAATAAATTCAATACAGTAGGAAGTATATTTCAAAAATTAGGAAAAGAAATAGCAAAAATTGATTATTCCATTTGAAGTTCTCTAATAATTACATGGTTCGTATATTGCTGTGGTTGATGGAGTCTTTATGAATGCACAAATGATAAATTCTGTTATTTAGCAGGAATAAATATCTTTTTTGATTGAATAAATTATTACAATAAAGTTAGGCATCTTTAGAAAAAATTATTGCTATCAGAAATAAGTTAATGCAAGAAAAGCTTCGAACTTTCGACAATTCGTACTTTTATAAACAATACTTTTAAAAATTTATATTTAATATTACGTGTTTTATATTACCAAGATAAATTCATTAAGTTAAATTTATGTTCACAATTCATTAATGATTTGTATTATTTATTATAAAATTAAATGAATATTTAAAATTTATTTGATTTTAAATGTTTTATTGTTTCACTCGTTATTGTCCCTTTAAGCACATTATTGATTTCATATTAGATAAAAGTTTTTAAAAAGTTATACTAAAATATTGTATTATTTGTTCTGCGCATAACTTATGAATAAAATTATAATTGCTTTCTTTTGGATATATTTAATTTAATATTTTTATTAATTTTTAAACTTATACTAATGTAATTAAAAATTAATTCTTACTTGGCGCTTGTGTACCTAATTTATTAGTCATTAAGTTAAGTAAACGTGTTATAAATAATAAATTTTTTATAGACATAAAACTCATTTATATTCCTTTTACTTATTACACAATTTACTTGTTATACATTGTTAGTCTAGAAAAATAACTTAAATAGCACAATGAAAGTACAAAATGTAAACATAATGGAATAATTTTATTTTAAATAAAAGGTTAAATAGTCGTTTAATTTCTCTTGTTAATATAAGTTATATTGTATAACACATACAACTTTCGTGTGCTGTTTTGGTAAGTCGCGATACATTTTTAATTTCAATGTCATTATTATAAGAGATAAGGATCACTAACACTTTTATAAAATTTTACCACTACTCTAAGACCCGTAATATGTCTCTTATGCCAATGTATTACTTGCAAAATAAAATCACAATTGAAAACAGCAGATCAAACAAAGTATTTGATGATTAACATTTACAACAGAAAATAGTACAATTTATATAAATAATACATTTATCATATAGTTATATTTCTGCAAGTAGATTTTATTGAATTATTCTTGGAGAATTTGGCTACGTTTTGGATGTCAAGTCATGAAAACGTAGTTGATAGGTACGGACTCGGTCTTAACTTTTGCACGTGATGAAGTCAGAATCTATTGATTGTTTCATTTTGTGCGTGGGGGGAGGGGGCACTGGAACGATAGGGAGCGATTTTAGAATTTTCAACGATGATACTCTAAAACCAGTTTTGTATGTGACCAGATTTTGAAAGACCCTGGACATCCTTACAGCACAGAATATCTTTTTGTAATAAACTTCAGCTTAAATCTTTCTTAGCGCGTTCTATTTTGAACAAGTATCGGAACCTACTTCGTCATCATCTTTCTTTCCTACTACCTTTACAAAAACCTACAACTCGACGCTAGGATCAATTCTGTCTCGTATGATCCTTTCAAAACTTTAGCTAACCAACATTGTATTGACATCTTTTTAATTTGGATTCTTATTTTTCATCCCTGTAACTTACATTATCCGAGACTGTTATGCCAAAGTTTAAAAATAGTGTTCCCTACATACATCATGATAAATGTAAGCTACAATTCTATTATATTTTATACATTATGTATCATTGTAAATAACGACTACACTAGTTACTGAATCTATAAATAAAAATAATTTAAAATTATTTTCATATCTCTCGTCAGATGGCTGGAACAGCATTTTTTAAAGCGATAAATCGTGCACTTTTATTTTAGGACCGTCATAACTTTACATTTCCATCGTATGTAATTGGTTTACAGATTAAAAAGTAAGATAATCGTTTGAAATGTATTAGAATGCAAGTCAATGCGCAGAAGATAAGCGTAAGAGAGTTATCGATGCAAACTGTTGCTCTATCTGGCTACGTATTTATGTGGATGATGTCTATCAGTACAGCTGGAAGGATATTGATGGCTTTCGCCAGGAAATAAGCGCGGGGCAGCTTGTAAAATTTCATGGGAGGGATCCACAGCGCTCACGCGTGAGATTGAGCTGCCACTCGACACTGACGTCGGCCTCAGTAAATTAAAATATTATGTACTCTAAGCTTCAGCTGAATTTTTCTTTTGCAACAGTATGTCGTTTTGTTGGAATTACGCGCTGGTAACAAATCCGAGGTGTTAAAGAGTAAAATAATTTTAACGAAGGTTTTTCCATTGTCAGGATTTTAATGAAGAGATGGCATTAACTAGAAAGAAGAATTCCAGTTAAGGGAGTGTTACAATAAGTGTTTCAGTTACTTGTTAATTTTAAAAAATATGAAGGTAATATTGGCTCATAATGTAATATTTATCCTCAAATAGTGATGTCTTCAGTATTACCAATCTCTAATGGAAATAACACTAGAGGTTTGCTTGTTGGCAGTCTATCTTTAAATTTAAATGTTAAGACTTTATCTGCGATTGAAGATAATAGGCAGTTTTAAGTATTTAAGCGTAATTATATATCGTCATATAAAATTACAAAGACACTTAGATTAGGAAAGTAAGAAACGAGTACCAAAACAATGACTAGAAATTCATTATAAAGTTATTTTATGCCAAATTTTATTTTTTATGTTTTTTTAGCCAATTATTCTCCTTACGAAGACTACATTTTTAAAATATAGGTAACAGATATACCTACATTTAGATCAATTTAATACTGTTTTATAATATACGACGTATGAAAAAATATCCTGTGATATTTTGATGTTCATTTATAAAATGATTTTATACCCTCATATGCGGGAAGCGGCGACGTTCGCGAAAAGCAAAAATTACCATTAAATAAAATTTACGATATATAGCCATCTCCCTTAACAGGCTACAGGAAGGTAAAATTTACCCTGTTGCAAGTTCTATATGTCTTTAGGGAAGAATCTGCTTCGGCCCGAAAGCGGTGAAGAATGCCTAGATCTTCAAATGATCCACAGAAACATCCTATGGGATGAGCACTATAATACGCCAAAATTTCATGACAATCTGATGAATGAATAGGAACGCATCACGGACAAACCATATCTTTAGTCAAAGTGTAGTCAATTGATGCAAGGTATATAAAGGACAAGGTGCACAGCAAACATTGCATATTATCTACGTATATTTGTAATATTCATTAATAAGCTTTTAAGAACTTAAAATTAAATCAAGCCGAAAATCATAATTATGAAATAATTTCACAAGTACATAGTGTCGAATAATTTGAATTCTAATATTCACCGCCAAAAATAACCTAAACAAATATTAATAACCGAAATAACATATTCTCTCGCTTTAAAATTGTTTGTCACTGGACATTAAATTACAACATGTAGTCATGCTAATTATTTATTAGACGAAAAACTACTATATACCATGTAGAATCAACTGTAATATCTCGGATATAAGTTATCGTAATAAAAAGTAAAAGAAATAATATTTTGAGGTGGTAGTGACTATTAAAAAAAAAGAAAAAAGGCCAGCGACGCATACTTTCTAGGATATGTACACTTGTCCATAGTAGCAAAAGACGTTTCGTCGTGAGCATGTCTTAAGATCACTCGTTCTCTAACGCCACAAAAGTGAACAATGAAAGGCCTCGATCAGTCGACACACCTCAGATACTGCAAGTGTTGGTGTATTACCTCTCGGACAAAATAACGACAAACGCCTTCTGCTGCTGCCAATCATCGCACACTGGTTCCAGAATTCTATAAGTTTTTTAATAGCCTATAATTATAGTTAAATTGAACGCGCCATTAACTATTGTTAAAGCATAAAGTGCACCGGGAAAATTCCTCATTTGCTCAAATACACTCAAAATAGTATGAATTTCTTCAATGAAGTTAATGAATTTGTATACCACCTTTGCTGAATTTAATATGTTGTTCATAACGTATATTTAAAATAAAAGAATAATACTTAATACACATTTCTGAAAGGGAATTCGACACTTCAGAGTGAAAGCCTGTTTTACATTCTCTCCACAGTTTAAGCCAGTGCAACTAAGAGCTACCTATTGTGACATAAATTCGTAATGGAGTTCCTAAAAGAGACAATCTAGTTAATAGCGTGGTCCTTTGACGACCGGTGCGTAACGTGCGACTCGCACCAGAAATGGCGACGCCGCTCCTAAAGCGGCTGCATTTTTCTTCCTTTATCCCTAGAAGTGTAAAGTGCGGTCGTTGCTGGGTTCCTCTTTTTCCCAAGGGTGTGACCATATGACCCACATCATCAATTCCCACCTTCCATACAGAGCAAACTGCAAGAATACTGCGGACCAGAGGGTAAAAACAGAACTACTACTGCATTAAAAAATTACTTTCCCTATGATACTGCCACACTGAGATTTCTTGCGTGTTTGCTTTCACTATGGGAGAGTGAAATTTCAAAGAAAAAGAGGTAGAGATATGACTCGTCATTTCGAACAGAAAAATAAACTTCGCCTGACGGCAGAGCTTACGGTCGTCGAAACGTCACGAATAATCGTTATTTTACCCGTGCGGAAACCCGAGAGCAACTGCACCGGAAAAGCCTCCGATTTTTTATTTTAAAAAATAATATTTTGGCTTGTTGTTTACTTTCAGTACCATTAATTGCTATGGTCATTAACGACTTTCTAACATTTGGGGGAACTCGTTTCGTGTACGGGTTTCTGGGTATGGGAACTCACACACAAACGCAACATCTATGTCGAAGCCAGAATTCGAACCAAGATACTATGTGTTGCGATGCAGATACTACACCACAGAAGGTCGGTAATAATAATTATTCGTGTACATAATGGGAGAAATTAATCTCACACACGGTCAGCTGAAAAAAAAATCGAACCACTTCAAAGTTTACCTTCTTCCCTGTCTTGATTCCTTTTCTGAAAGTTTTTTTATTCAGATACAAGACAAAATGTTAAATGGTCTGTAAAATTCACCAGCATATAGAACTTAAAACTACTTTGTGGTAATAATTCCAACAGCAATTTCTTTAAATTAATACAGTCGCTACATTTAATTATTACGTGTGATGACAACGATTTCAACGAAGTCTGTGAGAGTAGTAAAATTTACGTGTTTCTGTATTCCCCGTGGTTGACGCTTTGAATGCGTGGTGTGTTTGGATCTCTAGAGAAATAGTAGTCTCTGGGGAGTGTCATTGACCCGGCGTGCATTCAAGTAGTGTCTCTGTCTCTGCCCAGGAATAAAAGTCTAGAATTCCCGCAGCCTCGAGTTTTGTGTCACTCGCCCCCACGAGTCCAACTTTCGATTCGACTGAAACGTGAAGAAGAAGATGGTTGGTCAGCGTTAAGGCTCGTCTTTTTCGCAGATGACAATTTACTGTCGCTCTGACATTCGGTAATATAAAATTATTCCACTCTTCCGGAGTTTTCGTTTCTTTTCTCGTATTAAGTTTCTCGTAAGTTGAGTATGAGGACTGTTCGTTTAAATACTATCTAAAAAATTTTTGATAAATGTATATAACCGAAGAAATCATCTGACTTAATTTATGTAGCGGATTATTATTTGAAAATATAAAATTGTGAATAAGTTCCCGGAAAGAAACAAATTCTCATTTAATTTAAATGATTATAATATAAACAAAACGATCTCACAAAATATCAAGGTTCCTTTAAAACATGATGTAAGCCTGACAGAAAATATGAAAAAGACAACATAAATTATACCTGTGAATATATTTTACCCGATACACAGCGTTCTGCGTCAAATGTAAAAAATAAATTAATTTAAAAAGAGATATTTTTGGATTACATACGCATATACACCCGACTTCTGATGAGAGTTAAATTATTGGAATTTGAATATTCAACCAGAAATTTATTTTTTATGTGTACATTAGACGACAGAGATTCCTTGATTGATCTGAACTCATTTCGGATGTCCAGAAAAAGGAAGAGATGAAAATAGGGTAGTCAACACAATATTACAAAGAATAGAGGGGAAAGGAAGACTATCAATTAGGTAATTGGTAAGAGCCCTTGAGGGAAGGTATTCATGCGAGCAATGGTTGACCTGGACTAAAAAGCCGAACTAGCAGATGGCTAGCTATTTACCTATGGAAGAGGCATTTATTCAATTATGGCTGTCATTTCCGTTAAAGCCACGCCACTGACAGCTTCAGCTGATATCGCGGTTCTCAAACGCTGGAGCTGGAAACATACCTCCACGTATGGAACAACCGCATATGCAATGGCATCAAGTCCAGAATCGCCGGATTCATAGCACTAGTACTGTATGAAACAATATTTATTGTAGTATATCCGGTCGTTTCCGACCTAGCTCAGCTCTTCCTCGATATTGGATTTTAAGAATTTGTAGAGCGCCAGGCATTTTGTGTTCATAAAAACACCAAAAGATCAATTTAATAGTTAAATTTTAATCAGAGCATGAAGTTGGTAATCTACAGGGTGTGGTTACTCATTCGTTCTCCGCTAACAATTCTCAAAATTCGTTAACGTAAATTAATTAAGCACTTGACGAAGACTTTAAATACTTCCTGGCGTATCACCACCTAACTCTGGGGTTGATTCGATAGCCGTTGATTTTCACGTGGCCACACGGATTTGCGGACCACAGTACCTCCGTCGAAGAGGACATTCTGGCCTCGACTGCCCTGTACGCTTCCGCTTTCGTCAGCCACGCGACAATACGTCTCCCTGACAACAATGTTTGTCTGTGTCGGGGCGCGAAACTTGCTCAACAGGTCGCAACTCGCAAGATATAATCCTGATCGTATATTGTTTTTATCTGGGACTGTAATTTAACATGTTACAATAAATATAATATATATATATATATATAACAAAAATATTGATTACGTCATGAATATTCTTGATATACCGAATTATTTCGTAAATGAAAGTTAAATTGCTTCTTATTTTTATTCTTCAAAGCGCCAGTCGTGTATTGCTCCGAGAAAGAAAATGAAACGGACATTATGTCAAACAGTACTTAAACCAATAAAACATTCTAATCAGTAGTTTGAGAAATTAAATGTTAATAAGCAGATTCTTAATCAGGACGAAAATACGACAGCTTGAAGTGCTTTATTTAAGATTATTTTTTTGGTTAAAAGGCTACATAAATGAGATCCTGAAACAGGCAACTCCCGTTTAATAGAATAGAAGGGAAATTGAAACAGGGAAATGTAGAAGGTATAGCAAGGTAGCCAAGGGTTGACAAAGGCCCTCGGGCCTGCCCGATAAAAAAGATGCAGAAAATCCATAGAAACTTTCATCAGTTAGGTCGGGCTATTTGAAACTATTCTCATGCCCGTCCGAATGACGGGATATTAGTTTGCTGTGAGGTCGCAGCATTCCGTCATCCATGCCTCCACCACTTTTATCAATAAGCTGGTCGACTGATCTCTATGGGATTATAAAACAACTCTTACCGAATGCTCAAGGTGTTTGACTCTAGTACATACATCTCCAAAAATAAATAAAGGTTCTTCTGCATATGAGAACCTTGAAATTCCCAGAGATATTATGAGACATCAGCAATGGTAGCCTCGCTATCAAACCCCTCAATTGAAGATAGTCTCATACGTTTATATTACATTTATATGTAGTCGTTAATATTAGTGAGGACAAAAAAAATTGTTAAGTTACATAAGTGTAAAATAATAATTTTTTCATGAATCAAAACTTATTGTATCAACTGAACAATACAAACAACGAAGCGTGTTTAATGAAAGGGGAAGAAAGTTTGTCGCAATTAAAGAGAAAGAGCTGTAAGGAACTATGAATATAAAAGTTCACAAACCATTGATTAATGACATATAAATTGCTGGAGGTGAGAGAGAAATGTATCTTATGTGTTTGGCTGGATATCTTATATATTGAGTCCTAAAAGATGAACTAAAATTATTGTGAGATATTTTAAAACAAAGGAAAAGGATTGAACATAAAATTCAATAAATATTACGAACGAGACTATAATATGAAAATAAAACAGGATGATAACGCTGAGTCTCACTAAATAAATTTGTTTACCTCATATGACGAAGAACGTAAAATATCAATTTTTAAATTGAACTCAAAATAATTTACAAATTAATGTTACTCTTATACTGTATATGCTAATAATATCATCTCCAAATATTCTAATGGCCCTTAGTTTATGGAGTCAAATATAAGGAAATATAGTAGATGTATATTCTCAGACCATCACAGTTTTATTATTTGTTTATAAAATTTGTTTTGTGGAATAAATCTGCTTCTGTATTACCATACTGCAAAATCTTAGTTGAAGTGTAAATAATCTATATTATGGGGAGCATTAAATGCAACAAACGTGTATAAAATATCTCAAGAGAAACAAATTTCTTACTCATTTCAAATTTGAAGATAATTAAAATTCTCAAACATTATCGGTAAATTAACAAGGTTGAATATTTATATTAATAACAAAACACGATACTTCACCCACAGTTTCGCTGCTGTTCTCGTTATGTTTGTTATATACACACAGCGGTATTTTTAATCAAACAGAATGCCACAGGAAACTTAAATAATATTTTCTCATACCTAAATGAAAACTTGAAAAAAGTACTCTGTTTTCTCTTCTCATTGTGCAGCTGGTTATTTTGCTATATTATTCCAGTGTTAAAAAGAGGAAATATAGATACGTTACACAAACTAGTAATGAAATTCCTAGACTCACACGCTCTGTGGGATTTTCCAAGTATCAATGATTTTATATTATATTGGATGAACACACATTTAACTTCTGTGGTCAGCTGAACAAAACCGCAGGATAAATCAAACATACAAGTGTTTATTATCGCCCATGTTTCTACGAAAAATAAAATGAATGTTTATTCGTCCTCATTTACAGCAATTCACGTCAATTACCTACTTTCATCACGTCTATCGATTTAGTGTACTTAATTTCCTTGTTCTATATATTTAACTACTGGATCTGTTTTAAAAAATAAAACAATATGGGAACATATTATTTCTACAAATTCATCCAACCAAGTTCCACTTTTAATTTTCTACATATTTCATCACGTCAGTAAGTTTGGCCTTGTTGTTATTGTAGTTGTTAGTCCTTAGATTGGTGTGATGCAACCCTCCATGATTACCTAATCTGCGCAACCATCCCTATTCTGTTCTCACCCTTAACACTTCCCTCTGATGCTAATTTCACAGGACCCTCATGTCTAAAAACGTGGCCTATTATTCTATCCCTTCTCTTCAACGCCCTCCATATTGTTCGTTCTTCCCCTATTCTGCTTAGAACTTCTTCTATCCACCCATCTTATCCAGCATTCTCCTCAAGCACCACATTTCAAAGGCTTCTATTATTTTCCTTTCTGCAACTCCTACTGTCCACGTTTCGCACCCATATAATGTCACACTCCATACGAACACTTTTAGCAATGATTTCATAATATTCATACTTATACTACCCGTATTTAAATGCCTCTTTTTGCGAAATTCTTCCTTGCCTGTGTTACCCTACTCTTTATATCAACTATATTTTGACTATATCTAGTTACTATTCATCCCAAGTATCGTAATTCTTTAACTTCCCAATTTAACACCCTTTGTTGTTCCACTATTTCCCATACTAATCTCCATCACATTGGTTTTCCATCTATTTATCGTCATGTTGTACACTTTCTCCTGGACCACGTTCATGTCATTTATTATGGTATCCAGGTCTTCCTCCTACTCCCCTAATACCACTATATCATCAGAAAACCTTATTTTTTCATTTTGCCGTATGATTATTTTTCCATATTCCTTTTTAACTTTCTTCATCTCCCGCTCTATATTTATAAGTTAAAGAACATGGGTGTAGACTGCATCCTTGTCTTACTCCTTTCTTGATTTTTCCTTTCTTTTCTTGTCCTAATTTCTAATTACTGCTGACTGCCTTCAATAGATGTTATATATAACTCTTCTTCTTTGACATTTTATTCCTGTCATTTTCAAAAGCTTTAGAAGTTTGTCCCTGTTTACATTATCAAACGTTTTTTCTAAATCTACAAATGCTAATAACGTAGGCCTTTTTTCCTATCGTGTCATCTAAAATTAGACGCGAAGTCAATATTGCTTCTCTTGTTCCTACATTCTTCCTAAAACCAAACTGATCTTCTCATAACTCGGATTCTATTTGATTTAATATTCTCCTATATACTATTTTCGTTAATATATTGCACATGTGATACATATCTAATTTTCCGTTGCAGTTTGCATCTATCAGCTCCAGTTATCTTCGGTTTTTACTATAATCTTCTGGTATTTTTTCTGCTTCGTAGATTTCTAAAAATATCCTGAACAGATATGATACTACTTTTCCAATCATACTAATTTTTACATGACAGCCTGACGTTTGGAAGTTTTAACAGGCTTCCTCCAGAGATTATTCTTCTTCCTTGGCTTTGAAGCTCATGCAGGGGGTTGGCCTACCGGGACGACTGCGGACTGTCATCTTACATGACAAATGTAATGCGTGGTCAGCGAATCGATTGTCCAGCAGTCTTAGACCCCATCTCCGTGACCATGATGACACAAACATACAAGCCCACGCCAGGATTCGAACGCGGGACCTCTAGGTTGTGAGGTAGTGCCTCTAGCCATTAGACAACACGAAGTTGGCTTCTAAAGAGATTAATAACAATAATTACACAAGTTGGATAAAAATATTCTCTTTAATGACCGCGATTTACACTGTAAAGGTGTGAAATTAATTTTCCTGCAAAGCGTTTAATGAGTTGATTTGAAAAATATTTATAATTTTTTCTGCTGTATTGTTCGTTTGTTTTGTTTTATGTTTTGCATGACACACTACGCAGTGCAGCTTAAAGGAGAGACATTTTCATTGCTTATACGCGTGCTTGTGGCTCTCAGTGTTGTTTGTGCTTCTGAGTGTGCGTATTGTGTTTAACGTAATGTATGATGTATCATATTTCTTCAACCGAGGACTAAATCTAAATTATAAAAAATACATTAAAATTCAATTTTACAATAAAATATGTTTAAAGTATATGAACCTGTCACGACCTGCTATTAAAGGTTCTTTCACTTTCCATGCTAAAACCGTTCCATCCCAGAACACCTGCAATTAGAACCATGACAGTATTAAATAGGGAAAAATTCCTCTCTCAAACGCAAATGTATTTTCTTCTTTCACTACCTCATCCCCTCGCGAAAATAAAAATCCCTCTTGCTCCAGAAAGAAAATAAAATTATAAATTGCTCCGAAAATAATGTCCCTATTTGCGTCCTTCATTTAAAAACACAACTCTCAAATCTATACTGAAGAGAGCCTCTGGTTCTATAAAGGAAACGATTCACGATGGCATCCTCCGTCTACTATAGGGTTTTACAATAAGAAAAGGTCGATGTTAAAATGTTGAAATGGAATAATACGAGGTGTGTGAGGAATTAACGAAATTCTTTTTTTGTTTCAAACACCCGTGTATGTTCTTTCAAATAAAAACGAATTTCGTTAATACCTCACCCACAGCTTCTTTTATTCTGTTTCAACCTCGACCAGCCCTTATTGAAAACCCCTTTTCGAGAAAAGTAACGCTTCGCATTATATATCTCTTTCTTGTTCTTTTACAACTTCAATTCACGTAACATTTTAGCTAACAATAATTTCGTAATTAAACCTAAAATATTTTCCACGTACCATGAAAAATTTCTAATGAAATTTCATCAGAAAATTAGAACAGAATACACTGATTCAAAAATATTCAAACGATAATAATTTATCCCTATTTTTATCAGTCTCATTAATTACCAAGATTATCATTTAATTTTGATTACAAATTTATTCGGCAGGAGCTTTTGGCATTGCCATACTTATCTACAATATTTTTTAAAAGTTGCAAAAAATATTATATCGTATTTGTTTAAAATTATAATAATATAAAGACAAATTTGTTTTTTCATGGTTTAATGATAAAAATATTGTAAATTTCTTCATGGAATCCAAATGATTCCTGAACTGTGCTGACCTACATAAAATTTAAATAAATTCCTTGAAGAAAATATTCAGACATAAAAAAGAATAACATAATAAAATATCTCTACCGGACCCATTGTGACCTTGGAAATTTGCATCATGACCTTTGGTAGGCCTTGGATTGGAAGCAATTCTTCTCTCTTTGAATACAGACATTATTTGAATTTCTTTCGAATACAAACTCTTACACCTTTCACCACTGAATAATTACCGTGTTCCATGTTTAATTCACATTTTTAATATTCTTAACTTTAGTTTTTTAATAAATACTACGAATAAATTGCTTAATTGTAGATTATGGGGAAGAAATATTTACATGTAGCTGATTAAATGTCATAATTTTGAATTTTTCCTCATTTATAAATAAAGTATTAAAAATAAAACACAAATAATATACAATTAAAATACTTATAGTTCTTTGATGCTAGACCATTCAATGTTTTACTAAATTATTTTGTGTCAAATTTTGGAAATATATAGTACAAACTTAATTGGAATTTAGTTATACTTTTGAACAACGTAAGTAACAATGATGTCATTTTTAACTTATATCGAAATAAATTATGACAATTATAATCACTAATATTCCAAACATGAATGTGTCAAAGAAATTGGTCAACTCTAAGCTACATTGATTCCCTTTATAAGTTTTGCCCTTTTTTTGTTTTATTTCCTAATTTAATTTAAACGCTTAGGATATATAGTAATTGCATATTTAAATACGTTTCTTGTACATCAACTAAATCAAAAACATGTTTTCTCTGTTTTCGACTAACTGAAGACCATACTTTGGCTACGGTGTTATTGAGGTGTCACTCCCAAGCAAATTATAGCTTTTTGGGGCACTATAGTGCTATTTTTCCATATTTTTTCTCCGTTCGCCGGGTGAATACAGATTGCCTGATTCTGCATTCGGGTCTATAACGCCCAGGCAGGGGCTCGCCTTAAGGGCGCGTTTGTCGCAGTCACACCGAGACACCTTTTTCCGTCTTTTGGACTATCTTCAAAAACGGGAAATTACCAAAGCCTTGGAAAGTGATTCCTGAAGCGATTAGCCAGTTTACTATTATTTTACATAATTGCTTTTGCCTTGTAAACACTATTTTTTTTTAATTTCAGCAAGCAATTCTATAATATCCGCTAGAATCGTTCCAACTCCCTCAGATGCGTAATGGCATAGCTGATTCAGGCCATTCAGACATTTACCATATTATTACTGTATATTCTTCTCCTTACGTTTGTCTTTTGTTACTGCAAGGAAAGTTACACCGAAAATAGAACTGATAGGGCGTTACTATGAAACATTGCCAAACATGTTTAAAGAAAACCATTAACAATTTTACTACAGTTAATAGAATAGTTAATAATACAACTATAATAAATATTGTAGTTAATTAAATATTATTAGTAGAACGCATTTTATGAATTTAATTACCTATTTTTTATCATCACGAAAATATCGCGAGTTTCAGGAAATTACCGAGAACGAGGCACAGCGTCTGACAATATAAAAGCTGCACCCTAATTCCAAATCTCTCGGAGGCGCAGATGACTTTCGGCTCTGTCCTGTGAACTGGATCAATTTCATACAAAGTCGTGATTAATATCGAGATCCATCTCCTTTCACACGCAAGGTCCCTAAAACTCAATCTACGAATTTGTATCAAGAGACGCTTAATGTGACCAGCAGCTTCAAGCGATCTGCCTCGAATCGAAACGGATCACGCAAAATGAAGTTAATTTTATTAATAATACGGCTCTGTTAATTATTATTAACTCACAAAAGTTATATCTTAATAAGACTAAATAATATTGATTACTATTTCCCACAGCTGTTGTTTATATCTCATTAAATGTGTTTATACTCTTTCGTACGATTTTTTCGATTCTCCAATTTTTCTTAATAGTTCATTCGTAACTTTAAAAGATTATAACCAAAGAAACGCCTAAATATTAGTTTTCTTTTATCATAGAAATTTTTATTAGTTAAAAATAAATATTTTATTGAATATTTAATCCTAAACATTGTAGTAAACTACATCTGCGCACCTCTGAACAGAACATAGTCAGGCGAATCCGGCCTGAGAGGCTATCCGCATATTTTTGCCGTTCGTTTCCCATCTAATAAATTTTTATTAATAAAACGGTAGTGTAGTCTTTGCTAGGGAATATGGAAAGCAAATAAAACAAACTTAACGGATAAGGATAAGTTTAATCAATGGAATGAAGTTTAAAGTAGATCATAGAAAAACGCTAAATTGATGCATCGGCGTTCGTTAAAATAAGACGAATTAAGTGTCGTAAAATTTAAAAACTGATAAATTAAGTTATTATGTAGTTTATATTGATTTGGGACCATCATTTTTTGCCACAGTTGGCAGAAACTTATGCTGAGCATTCCTAATCAGCTACATAATAACACGTCTAGCACAGAGGTTTTACGTGTTTATCCAAATTGGTTCATGACAATTTTTAGATTCGTAATTTGTCATTATTATAAATTTTTTTCCGCTATACATGTCCCATACCTAAGTCTTATGGAGATATTGAGCTTCACTTTTTCTTTTGGTAAAATTCTTTTCAAGCGCAATTTTAACTGAGTCGGCATTCCACTTGTATTTAAACTTAAAAATCAATTCCAAAATATATGTACTGAAAAACATTTCCAGTATTGCAAAATAGATTTGGCATGTATCGCATCACTATAAACATTATGTCGTTGATCTCGACGAGCAGCAGACTTCTTAGTCCACTTAGTCTGTTTATCTGTTCCAAAAAAATCTTTCCGAATATCGTCTTCTTCTACATATTCCTAAAAAGCACCTTCTTTCTTCTGTTTAGTTGCTTAATTCTCTTCACGTTCTACTAACTCGAGCGAAAAAGAGATGTCGCTTTCTTCGCCCAAATCTTCATTAGCAGCATCATCCTCGAGGAAGCTCCGTATAGAGAAATCATACGTTTTTCTGGCCATTCCAGAAGGAAATTTGTATCTGAAGACAGGAAAACCTAAATAAGCTATCGATATAATGTAACGAGGCGCACTCGGCCTAAGAAGCCAGAGGCATAATAACACTTTTTTCTCAAGATATCAAAGAAAACCCAAACAGAATATGTTTATTTAAAGTATATTAAACGATTCCGATAAAAATATGAAGAAAAAATTCATCTTCAAATTTGTAACTCAATCGGGTGCAGTCGGCATCACAAGCCACATGGTGTCCAGACGAGCCGGGTGAATGTCGAATGTAAAATGAATAGGTGGGTCCTATGCAATGCCACAATCTAGGAAACTATTAAGGAAGCCAGATAACTGGAGGCACAGGTATAAAAGTGGTTACCAAAAAAGTGTTTTGCGGGCCTCTAAGGTCGGCTGCGCCCGACGGAGGGCTCGACATTAAGACAGTAATGTAGAGTAAGTTTATATTTCAAGGATGCTTATATTCCTATAGTATTCAGCTGGCCGCATGAAAAGATACGTCTTTTGTTCCTTTTCTCCAGCCAATGGGCAAAATAGTGACGATTTATTAAATTCAGTGGCAGTTGGGGCTTGTTCCATCCAAAATAAAAATCTGTGATTGCCGCTCCACGTGGGACCAAGAATTTGTCTGGTACTGGAAAGGAGAATAGAGCACAGTTGGAGTTGGTTATCAGAGGAGAGAGGAGCTCTCTCTGGAGTTCGGACAGACTGCGTCCAGAGTCTTTAAACACTCTCCTAGGCAATAGTATTTTGCACCTCTACCACGTGTCGTGGAGCCAGCCCATGGGCAAGTAGTATGGGAGCGCAGAGGCAATTGAAAGGCGACGACACCGCGTTATGGCTTCGTCTTCCACCACTACCGCCGCACGAGCAACCGAGACGCAGCAGTCAAGAAGTCCTCGCACAATAGAAGCAATCACCCAGTTCACCAAACGGTCTCACGTTGACGCAGTAATTTCGGATGTTTGAGATATTTTTAAATTATGGGATGAAAAAATTTATTTTGTTTGGATTTTTTTAATGGGGTTTTAAATTTAACGGAGCGGAATATTTTCTTTTCTTTTTCAATATATAATTTGGTGCAATTATCTCAACCACCACGTGAACCTGTCAACCCATGAGGCTACTCGGAGCAAGTAACTATATAAATATTGTACATTGTGTAAATAATTTTCCTTTATTAATTTTTGGATAAGATGTTAAGTGACAGAATAGTTTGTAAATACCTTCCTCATTAAAATTTTGGATGAATATACTTATAACAAAAGTTAAAAAATTAATACTTTCATTAAACTGACACCTACATCAAAATTAATGTGGTGAATTCGTTAAAATTATTACACAATCAAGAGGTAAAACATACCACAGCAGTATCCAATGGCGTTCTCCGACATATTCTTTCGTCGGACCTTTTTATATCACGTTAATAACTTAAGCCTACGACGTCAGCTAAATAAAAGTTTATTCAAATAAAATACAAAATAAATAACCAATCGTCAGAAATAGAAGCATTCTCATTACTTTATTATAAAAACTTATATTTCTCTACTATTCCCATCTTACACTATACTGCTAGCAATTCCTGGTTTATTCGGTGCACGCACGCAGAATTTGCATCGTTTTATTCCATAACTGACTGTTAATACAATTTATTTTTTTCTCCATTCATTTAATCCCCAACATTTGTCAGTAGAACCACATTAAGCATTTACCTGGTTTTATAACTGCAACTTTTTTCCTGGCGTACAGTTTTACATACCATACCTATATCTTTAAATAAGCCTTTACATCCTGTTTTGATGCTGCAAACAATTAATTTTTATTTGCTAGATTTAAATTAAAGTTTTCACATTTTATAACACGTGTATCACTGTTAATTTCAATTGTGAAAAAGAGGGTTGATATTGTACTTTTCACTCTCATAATCTAAGATAACACTCGTTACAATAATTCTTACAGCATAAAATGTCTTAACAATGTAACAAATGTTTACAAAACTCTATTAATACGAATAACTGACAAATACAAATGCATCGCAAAAATTTTTAATTTATTTTTATAAGAGATGAATTTGAAATTGAACTTGAAACATAGGAATTTCCATTAAACCGTTGTATAAGAAGGTAGTAAGTATCGGTGTCGAATGAGAGGAAGTTTCGAAGTAAGAAGCCAGTTCTTTTTCATGAAAAACGAGTAGCGAGATCTAGGTCAAAGGCCGCTGGATCTATAAAACGTGCCAAGTCTGTAAACTCGGAAGAAGGAAGCAAAAAAAATAGTCGTTTCATAGATTTCATGGGTTTCTTGTGACTTATTTTACGAACCACACTGAAAAATAATATTCCACGTCTAAAAACCCATCAATTAAAAAGGGGTCTAATACTAAATCCTCAATGAAACGTTTACACTATACAACGATGAAATAGGATTTAAACATAAATAATAATTCCGGTTACCAATATTTGCCTTCAAGACTTCAAGGCTTAATAATAAAAAAAATATTTCTTAAAAGAAGATCTTTGATTTATAAAGTCAAGGCTTTGCGTTTAAAATACTCCTGTGGTTTGTATTACAAGGCAGAATGTTTACTTGTTAAATATGGCTTCATTCATTTATTAGATAAAATAAATTTGCAACTTTTTGCAGAAGTGAGAAAGTTTACAAGAGATATAATATTACAAATTATGAATTAGGAAATGGAGAAGAAGAATGTTTACTTTATAAAAGATCTGAATTTGCCATGCATTCAGGTGACGACGAAAGGTTTGCAAAACTGTCTCATTTGTCGAACATATTTTCACTTGTCAAAATAATTACTTTAAGTCCCCGATGAAATAGCATTAATATTTCTTCAAGGAATTTTTTATATTTTTATAGACACTTCTGGCTATTCAAATTTCGGCGTGACTAAATTTTAACTGATCTCTGGACTTAATTTAAGTTTTTTCAAAGTAGATTTCGACAACTCGTGGGTGTATGTTGCCCATTATGTTTGGTTAGAAAAGGAGAGAAACATTTATTGAACTTCTCGAAGTCAGAAGTTTGAAAAATGCCTTTTGCACAGTCTACAATCATGTACATTCTAAGAGAAAATTAAGAAATTATATATGTATACATACATAATTATTTGACAACTGAGGTTATATTTAAGATTAAAATCATTTTAAAACCAAATTAGTCTTTGTAATGTAAAATTACATATAAATTCATTTTTGTAATGTTTCAAATAATTCGTGTTTTTAATTTTGTAGATGACTATGGCATATGCCGAAAGCTCCCGCAAAATTGAATAAATTTGAAATCAAAATTAATTTATAGTTTAGGTTCATTAAATGGTGTGATTGTTAAAACTTAGGATACATACAAAAAAGCAATATTATTTTAATATACGGAATAAAATCAATGCATTCAACAAATATAATAGAAATATGGCCCTAACCTATTAATATAATTATCTATAAGCTATTTCTTGTGAGTTAGAAATCTATTATTTACGGGAAGATGGTGTGCGATAGGGAAATTTCTATATTGTAAACCCATTCATCAACAATGACTTATTTGGACAGGAAAACTAACTTCAATTAAGTTGCGACTCTACACCTAACCCGAAAGATTTAATTAAAATGAAAAATGCGTCTGTTGATTTGAATTATAAAGAAATGAGTGGGTTGGTACAGTTTTCAACAACATATTTTTACGAATCTGCATTCTCTGCGTACAAAATGAATAAATCAAAAATCAGTCTAGCTTTACGCGCTCAAATTTGAACAATTACGCTTTTATTTTATAATTTAACATTTTTTTATTTTCTACGGTCAGTTTTATGTAAATTATTCTTATCTTTCTTATTTTCTGTTCACTTTTTTATGTTTTACAATTATAATAAATGCGTTTAGTATCTCACTGAATATATTTATTTTACTTCAGAATATAAACCAACCTATGTTACTAGTGATCCACGATAGAGAATGAGGTATTTTAGTTGTCCACGGCACCATTTCGGTTGAGAAGATCTGTGCTATTCAATCACTTTCTCATCAATAATTGCAAAAAGTTACATTTCGATAACAAAAGGAAGTCTTATGACAGATATACAGGATGTTCAGTTCATCTGAAGATATTGAAATATCTCGAGAACCACAGATCGGATCAAAAAAGTGTGAATAAAAAATGTTCAGCTTGAAGGGGAACATCGAATGATTCGAAATTCGAAACTTAAATAAGAACCCCCATTTTTTGAAGAATGGATTCTCCAGAAAAAAGTACTCTTGTTTGTCCTACGATTCGAGTCATTTCGGTCACAGATGGCGTTGTAATCGAAAAAAATCATAATAGGTAAAATTCGTTGAGAAATGGGGATATCTCAATAAATAGGTACCAGACCAGCAAAATAAAATTACCCGAGCGACGTGGAAGCGAATTATGTAAGTAATTGAACAATGAATCGCAAGGGAACACAAAACCAGCAACATAAATTGTGAGAAGCAAAGGGACTCATAAAACAAGCACCACAAGGGTGGTGGGAGTCTAGTTTCGTAACATTAGATGCCCCCCTTCGAGACGAACATTTTTCATTAACTTTTTTTTGATCTGTGTGCTTCTTGAGATATTTCAATGTCTTCAGATAAGCTGAACACCCTCTACACTGCGGGCTGAGATCCACACGTTTAAACGCCTTGATTAATAAAAATATCGCACATATTCAAATAGTTTAAAAGGAAAGAAAATTAATAGATGATTGAATTTAAAAAGGTTTGAATATATATATATATATATATATATATATAATTTAAAACGATAGTGAACATTTCTAACATCATCTGGTAAAACACGAAACTGAACAACAGAATAGCGGAAGATAGAATCCAATGGAAATTTGAAGCCATTTAAATGCGTATCTCCGCAACGACGAAATACCGGGGGAACACTGAACTTACAGCGGAAGTAGTCATGGATATGGTCGATAGAGATGTGAGAGACTTCAAAACTACTGGCAAAACGTAGTCGGCCTAGAAAATCGCAAAACGTTTAATTCTGCGATGTATTTATTCAAAAACAATCGCCCACAAAAGAGAGTTTTATGTATTATGAATAATTAAATGTTAACAAAAACATAATGAAACATGTTAAACAGTTACGGACAAGAAAATATTTCTCTAATAAGCCTTTGTAAGCGAAGTTTTGATGAAAATAAGTTATTAAACAGACTTGTACTCCTAAGAACGTGCTACTAAAGACTTGTTCTCTTAAAGACACGCTACTACGAGGCTCGTTCGGAATTTTCTGTGTCTGTTTTAAATAAAAAGTCCACTAACTGCTAGTTTCCGCGACGGATTTGACCTTGAATGAACCAATCACAACGCTTCAAATAATGGGAGGGGCAAACAATTGTGCGAGAAAATGTATACCATGCGGGGAGGGGTGACCTGGGGAACAATGTAACAATCCTTTGCTATTTGGTAACCAAGCCTTCCTTCCCGTGGTCACGCCACAAGACTTCTTACTTAAACAATCTGTAGTAGGTTTAAATACTGTCTTTTAGAAGTTATACCATAAGTTCCAACCACGTTTCTTTATTTTTTGAAGATTATTCCCCAAGGAATATAAATTTTATGAGTGATTTTTAATTTTGATACTTAGGTACTAGATCGTCATGCGTTTTAATCAGTCACAATAATATTCAAAATTCCATTAATAAATAATTATTTATAAACTTTGGTTATCAAATCTGTTTATAGTGGAGTTTTTTGACTAATAATTTTGCCATAACACTTTCTATTAGGAAACGTTTCTTAAATTACAAAAACCCATATTATTTAATCAACATTAAAACTTTCTTTTAAATAAATTCAGTACAAATTTTAATTTGTATACCTACAATTAGTCACTTTTTTTAATAGTTCTCGTGGGAACTAGGATTTCATCTCAGCACATCGGTTCCGATGTACACTTCTCATCTAAACATATGACACGTTTAGCATACCCATACCCATATAGACTTTCTTTCAACGTATAAACTATGATTACGATTTAAAGATTGACTTCCATTAAAAAACTTGCATTAAAAAACGATAACTTGGTACTACGAATGGCCACACTTTTGACAATAAGTATAATAAATAAATAGACGGCCAAAAAGTTATAATTAAATGTATAATTATTTCCGCCGTAATCGTCGCTGGAGATGGTCCATGAGTGACATCAAATACTTTACATGTAAATACAGTAATCTTTTAACCTGAGGGAGTTAAGGAGTAAATATGATGTATTGCTAAATTTTAAGCTTGAGGAAGTCTCAAAAATGGAGATGAAACGTCGCTTTTTTGAATAAATACTGATATATTTAATGCTGACTTTTTGGCGGTCTTTTTATTTATTGTAAATTTTAAAGTCAGAAAACTACGTTGTGATAAGTATAATTTTCTCATTCAATATTTCCCTTCATATTTTATAAAATTGGATCGTACTCAAATGAACATTTGCAAGAGTATATGGATTTTTTAAGCACAGTGCATGGCACTGCACAGAAATATTATTATAACCCAATATTCATCACTTTCTTTTGCTCCAATTGATGTTCTTTGTATAACATCCGTGTACGACAATTTTGTAATTATCGACTTTTAAATCTCGATTCAACTGCCCACCTCTCTTGGCGATGAAACAGATTATAAGTTGGGATCAATTGGATGCAAGTGGATCGGAGTGGAAGAAAGATGTTCCTTCATTCGAAATAAATTATAGCTATTGTTTTTTTTCAATATCAGGATTTAGTTATAATAGGCTATGAAAATGTTCAGATTTAGCCTATAAACAAGTTATTTCTTTGCGATAACAATGTACACTACCTTTCCTCAGTAATGATGTTGATACACTCCACAAAATACTCTTCAAATTACTTACGCAAGCACATTATAAACTGGATAAAAATCTACGTGATTATTGCAAGATCAGCAAGTAAAGCAGTGGATTTATGGACAGCGGCGGATTTATAATTGAGGCAAATTTATATTTTGGAGTTAAGATACCCATTTACACTGAGGGCATAAAAAATTTGGAAACACTGGTGGACTGTGTGTATGGACTTAAGAGGAGACTGTGTTGAGAAATTAAAATTAACAGAGATAGAAACATTTTTGCACCTAAATTATTATTATAAATCATATTGCTTTCATTTTGATTACAAAATTAACGGTTCTTCCTAACATTGGCTGAATTAATTACAATTGAGTTACTTGTGGTCCACTACTCTATCAAATTAATTGCTTTCTCGCGACGTGACCGCATACACTGACCTTGTTTGTTCCAGTGTAACTCGTGTCTGTAAATTAATAGCACTTGCTGATGGCGCACGGCTTTACGGTCGCTAGCTGCAGCAATCATGGCGCAAGTGGGTCACACACACACACACACACGCTGAGGTGGCCTTGATCCCAACTATTGTCCTGCATCGTATAGATTGACATTCGAGGAATTTCCTTTTACGGCACTCTAACTCACTAGAATCCAATAACGTCAGGTCAGGTCACTGCCCTGTTCCGTCGCCCACGATCATATTGCGTTATCAGTACATGTCCCACTAACAACAAACGTAGATAAAGACAATTTTTTGTGGTTTCGATTAACAAAAAAAATATTTGATCTCTTAAAAATATCCAATATAGAAATTGTTTATAATGTTCACTGGCATCGAATTTTATGCACAATTTGGTCTATATTACTTATAGTGTATTAATATATATTATTGTTTTTCATTTCCATTAAGAAACAGTAAAAATACGTGGGAATCTTTTACAAACGTTAAATGAAGAAAACAGAAAATTTGTCAAATGCTCAAACTTAGCTATTGGTGTAGCTACAGGAACAAATTGAACTCTCTTTTAAAAAACTCTTTTAACTACACCTGTCAAGGCAGAAACAGAAACATTGCGCCTCGACCATAAATTAACCCGACTGGAAGCCAGAAAAGATTTTATTTAAATAAAGCAGACATTGAAGTCGTTAATAAAAATTCTGTTAATAAAATGTTTAATGAAATCAATTGCGTGTCAGCATTTTGGTAGTAGATGAATATCACGGCTAAAATAAATGTGGTAAGTTACTTTTCCTAAGGTCTCGACAAATTATTGCCAATATGCGGAGGGCTTTGTTTTACAAATTAAAAAAATATATTATTTTGGTAATCCAAAATATCTCATTAATGCAACATTTAAATCAAAGACGAAATTTCTTCATAAATTATTTTTTAATTTTAAGCTTTATCACCTGAAGAAGTCTCTAAATAAGGGATGAAACGTTGTTATCATTTTTCAAGTATAAAAAAATAAGCAACCCCCAAATTAAATACTTGAAAACGTCTGTAATAAAAGTATACATAATACAAAATATAGACGAAAACTGGTGATAAAAGAAATACCACACTATTTTTATCCAAGGCTGATTGATTTCGTCATGGTACTGAAAAAGTAAGAAGCGAAATAACGACAGAAACACGACAGAACGACAACACAAAACAGGTGACGAACTAAAAGGATGATATTTTACTTTCGTCAACTGTTCGTCGTGTCCTTCTTACGGTTCCTGTTTTATTTCAATCACCTGACGAAAGCAGCAGCGTCCGAAGAAACGTGTTGAGGTAATTTATTTTATCACTAATTTTTGTCTGTATTTTACCTACTTTCTTTTGTAATTTGTAAAAATATTTATTTTGTATCTTACTCACCATTTAATTTATTTTACAATCGTTAAATTCTCGCGTATGATATAATACAATAATATTATTATTTTAATTCAGTACAGTAATATACTATATAGGCCTATTTATTACTATGCTATGTAGCAACCATGAATCATACAACTTCAATTTCCTGTTTAAAGTTTCCCCTTCCTTTCTTCGTATCAGTTAAATCCGATATGGTGATAAGACGGTAAATTGAAACCAAATGAAGATACTTTTATGGATTATATAGACTATCCATTTCGAGGAAGTAGGAAGTTGGAGTGTTCGGCCGAAGTCGCTATCAGTTGAGGAATTTCCGTGATCAGCAACAGTAAATTGTCATGTATGTTGTTCTAGCAGTGTTTGAAACAAACCTTGACTATTCACAGGTAGTACGGAATATCTGTAATGGACAGAACTAGAAATGTGGTTCTAATTTGTATGCCACTTCATTTGAAGGAGAATATCTGATATTTAATTTTTACGCAGTTGGAAGAAGAAAAATTTTAAGTCCAGAGAAATTACAAGCAAATATGTGTGAAAGTAATCGAGAAAAGGAAGGAATGTCAGTAATAAGTGTCATTTTCTTGAGTTACTCAATTTAAACACACCGAATTGTGTGAGCTTATTTCGTACTGTTTTTCCATTTCAAACTAAATTAACAGCAAGTTCATCAAAATTAGCCTGGTGTGTAGAAAAAAGTAAATGCTGTTGCAAGATATTCAGCCACAGGGAAATGTAATTCATTGTCATACTAATAATTTATAAAACAACTAATTGGGTGCCAAGCGTTGCCAGGGAATTTATTTATATTAGACCGCTACAGAATTTAATTCGAAAGAAATCTATTTGTCAACATATGATTAAACCATGAACGAGGGCGAAGCATTTTTCTAAATATATCTTTTAACCTACCCAAAGAAAGTCGACGGAATTTTAATTTCATTCTAACCAGAACCACAAATAGCAGAATATTAATGGAGTTAAGAAATCTAGTGGTACCTTACATAGTCCCAATACAATTTTAAAAATCTGAAAAAGTGTATAAGACAGGCGATTCTACTCCAGTTTAATAAACCCCCTGTTCCTCGTGAAAATTAAAAAAAATTACCGGGACACTAATATAGCCAAGGATATTTAGACCAATCGCGGTTATTTTAGCATTCTTTTCATATAACTGGCATTCATCCCTTCCAACCCTGACCCTGGGTCAAAAATAATTCAGATGTTGCAAGTTGAATATCAGTACTGTACTACTCAGTGTTTTGACACGATACCAGATACTTTTTGCGCTATTTTTATGTAACGCTAATCCACCCCTAAACGTATCAATGCTCCACTCCCATGGCGAATGCGGTTAAAATGATACAAAAACAACACCGAGGAAAACACTGTCAACTTCGTTAACCCCGCAATCTATTTATTTGCTGTAAATATAGGGCGTTTATGGATGATCAAAATTTTCGTGCCCTCCACCACGTCCTCAGAAGTGGTAGAAGTATCTTACCCTGACACTGCTTGTTCCAACATTTCAAAGAATACTCGTACAAAATTTGGTCTAAATTGTTCAACGCATTTAGACTTGTCCGCGGCACATACAACCACAAAAATACGCAGTCAATTATATTTATAATAAGAAGATAATTGTATCGTGTCTTCGGTCTGAGAATCGTGAATAATTATAGTCATAAATAAAGTAAATAAATATAGATATCTACCAAATATAAAATTGAGTTTTTGCGGCCCTGGCCATCCTTTATATAGTGGGCCTCAATAATCTTCACTATTATTTTTAAAACTTTTTGCATATTAATTAACTAATTAAAAAGTATCATTACTTACATAAAATGTAAGTTAAATGTGAATATTATTTCACGCTTGACAGATGTAAAATAAAAGAACGAAATGAGACAGACGACACAAGTATACAGATTACGTGTTAGTTATACTCCCTCCTGTCTATACGTCATCTCATAGTGAGGACGTGGGTGGACGTCGAAAGCTTCCAGCGTATCACCTGACATCTATTGAACAATTATTGAAACTTTCTTGCGTGCGAAATTATTTTTTTTTGTCGTGAAAAGGGGCAAGAAGGGAACAAACTTTCAAAATATCGATGGAAAACGTTTTACATACTATTACACACTAAATTTCCGTCGCATTCGGATAAATGGTATAATAATGTATACTGCACAGACATTCCTCTGTATTTACATAGACATACAATTTAATGAAAAATACGTAGCCTTGTTTACAAGAATAGTTACGATGGCACAGGAAATGTTGCTTATCGTAAAATTAGTATAGGCACGTGAAAATATATAATATTCATCCTTATATAACGATAAAATATTTAGAATAAATTATCCTTGAAGTTGGTTTACAAATGAGTTTCTACTTTATCATTTCTTCAACGAAAAGTACAAAGAAGGCTTACAAATTAATGCAAAGTAGTAAACATTGGAAATCCTCGAGGCATTTAAAATAATGGTCTGCGGAACTGACGAGAAAACCAAAATTTGGCTATTTCATGGCAACATAGACCAGTAGTTGTCTACCCGCGACTCGCGAGCCACATGCGCTTCTTTGGTCTCATGATTTTGGTTCTTCCACAAAATACCCCGTGCGTGATCGCACGTGCAGTGTTATTGAAATTTCCTACCTCTTCAGGAAACTTTAAAAGTTGTATTTAGGGACTGTAGTGGAGTTAAAGAGTTTGTATTGTTGAATATTGAACTGGTTTAGAAATATAGAGAGAAGAACGAAATGAGGTAGATGACGCAAGCATACAATATGAGTGCTGATAGGAGATTTCGAAGTTGACCTCAGACAACATACTTCAATCTTATTAAGAACGTTTTTATCAAATTCCAGCATAGGGACACCCTAATTCAATTAATAACTACGTGTATAGTTAAATATTAAAAAAATTAGTTCTTAAAATTATTTTTATTCGTTGTTCTATTGGTATTTGGCTCTTGAGACTAATGAAGTTGCCGACTACTGACGTAGACGAGGAGATAGAAGAAAAGAGGAGGAGGAAGAAGCCACCCCTTCCCCGATTTGGGTGAAGCTTATAAAATTTATTACTATTTAATTAACATAAATATGACGTTTCTTAATTCAATGCCTGAGGAGGGCTCAAACGGGAGGCGAAACGTAGTATTTATGTTAATTAAATAGTAATAAATTTTATATGCTGAATTATTGGCCGTCTTTTATATTTATTGCAAATTTAAAGTCAGAAAACTATGTTTGCATTAGGGTACCTCTCGCGAGGTTTCACATTTTGGAATTGTTTTGCGAACAGGCTTATTAGTAACACATCGTAGAGTACCAAAAGAAACAGGGACTGTTTCATTTGGGGGGGGACTTTACAGTCTACATGAGGGTGATCCTGAAACAGGACCACTCCCCTATATTAGCATATGAAGGGAATTGAAAAGGGGGGATGCGGAAGGTAGAGCAAGGTAGCCAAGGGTTAACTAGGGCCCCCGGACTATGGCTTAAGGATCCTACCCGGTGTTTCACCAAATGATATGCAGGGAAAACCCTAGAAAACCTGAAACAGGTAGGTCTCACGCCCTTCCGAATGACGGGAGACGAGTTTGCTGTAGGGTCGCAGCATTCCCTTCTCCTTGTCTCCAACAGTTTCCGGTTGCAGTTGGCCGACTGATCCAATGGGATCAACGGACAATTCTTGCCATATGCCCAAGTTCTTCGGCCCCCGTACATATACCCCCTAAAATAGGTGAAGGCTTCTCGGCATGTGAGAACTTTGATAAAAAACACAAAGAGTGTGAGGCATTCCCGGGCTATGGTGAAGCTGACACACGATATAGTATTCAGAGACGGAGTTTCAATAATGAGAGAACCGACTGGACGAACATCGAAAAACAGTCATTGCTTATTACTTCCTGAAGAAACCAGAAAACAGCAAGATGCCGAGGTTATATAATAAAGCTTAGTGACTTACTTTCGTTAAGTATTCATCAATTTGAATTATGATGTTTGTTTAGTGGGTTGTAATAGGGAATTTTTAACTTCCCACTTTTACACATTGTTATGTTTGACAGTCCATATATATTATATTGTTGTCATGTAGGCCTCTGTAGGCAGTAAATTTTATATAGTTGACTTCCTTTTTTATCAATATTTTAACATTTTCATTATTATTAACAACTTTATTAAGATTCTTAAATTTAAAATTAATCAATTTTAATGTATTGCTTTTAAAAAATTGCACAATTTAGTAGTAACATTACCTGACGGTATTCCAAATATGGTGACGAAATGTCGGTACTACTAAATAAAAACTTTGCTTTATTTGGTCTTAAATATATTCGATTTATTTTTAATCCTATTATAACTTTTAATATTGTGTAAAGTGCAATGTTTATATATTTCATCATTATTTTTTAAAAAAATAGCATAAAATGTTGGTCTGCATAGAATTAAATAATAATACCAATGTTTAAATTGTGTTTACAACTGTATATTTACTTCTAAGCCTCTAATAAAAATAACATAATTAAATATGTAATAAATACTGTATAGGAGGTGTCCAATATAAATATACATATTGTTGGCAATTGTACAGCGTGTTTTTGGTTAAGCTGTAGATTGCTGCCTAGGGGATATTTCAGTCCCATTACAGAGGAAACAAAAACATAGTGGGCTTGGCAAACTTGGACAGGACAAAGCAAGCCCACGTCTTCTGGCGAAAATTCCGCTTAAGTGGCCCTAATTACACCTTTGTCCTTCAGAAGCAAATCCTATTCTGCTTCAGGCTGAGCTTCTCTTCACACTGGGGATGGAATTTTGTTCAAAGAGAACTCTGTCTGGTTTGGTTTATCATAGCCACACACTTCCAAATACGTTTGAATAACGTATTCATGTTGGGAGTAAAAACAGCTGAAATTACGGTGTGGAAGAATAATGTCAAAATTTGATGATTTCAACCTAACTTTATTATGATTAAATTTTGTGTTCCCAATGGATTTTAATAGAAAGATAAGTATCAGCAGATATTGTATCAGGAAACAAAGAATTAATTACTTACATGGTAATGTAGGACACTTCCATTAAATTTAAGCTAAAATTAATGTAAATAAATATTCTGTGCCTATCATGGTTAGTTTATTAGATATAAACTATCTGAAAAGTATATTTTGTTCAGGAATAAAAGTATTTGTCTCCTTGTCAGTCTTAAACGTGAAAGTAATTATACGTATTTTAGAAATGCAAAGATCTGCTTAATAAAGTCGCGTATTGCTCCGTTAATGAATTAGTAAATCGGCCTGAACCTAATTCACATTAACTTCCTAGAAAATACTGGTTATTTTATATTATAATACTAATATAAATATCTATTTTTTTATGTCCAAGTGAAACTTCACAATTGTTTATTTCATGTCCATCGCTCGAGATTTCCAGTCGCTGAGAAGAGATACTAGATAAATTCTCCAAAGAAAACATTTTGTATTTGTATATCATCTTCTTGTATTGATCAGAGTGTTGTTCCAAATGTGCAGTTTAGAGTTATTTGCGAAATTTAGAGTCAGACGTGAAGTGAAGTTCATATCACATAATAATTTTTATCCTTCGTTTACTTATAAGCTTTATCATTCCTTGTATAACGCTTTAATCCTAATGTATTCTTTTATTGTTTGGTATTGCACCAAACTAATGTAAAGTAGTAAAACAGTACGAGTAAGTCTGAAGGTCTGCGCCGTATTTTGTGTGTGTGTGTGTGTCTGCGTGGTCAGTAATTACACCTTTCCTCGGACAATGGAAACGGGCCTTTCTTCAGATTTATGAAAGAGCTCTTTTATTGGCAATAGGTGTCATCCGTCCCTAATCCAAGAAAGATTTGCTGCCGTCAAGTCGGAAGCTAGGCGTGGAGGCAATTCTGAAAATACCAGTCAATGGGTGCTACTTGAAATTTCAGTCGATTAGCTATTGCAAAACGTAATACTCTGGGCCATACGAGGTGACATAGAGAGGTCCTTTGCTGCAGAGAGATCATTGAATTGCTGGTGTCAATTGAGAGCTGTGTTGAGCTTTTGAGATCTGAGGAGGTGTAGAAATTGTAGTAGAAGGTTCCACCCTTTTTGGAACAAGGCGTCATCCTTCCAGCGAAATCATCCTTACGCAGTCAAGCAACGAGAGACGCCTTCATAACGTCAACGTGGAGCAGAACGCCACCAGAGAATACAGCTGCAGTCCTCTACGGTATGGTTGATATAAAAGTTCGCATTGCCAGACATATTTGCCACATATATTGTCACGTTTCGTAGGGATCGTGAGATTCAATAACACACACACGTAGAGGTTATAAGCGTTTAATCAACGGCGAAGTGCGGTACAAAGCTCGTACTGCTTAAGACTGACTCCGATTTGGAATCCAGTCCTATTTATACATACATGGAATATTCTAGAAGCAGAACATTCTAGAAACAGAAAATACTAGAAACTAAAGGCAAACAATGTAAATAAATTAAACAAATAAAAATGGTTGCGTCGGCTGGGACTCGAACCCGAGTCTACGTGTCTGCAGTCCGGCTCGCTACCGCTCTGCCATCACTGCAGGTCTTCAGATGTGGCATTGCTCCCTCCTTTGAAAAAACAGCGCCTCGCTGTTAGTTCTGAGCTGCCTTGAGTCCTCTGGATCTCGTCGTTGGCCCGACGTAAGTAGGTCCAGTTCTTCCTGTTCTTGAGCTGGCAGTCGTCATTCCTACGTCTTCGTCCCCGTAAAATTCCGCGTCGTCGTCGGGTCGTGTTTGGTCTTCAACCTCCCTTTGAGCGTCGGGTTCATGGTATGGCTTCATCCTCAGTACGTGGACGGTGTCGCGGCTCTTTCTGCGTCTCGAATTAGGATCATAATCCTCGACCTCATATGTGACGTCGGATAAACGTTTCAGCACACGGTACGGACCAAAGTACCGTTTGAGGAGCTTTTCTGAGAGGCCGACTTTGCGAATGGGAGTAAAGATCCAGACTAGATCCCCTGGTTGGTACAAAACTGGACGATGTCTTGCGTCGTATCGTAGTCGGTCCTTCTCTTGAGCTTGGAGCGTACGTATTCGGGCTAGTTGTCGGGATTCTTCGGCCCTCGTTACTAAGTGACCAATGTAAGGGTCATTCACATCGTCGGGATTGAAAGGTAATATCGTGTCCATTGTCGTTTCTGCCTCGCGACCATGAACCAGGAAAAATGGTGTGAATCCCGTTGTTTCTTGCTTAGCGGTGTTGTAGGCGAACGTCACGAATGGAAGTACGGCGTCCCAGTTCTTCTGATCGACGTCGGTGTACATGGACAACATGTCGGCCAATGTTTTGTTTAACCTCTCGGTAAGCCCGTTTGTTTGAGGATGGTAAGCAGTCGTCATTCGGTGCGTTATTTCACACAGTCTATTGACCTCATGTATTAGTCTAGACTGAAATACCGTCCCCCGGTCTGTGATTATAGTTCTTGGAGCTCCATGCCTAAGTATTATTTCTTCAACGACGAAGTTGGCGATCTCAGAAGCTTCCGCCGATGCTACGGCTTTTGTGACGGCAAACCGAGTTAAGTAATCTGTGCAGACAATAATCCACTTGTTTCCCCGGGATGATGTTGGAAATCTTCCGAGCAGGTCAATTCCAATGCGTTGAAATGGTGCGTCGGCCGGAGGAATCGGCAGTAGTCGCCCAGGTGGTCGTTAGGGAATCGTCTTTCTTCTCTGACACTCTCTGCAGTGGCTTACATAGTGTCTGACGTCCTTAAGTTGTCGCGGCCAATAAAATCGCCGACGGATTCTGTCATACGTCCTGACGACTCCTAGATGACCAGCGGTGGGTGCGTCGTGGAACTCCCGCAGAATTTCTAGACGCAGTTGCTTGGGGATGACTACCAACCATCTTCTTCCCAATGAGTCGTAATTCTTCTTGTGTAGTACGTCATTAATTATTTCGTAGTCCCCTTTCACACCTTGGGAAGAGTTCAAAGCTTGTATAATCTCATTCAGCTTCGGATCCTTTCTCTGTTCCACAGAAATATTAGTCAAAGAGTTAAGAGAATCCAGGATCTCACTCTTCGGTTCTTCGTCGTCGACAGGGTTTCGGGAGAGACAGTCTGCATCCTGATGTTTTCGTCCACTCTTGTACTTTATCGTGACGTCGTATTCCTGAAGTCGTAAAGCCCACCTAGCGAGTCGTCCAGAAGGATCCTTGAGTCCGGTCAGCCAGCAGAGAGAATGGTGGTCCGTCACAACCGTGAACGGTTTGCCAAAGAGATACGGCCGGAATTTATTTATGGCCCAAACAACAGCAAGGCATTCTCTCTCTGTCGTCGAATAATTCCTCTCTGCTTTGCTAAGTGTTCTCGACGCGTAGGCTATGACCTTCTCTTTCTTGCCGAATATCTGAACGAGTACAGCACCAAGTCCGTGGCCGCTGGCGTCAGTATGCAATTCAGTCGGTGCATTTTGGTCGAACAACCCCAGAACGGGGTCGGAAACAAGGGCTCGTCGCAGCGTGTCGAAAGACTCCTGTTGTTCTCTGCTCCAGATAAATTTGGCGTCTCCTTGCAACAGTTTGTGTAGTGGCCGTGCCTTTCCACTAAAGTCTCGGACAAAACGCCTATAATAAGAGCAGAGACCAAGAAAACTCTTCACGTCGTGTACATTTCTTGGCCGAGGAAAGTTTGTTATCGATCTGACTTTTTCCGGGTCTGGTCGTACGCCTTCCCGTGAGACTAGATGGCCAAGGATCTTTATTTCCTTTGCACCGAATAGGCACTTCTTTGGATTCAGTCTCAGCCCTGCTGTACTCAGACACTCGAGAACAGTTCGCAGTCTATGCAGATGTTCGCTGAATGTTTCCGAGAAAACTATTATGTCGTCCAAATAGCAGAGGCACATAGTCCATTTCAAGTGGCGCAGCAAGTTGTCCATCATTCGTTCGAATGTTGCTGGTGCATTACACAACCCAAACGGCATAACTTTGAATTCGTAGAGTCCGTCTGGTGTAATGAAAGCGGTTTTCTCTCGGTCGGCTTCGTCCACTTCTATCTGCCAGTACCCTGAGTGCAAGTCCATGATGGAGA